>CM028356.1:22005842-22590818 GCA_016618105.1 Dendrobium huoshanense | reverse complement strand
GCTTCTGAATTTTAAAATTATTTAAAGCCCATATTCTGAACTAAAGCTATATTTTGGGCAATAAATTTGAAGAGCATTAGAATTCCATGATCAATGCCATCAACTAAAGGAAATGGAGGATAACACATCTGACTTCCACTCCTGATCACAACCACTCAATTGTCAAAGTTTCTAAAGAGATCAAGGGTGTTAAAAGTTGACACGATCCGAAATCTGACTTGTACCCGACTCAAAAAATTCGAATTTGTATCAACTCGTCTGTAAAACGGACCGAGTCCGGGTTCAAAATTTTGACCAGTCTGAAAAAACGGGTCGGATTTTGGTTGACCTCAAAACTCAAAGTTGACCCGACTAACCCGACTAACCTATGAGGCAAGTCACTACGAAAAGGGATAAAAGACAACTCATTCGCTCCTTTCTTGAGCCTCAATCTTCACCTACCGTCTTCTCACCATCTTCATTCCTCTCCTCCTCTGCTGCTGCTGCCATGTCCACTTCCTCGACTCCAGTTGTCTCCCTCGATTCCATCAACCAAAAGGTGAGTTTTTTTCACGATTTAGTTTTGTTTTTTTTAGTTAGATTTTCTGAATTTTTTTTTTTGCTGACTTCATTGTCTCTTTTGGTTGTTTGACATTGAATGCTGTTTTGATTTGAAGATTGGTTTTTACTGACGGAAGTTTGGGTTCATGGGTTGGGTCGGGTCAACACAGAACCTTGTGCGGTTCGGGTCCTGGTTAAAAATCCTTACTTGTTTAGCTAAAGGGGTTGGGTTCAGGTCAACTCGGGTTGAACCCGAACCTGACCCGTTGACCCGAATTGACACCCCTAAAAGAGAACAACCAAATTTATAGTTATTTAGAAATTAATCATTAGCTACTCTCTTTAACTTTATTCCCCCAAAAGAAACACCAATCTCCCATGTGCAAGCTTGAATTGCACGTCTAAGAGGATGCTATAGATTCAACAATTTTCTTCAACGATGGACCACAGCCTTTGCTTTTGCTTGCCTTTGCTGTCTGTGTAAGGAAAGCATAACTGTCAACTTACCACTTAAAGAAGAACCAACTCATTGCCAGAGTGAAAAGCACAGGACTTGCATTTCAATCCCAACTTCTGTTGCGCCTTATCTATCACTCACCCTTTGCTTTTACTCCTTCATTTTTGTATTTGCAATTGCGTCGCTATCATGTTGTCTTTTCCCCACTTGGTGGCATTCGTAGTCGCTCTCACAAGCCACAAATTGGTCCCCTTGCGATGACGCAATGAACTAAGGATTGATGGGTTGGGCCTAAGCTCATCAAATTCCCCCCTTCATTTTGTAAGGATTTTAATTTTGGGTTGACTTTGTGTATTCATTCAAATTTTTACTTGAAGGCTATGAAAACTCTCCCATAACTCATTTTGCATGTATTGTATTTAAAAAGGCAATGGTTTTAAGCTTTTGGTTCAATTTTTATGTATTCCAAATCATTTCAATTGAGCAAATTTAGAATATATCAGACACGAGCTCACGTGGATTCAATAAATTCCGTAATGCAACTATTCCTGATATCCACCTCAAAGATTGTGATGACTATGCTTTCACCTTCAACCTCCGCCTTCACTCGACATCATCGTGTACTTGTCACCTTAGCCTCTTCACGTTTCCCGCACCTTGTGTCTCTACATCCTCTCCTTGCATAAAAAAATTATTCTGTAAGGACACCGGACGTCTTTCAAAGATGAATTGGGATGCTCCACGTCACTTTTTTTTATGTGTACCGGTGTTGTGTACCAAATGATGTGGCACATTCTGATTTGCCTCCGAACAATCCGATGTCCACAAAGAATAACACACCGCGTACTTTCACCTATTCTAAGTTTATTTTAGACACTAAATTCATTGAGTTTGCTTTAGAATGCACATGAATAAAAATAATTATAGCAAAACAGAGACAACAGTAGTATTGATATATATATATATATATATATACTTTAGATATTATATTTTCTTTCTTATTTTATTCTCATCTCAATTAATATAGATATTCAATTTGGAAATAATTTCCTCTTTTCTAATTATTTTAAAATTTAAACTAATTTTGAACATTTAAAAAAACTGAAAGAGGATATATACCATTTACTAGGGGTGTCAATATTTGACACGACACGAAAACCCGACCCGGATCCTACCCGAAAAATCCGGTTGGACCCGACCCGATTTCAAAACAGTTCGGGTTCCAGAAATTCACCCGTTTAAAAAACGGGTCGGATCCGGGTTGACCCGGCGGGTTGCCGGGTCAACCCGCCAACCCATTTAGTTTAAAAAATTTAGAAATCCCGCCCTCTGCCCGCTGCCCCCGCCCGCTGCCCGCTGCCACGCGCCGTTGTCCGCCCCGCTGCCCAGCGCTCGAGCTCGCGCTCGCGCTGCCGCGTGCCGCCCTCGCGCTGCTGCGCGCGCTACGCGTGCCGCTCTCGCTGCCGCGTTCTGCCGCGGTGCCGCCGTCGCCTGCTGCCGAGTGCTAATCGCGCTGCCGCGTGCTACCGCGGTGCCGAGTCTGGTCGGGTCAACCCGGCAACCCGCCGGGTCGGGTCCGGGTTCGGATTTTCGACCCGTTTCTCTACCCGGGTCGGTTAGGGTCGACCCGTTTTCCACCCGGGTCAGTTCGGGTTGGACCCGAACCCGACCCGTGACCCGAAATTGACACCCCTACCATTTACAACCTAATACATTAAAGCAAGTTTCTCAAATTTTTTTAGAAAGAAAATATATCAATCAATTTTACTCTTCTAAAATTGATTCTTTGCAATTTAAAATTTGATCTTTAAAATTATTAATATTTAAAAAAATTTAATCTATAAAATCTGATTATATAATTACTGTAAAAAGAAATTTTATTTTACTCTTTCATTTCATTGTGTGAATGGTATATTTACATATCATTATTGAATTAAATTCAAATTTAACACGTTTTAATCGACACCTCTATTCTGGAGTAAGAATCAAGTTCATTTGGGCCGGGCCTCTGCTTTGGGCTTATTTCATAATGAAATTGAGCGGTGAGCTCTGGGCCTTTAATTTCAGACTGCAGTGGACAGCTTTTACTTAGATTAATATTTAGGCTGGGGATACTTATCTTACTTTCTAAAGCAATATTTTATTATAAATTTTTTTAATTTTTAAAAAAATTAATAATTCTTTTAAATTTTTATAATAAAAAATTACTTTAGAAAGTAGTAAGAAATTTGTCCCAAACGAAACCTTAATATTTTTCTTATGCTTTTAACGAGACAACTTTTGACATAAGAATTCATAAATTAATGATACATTATTATTATGTATGTTGAATTATGAATATCTCAATTTATGAGCACTTTTACTAGTATTAAATTCTTTGAAATATTTATGATTGCCTATTTCTTGCAAAAGGCTTACTTCATCAGACATTCAACCTTTACTTAATCATATTACTTCTCTTCTTGCTGGATAGAAAGCTAAGATTTTCTCTTTTGTTGAAAGGGCTCAATTTATAAATTTTAATATTACTATTGTTGTTTCTTACTGGATTAGGGTGTTTTCTTTGCATAAAGCTTGTTTTAATGTTATTAGGAAAGTTTGTTCTAATTTTTTCTTTTTTGGGGAAACTTATGCTAGGAAGATTCATATTATTACTTAGAAAGATGTTTGTAATCCTAAAAAGGTGGGATCTTGATATTTTTGATCTTAGTGCTCTCAATTTTGCTTTTTTTGTTCTCTTATTTGGATAATTGTTAATGGTTCATTTTTTTTTTTTAGCTACTTGGGTTAAATACAAGCATATTTCTCTTTGGAAGCATTATTCTTAAAAAGATTCAAATTTTTGGAAGGAGATCTGTAATATTGATAGAGATATTAAAAGCAAGAATTTATTCAATATTTCTCCAAATTATAATTTTTCTCTATATTGGGATCCTTGATGTGGGAGAAGAGCTCTTTAGAAGCTGATAAATTTCAATCCTAAAAATTCTTTTAATAGGCGTATTGTTGGGGGACAGGATAAGTGCTGATTGCTTGAATTTCACTTATTATGTCTCTTCTATTATTGTTTCTGTTGTTTCTATTATTTCTATTAATAATTAGACGGATTCTAATATCACTTTGATTGGAGCACCCCTTCCTTCTTTTAAGACTTTTAATAATGCTTTTTATGATAATTTTAACAAAGTGGAATGGTGCTCTTATGATTGGCATAAGAGGTATGCTATGAAATTTTCTTCCTTTGTTTGGATGACTATTTTGAAAGGTTTGAAAACTGCATATATTCTTAAAGGGCGGTGAAGAGTGCAAAGAGGCAACCTGTGAAGTAGTTTTTTTTTTCGTAAATCTAAATAAATATTTTTAGCCATTTCATCAAGATCATTTGGCCATAAATCAAGACTACTTGGATTGGTCGGTTAAGCAAAATCCTATTCGATTTTTATCGGTTCTAGCTAGTTCTTTGGCTGAACAACTGATTTTTATCGGTTCTAGCTAGTTCAATGCTTCAATTTTCTAGATAAAAATTTTTCTAATGAAAAATTGTTTTATAAAACAGTAAAAACTGTCCGAGTCTTAAATTTACCCCATCTTTATCTTAACATCTAAATTTGGTTATCTTCTATTGAGCGACTATTAAAAAACCTACTCGGCCTATTACACTATTCCTTAAGATAATATTTGTCATTTGGTTATGTATTTCATTTGCTTCCTACTGTCTTCTAATTTTTTTTTTACTTGAATACAATATTTATTCTGCATATACTAAACATTTTAAGACAATTTTTCACTATGCATTTATTTATTAGTCGAATGCATATTCATTTCTTCCAAATGTTAGTTCCTGTCTTATTAAACCATTTTTTATTCTATTGTGACTTCCCATTAATTTAATATAAATTTTATGAATAAGCCATAAAGTAAATATTTGAGATCCGAGACAATAGTATTACTTAATTGATGGACACAATCAGAATTCACATAAACTAACATGTCTAACTTCCATCTTTTTGAAACATTTGTAACTAACCATTTTTTCTACCTAAATTAGTGAAAGGCACAAGTTTTTGCTGTTTATTTATATCTTTATCAAATCAGTACACCTCATAGTTATTCAGATATGAAATTGCATTTCATGCAACTAGATAATCATCTCCATCTTTTTCTCAACTCAGGGTTCCTATAATCTTTATTTCTCTGATATATTTCATGTCTATTAATAAATTAAACTTTCGCAGCACTTTTTTTAACCTACAACAACAGTTAAAAAACTTGTAAAATTATTTGCAGCGGTTTAAAATCTGCTGCACATTCGCATTTGCATCGTCTATTTTGGTATGTTTTTCTTAAAAACTATTCTTCATTAAGAGTAACCCCAACTAATTAGCACAACTTTTATTCTTTCCATTAAGATCAATTCCAACTTAGCATTAAAGAGCAGTTTTTAGGTCAATTCACAAGAGGAAGCAAAAGACCTTTTAAGTCAATATATCTCAAGAGGAATCTACTTCATCGGCATACTTAAATGTCATACTTTAATAAACATAAATTCATAATTAAATGTACAAACATTCATGAAGTTGACAAAATCAAACATAATGACACAATAGTGACAACTTTCAATGTTGTGAAGGGAGATATTGCAATGTTTGTTGTAATGCTAGGGGAGTTCATTTTTGAAGATCAGATTCTATGGGATCAAAACCTTTACAAGCAGACATAAATGAGATTATTAAGCTTTCTCTCTTTATATCTCTCTTTTTTAGCCAATAAATTAAGTATGAGCAATGGTAGGTGACAAAGTTGACATACATCATGCTTGATGTCGATAGTGTGTATCAATCTTATAAGGAATAATGTGCCTCGATGGTGAGCATTGGTCTTATGAGCGTCAGTGTGCATCAGCTTTATAAGTGATGGCGGGGATGAAATTGACAGGCAACAACATAGCTTGGAAACAGTAGTTGAAAAATATTAATCAAATGATGATGGTCAATACGCCATGATTAGATTAAAATCAAGGGACGGTAATCAATAAATCATAATCAAGCAAATATTGTCAAGAGATCATAGTCGAAAACCGTTCTTAAAAGATAATGATGGTAGCTGACAGTGATTATTAATTTTCAGTGTTGGGTAGTGCTCTAAGCCCTCTCCAAATTGAGCTCAAGATCCCTCTCATGTGAATAATGGTGATTTCCTTATAGTTTTTTAATAGTGTCTTTTTTTTTAATGTAGCAATCAATTATCAACCTATTAAAACCATTAAATGATACGGTTTATCATCAAATAGAAATCAATGGCAACTATGAGTTTAGTTAGTAGGGAAAACTACATAAGAGTAACCAAACGAATATGTTTCAAACTAAAATGTAAATTGTCTATCAAAAGTTATCTCAATATTGAAGCATAAAAGTCTAAAATCTAACCGGCCAATCCTCACAGGTGAGTTCAAAAGGCCATAACAATGACAATTGATAATCAAATTGACTATTCAACTTTCAGTTTGCTCCCTTAAACGGCGAATAGTGCTCCAAACAGTCACAGCGCTCGCAGTATTTAAGGTGTAAGCACCCCCTGCTTTCACCTTCCCGCAGTCCTTGCATCCCCAGATCCCCACAGCTTTTCTTTTCACTGCATACTTTCCACAGAATTCACAGAAGTACTTAGCATGTTGTGAAACCTCCATTTTCTTGATTTGCTTCCGCAAACTGGCACCGTACCTTGTGTCATATTTTCCAAAAATTCCAACATTCTTGATTCTCTTTGTCATCTTGCTTAGCCAAGGGGATCCGAGACTTGCAAGTTGAACAAGCAGCAAGGACTCAAACCGTTTGATAGTGTCTTTTTTCCTAATATATCCAAAATCTCAAAACTCTTTATCAATAGCCTATACTGAACCCTTTGATCATAGAATGTTCATGTAACATTTAAGTGCCTTAATGATCTTATATTTGAATAATCTTGAGCTTTTTGGATTCTTCTCATCATGATGCTCAATTTAACTATAAGCATGCAAGATATGGAGATCGTTTAATTAATTTCATAAAATTTTTCAACTTTATTTTAAGTGTTTGATCTTGAATCATTTGGACTTGGATCAGATCATTTTTTATCTCATTTAACTATCTCATCTAGAAGTTTAGTTCAACTTTAAATTGTTTGAAATCAAAGCTCCAATGATTGAGACACAGATTTGAGCAAGTGAATTTTTTTGATAATATATCAAGATTAAAGTTTCGTTTGGGACGACTTTTTTAATGCTTCTTAAAACTGCATTTTAGTATAAAAAATCATCTCAAACAAAACCAAAACCACTCTTCTACTGGCTGTTCTCTGATCTGTTGTTAGCTTCAGATGGTACTTTTTCTTCTCTGCACAATCCCTCCTGCAACCTGCTTTTTATTTTCTAGATCACTTCTGGAAGTTCATTTTATTTTTGCTTGATGATCTACAGTATTTGCATTGGTCAACGCTTACAAATTCCTATGGAGTTCTAATGAATCTGGCGTTTGCAATGAACTCATTCTTCTCTTGGCAAGCGAGATCCCCTACTCTTTGGGTTCATAGTCATCCTTTGAAAGTTGATGTTCTCAGCCTTATTTATATTTTGCTAGCCCTGCGGTCTTCTCTTATTTCCTCTTGGCCATTTAAATTTGAACTTCTCTCTTTTTTTGTTTATACCTGTCAAGATTACCTTCTATTTGAAATATCTTTTGGTCTCCTAGCTTTCAAGGATTTGCTTCTAATCATTATGCCTCTTTAAAACTATTGCATATATGTCGAAGCATTCACAATAGTAGAAAGATGTAATGTTTAACATATTAGTTTTGCATGAAGATCTAATACACATAAATATAGGAGACATGAACTATAATGGATATCAGATTTATTTACGTAAAAAACTTAGGTAAAGAAAAAAACCATAGGGCCGACTCAACTAAAATGATTCCATAATTATTTGTATTTGATTACGAGTGAAGCCCTTCTCGAGGGAAGGCATGGATAAATTACATATTACATTCTTGAAGTTAGGTGGTCACTTTGGCAAGAATCCATCGTAAATGGGAGTCAAAGTTGATGTTGACAAAGTGCATCAATCATATAAGTGATGGCATGTGTTGACAATATTAGCAATGATAGGTGATGAAACTAATAGTTATTTGAGTAGCCAGGTGAAGATAACCAAAGTATTATAAGTCGGAGGATAGCAGTTGGAGAGCGACAAGGGTTGGAAAGATCGTAGTCAGATGATAGTGATCCTCAGACTATCGTCGATTGAATAAAGTCGTCCTACCATCATCATTATCAAACTATGATCCTTCTTACCTTTGTCGCTTGTCGACTACAGTCCTCTAACCTTCATCATCTACAAACTATGGTCCTTGAACCATAGTTGCTCAGTTACAATCTCTGGACCAATGCCACCTAACTATAGTCATTCTAATCTTTGTCGCCCATTGACTATGGTCGTTCAACCTTTATCGCTCACCAACTTCCAGCCTTGGACCACGGTAGCCTGACTACAGTCCTCCGACCACTACTTTTAGATTACTATCCTTCCAACATCTATCAACAGTCAACTGCAGTTCTACAACCTCTAACATCCACCTTCTACAGTGGTCCAACATTTAATATTTTGATTATTATCGCATAACCATTCCAACACCTTTTGGCTTCATCACTTATCATCGCCAATAACGCCAGCAAATGCGGTCTACTTATAAGATCGATGCATGTCATCGATCTCAACACCGAATCCTAACTTTAACACTTTGATTATATTAGATTCCTTTCAAATGGCTCTTCTAACTTCTACCAATTTGTATTATTTACAATGTATCAATGCACTTTCAAAAAAAGGTTTCACTTGTAATAATAATAAAAAAATAGTAGAACCATTTAAACGGGACGTGATTTTCTCTTTTTAGGAGTTTTCACAAAAAAAATACAGTCTCTTATAATTCTTGCACTCATATCTTATTTGTTTATGTTCTGAATCTTCATGCAAGAGTATGACGTTAAATCTTATATCTCTCCATTGACATGAATGTGTGTGCACACATGTAAATAAATATTTAAATATTAAATATTAAATATATAAATATTTTATGATATTGTAATAAATTCTCATAAAAGAACAAGAACAATAATAACACCACAAAAGAAAAAGCCCAAGGATGACACCATATAGCTTAATACATTTTGTAAACACAACAGCATCCAATGAATTAAATAAAATAAAATAATTTAATTAGTTTAAATCTTAATAATAATTATTAAAATTTGAAATTAAATCCCGTCAACTTAAAATTTACATTTTAATTAACTAGTTAAAACAGATATCTGCAAAGAAGCCACTATTAGCCAAACCAGTAAATTACCATAAGCGCTCGTTTAATGAGCAAGATAAGAGCGCAGACCAAAGCCACGATAACGTATCATAGTGTTTCTCACAAATTCCAAATGGCAAACTGCCCAAAGGGTTAGGGTTAGGGCTGTCAAAAAAGAACAGCTCGTGCGTTAAAATTGACTAAATTTTCGATGACTTTTTATACGTCATTAGACACTGAGCAAGATAAGAGCCCAGACAAAAGCTACGATAAAGTTTTTTTTTTTTTTTTTTGAACATTTAGACTATTTAATACAAATTCACAGGACTCGAATCCAAGACCTCCGCATAAATTCCAAATGGTCCTCCCACCGCCAAAAATTCAGTTTTTGCTCGATATTGCTAGGTATTATTTGATAATAACGAGGAATATCATCATGTGAAGACTAATACCGAGTTATACCGAGCTATACCGAGCAATACCGAGCAATACAAAAAAATACCGAGTTTTTTCTAGGAAAAACTAGGTATTTTTTTGTATTGTTCGGTATTGCTCGGTATAGCTCGGTATAACTCGGTATTGGTATTCACATGATGATATTCCTCGTTATTGTTTGGTATTGCTCGGTATTTGCTCGGTATTTCTCATTTTTTAGCGCGATTTTCGGCGGTGGGAGGATGTATCTCTACGTCAGGTGGGAGGACGCAATAAAAATTCCAGGGCTAGGGCTGTCAAAAAAGAACAGCTCGTGCGTTAAAATTGAATAAAATTTTCTATGACTTTTGATATCTTATTAGGCACTAAGGCTTTGTTTGGAATATTTTTTTACTGTTTTATAAAATTATTTTTTAATATAAAATTATTTTAAAAATGAAGAAAAAAAATAGTGGTTTAAAATTATCACAAACCAAGTCTAACATGAACCAGTAATTATTTATAACTTTTAATATACTTATATATTTTTTAATTTTATGTAACAAAAGATGCAAATTGTATTTTATTCATCCATATTTCCATTAAAGCTGACAAACTAGAAAGTTTATATAGACTAAATTTTATACAATAAAAATAGATGTTTTTTTTTTTTACTCTTTAGTAAACCTGAGTTATTTTATGTATGATTTTTTTTTAAAATTATGATTCACTCTAATTGAGCTTAAAAATGATATTTTAAAATTTAAATATAATTAAAACAGATGATATAAAATATATTATTAATAAATAAACATTAAGATATTTATATATAATTACTAAACTAAACATCTTATAAAAGTTTTAAGAAATTTGATAAGAGGTAAATTTTGAAGTATCCTAACCAACATTTTTAAAATCGGTATTTTTTTGTACAACTCGGTATTGCTCGGTATAATTCGTTATTGGGTCTTCACATGATGGTATTCCTCGTTATTACTAAATAATACATAGCAATTCCGAGCAAATACCGAGTTTTTTTACGGGATTTTAGTGCCGACCGGACGTTCCTCTATGTACGTTCACCGGACCAAATAAAAGTTCTATGATCAGAGGAAGAGCAGCGTACCCGTCATGCTAGCTGTCGTTAACGCCGCCACTTGTAGCCACGTCGAACATCCCTAAGAAAATAGTTTTTCAAATTAGCGATGAGAGAATATGACTTCTTCTTTTTTTCAATTTTTTTAGAAAAACGAGGTCAAGTTTTATGATCAAAATTATCATGTGAATGAAAATGTAATATTATATTTGGTACATTATCAAAAATAGATTTGGTCAAGCGCAAATTTAAATTTAAAAATTTTTGAAATTAAGTTTAGAGCAACCTAAACCTGATTTCAATAAATTTATAATTGTTGCGTCTTGCAATATTCGCGGCGGCAGAGAAATATAAAGTTTAATGTCTTAGTTTTGTACGAAGATCCAGCACGCATATAGATAAATAGATGGTGTAGCATTCATAAGAGACATCATAGTTTTTACGTGGAACCCCCTAAAAAAGGGGAAAATCACGGTGCTTGACCCAATTTAAAGGAATCCACTAGTATTTGCAGTCGATTACAAATGAGGCACTTTCTTGGGAGAAGACATTGGCTTGATATACATCATATAGAGTACATTACATGGTGGGAATCAATATAGACATGTTTGTTTGGTCGATAGAACTATAGTTGGTAGGCGACGAAGGTTAGAAAGATTGTGATTGGGTGGCAATAGTCGACGGGACTGTAGTCCGTGGGCGACAGAGGCCGGAAGGACCGTTATCTGGCAATGGAGGTCAGAAGGTCTGTAGTCCTGGCATTAGAGGTCGGAAGGACCGTAGTCAACGGGCGTTGGAGGTCAAAAAGACTGTAGTAGGCGACGGGGGTTGGAAGGACCGTAGTTGGCAGGAAACATGCGCCAGAAAGACTGTTGTATGACATTAGAGGTCGGAAGGATTGTAGTAGGTAACAGAGGTCAGAAGGACTGTAGTAGGCGACAGGGTCAGAAGGATCGTAGTCGGCAGGAGACATGGCTCAGAAAGACCATTGTCTGGAGGTGGAGGTCAAAAGGACCGTAGTAGGCGACAAATGTTAGAAGGATCGTAGTCGGCATGAGATATGGGTCAAAAAGATCATTGTTTGGTGGTGGAGGTCGGATAGACCGTAGTAGGCGACGAAGGTCGGAAGGATCGTAGTCGGCAGGAGATTTGGCACATAAAGACTGTTGTATGACAATGGAGGTCAAAAGGATTGTAGTAGGTGATGGAGGTCAGAAGAATTATTGTTAGCAAGAGACAAGGGTCAGAAAGACCGTAGTCTTAAGGTGGTGGTCCGACGTCACGAGGTGGTCTGGTGGAACTCCGGGTGTCAAGTGGTGGTCTGACGAAGCTATGGGCGTCAAGTGGTGGTCCGGTGGAACTCTGGGCATCAAGTGGTGGTCCGGCAAAACTCTGGGCGTTAAGTGGTGGTCCGACAAAACTCCAAGCAATGGTCGAGGAGGAACTAAGGGGCAAGAGCGATCTCCGATCTCTCCCTTGCTCTCTTACTTGAGCCCCCCTTTCAAGAGAAAAGAGGGGTCTATTTATATATTTCCTAGAGTGGCATGACCCATAAATAGGAGGAAAATTAGGGTAAATGTGGAGTGGTTTGGATGAACGACCGATGTTGAATCCATTGATCGTGGACCGTTCGCTAGACATTTGGAGGTCTTAATGATGTCAAGATTTTGTGATCTTGGGCTCGTTGGATTTGTCTCATTGAGCTGCTTGATTTAACTATAAGCATGTCACATTTGGTAATCTAAATTGTGGTTTGTATCTTCTAACAATGCTTCGGGTCCTTAATTTAGACTCATTTGGGGTTGGATTGAGTCAAATTTGATGTCGTTGGGTTCATATTCTCGAGACGTTTAGTTCTACTATAAGTTTATTGAAATCTAAGTTCGGATGGTCCAATTTTTACTTTGGAAGTTTACAACTTGATTTTGCCTCGAGTTCGTGCCCGATCAATATAATTTTTTGATGATGTACTAATAATCAAATTGAAAATCTTGATAATAAGAACCAAACAACATCAAAAGTGGCTTGGTCCAACTCAATGGGCACAAATATAGAGAAATAGAAAACTCTCGACACATTGATTAAATGACAAAATAATATCTAAATCTCACATACTTAAAGTCAAATTGAGCATCTCGATGAGGCGAATCCACAAGCTCAAAATCACCTAAATTTGACATCACTAAAGCATTTAAATGTTGAAAAAAGTCCTATAATCAAAGGTATTCAATACGGGTCATCCAAAATACTATTTTAGATTTTAGTTATATTTACAAATGGGCCACTCTCACAAATCTTTGAAAATATCTTCTACTCTTATATGAGAAGGTGCTTGGACCTCGACTTTAGATTAGAAGAGCTTAAAAGTTTGAAGAATTTTGGAGCTCCACCTAAACATTATCATCAATCAATGGGCCACTGCTTGAACTCTTATATCTAACCAACACCTAATTGCCACCATCAAACCACTGCCACCAAACCATAGTCCTCTAATTACTGTCACCCTATTACATTTCTCAAAGCACCATTGTCCGACTATAATTTTCTGAACATCTTTGCTCGAATAAGATCCTCTGGCCATTATCACTTAACCATGATTTACAACAAACGTCATTCAACTTCAGTCCTCAAATCACAATCGCCCAACTTTGGCTCTCCAACCATTATCACCCAATTGTAATTCTTCGACCTCCAAAGTCTTAATTACAATCTTTCAATCACTATCTCTCGAACTATCATATAACATTATAATCTTACTACAATCTTTAACCTCTATATGCCCACTATGGACCTTCGACCACCATCTCCAGACTACAATCTTTCGTTCCCCAACTACGATTCTCTAACCATAATCTCTTGAATGTGATCTTCCAATGACCATTGTTGGACTTCGATGTTGTGACTACCATCCCTAACTTTGGTCCTCAAACCACCATCTCCTTAATACAATCCTCTGGTTATAGTCGCCCAACTATGATCCTCCAACCACAGTCGTCCGACAACAATCCTCGACCCCTGAGTATAGTCCTCTGAATATCGTCCAACCTTAATCCTTTGAGCACGGTTTCTTAATTATGATCATTTAGTCATCACCACTATCATACTTTAGACTTATAAATATTGTCACCCAAATACAATCCTTCGATCATTGTCATCAACTACGATTCTTAGATCACCATGATTTAACTATAATCCTTTGACCTGTTGAATCTTATTTTGTTCAATGGATGATGTCAGGCCATATAATATGCCACCGATAGGAGGAGAGCAAGAGAGGAGAATGTAGTGAAGTATGAATGTGAATAAAGAAAGAGAAGATAAGAGATTGTATGAATCTAAACAAAATTTTTATTTTCCAGGCCATATTTACAAGCAAGTGGAAAGCAAGAGCTTTAGCTTATGGAGAAATAAATAACATCTCTCCTTTTTCCTTATAGTGGTTCCTCATTGTGGATTCGCTCGTGTGACGATACTCTATTCGAGAATGCTAAAAGTCCTCTTTTGTGCTTCTCTATCATCCCCCTTTCATAGAATATGAAAAGTTGCATGAGGTACGTCTTCAAAATACTGGTTGTCTTGTCAGTCTATGTTATAAGCCAGGCGTTAGTGCTGAGTGGAATGGAGACTGAGATGGGCGAGACCAATAGGATTATGGAGGCTTGTTGTCGTTGGTGAAGACTTGTTTTAGATTTTTTTATAAATAACAATTCGAATAAGTCGTTCTATATTTTTTGTATCATTAACATAATAGTAATTAGTGTGTTAGCTTGTACATAGTGTATATATCTGGTACACGGTATGTAAAGGCTTATAATAGTGTGTACAACCTATGTTGAATATGTACAAGCATATTGGCAATATGTAAAAGATTTGGATTTTTTTATAAATAACAATTCGAATAAGACTTTCTATATTTATTGATATTGTTAGCGTAATAATAAATAGTGTATACCAGCCTATACATAGTGTGTATATTCTTGTATACATTGTTTATAGGCTTGTACACACTATGTACAAGTTGTGCACAGTGTACAAGTTTAATGTCTGTATAATTATATACACAGTGTGTATGTATAAGCCTATATAACTCTAAATTTGCTTGTTTGTAGTGTGTATAATCTATATAGGGATTTACATTTCTAAACCGACTGTTTACAGGAATGTACAAAGTCTGTACATGAATGTACATATTATTTACAGGCCTGTACACAATGTTTATAAGCCTATAAAGGCCGTAAAAGCTTAAAAATGTACAAAGTGTTCAATCTTTATTGAATAAATAGTCTCAAAAGCAGACGATTATATATGTTGAATAATAAAATATCTTTAAACAATTAACAATCAAATATAATTACAGAATTTACTACATCTTATCTATCTTGAACGCCTTGATTTATTTATATGATTAATTGAATATTTATTGAAAAAATTTTATTTCATAATATTACGATATAAATTGTATCAGTATACACTTCATACTTATTAGATTTGCATTAACATTAGTGCAGTACATCAATCTTATATATAATATTAATATCATATTTATTTACACATGAGTGCTTGCATGGTGGAGAGTAGGGGTGTCAATGTTTGACACGACACGAAAATTCGACCCGAAAAATTTGGGTTGTACCCGATCCGATTTCAAAACAGGTAGGGTTCGGGTTTCCGAATTCGACACGTTTAAAAACGGGTCGTGTTCGGGTTGACCCGACAGATTGGCGGGTCAACCCGCTTAAAATGAGCTGCCCGAGGCTGCCTCGGCTACCCGCGCCTGCCCGCTTGGCCGCCAATGTTGCCCGCGCCCTCCCTGACGCTGCCCGCTCGCGAGTCGCACCCGCTCTGCCTGCTCGAGAGTCGCGTCAGCACTGCCCGCGGCCCTGCACGCGCCCGCCCTGTCCACACACGCGCGCCCTGCCCTCGTGCTCGCAGCGTGCCAGTTGCGCGCCCGCGTCCGCCGCAAACCCACCGCGCAGTGACGCGCACCCACCCTTCCCGCGTGATCGCACGCATTCGCGCACCCGCCGCGCACCAGAGTCCGTCGTACGCCCCGCGTCCGCCCGCCTGCACGCCTGAGCTCGCATCCCGTGTAAGGTCGGGTCAACCCGGCAACCTAGCGGGTCGAGTCAGGGTCCGAGTTTTCGACCCGTTTGCCTACTCGGGTCGTGTTAGAGTCGACCCAATTGAACCCGGGTCAGTTCCGGGTTCGACCCAATTGAACCCGGGTCAGTTCCGGGTTCGACCTGAGCCTGACCCGTGACCCGAAATTGACACCCATAGTGGAGAAGTTATTCTATGCGGTGTCCGAACGCATCCGGCGGCTAATCCGGACGCGTGCATTGGGTGACGTAGTGCGTCCAGATTGACCTTCGGACACTGCACGTAATATATTTTCTTGAATATGAGGGATTGAATTGAAAAAAAAAAAATCTTCAAAAGATATTTAATAATGTTAGTGAAACTTTTCAAAAGATATTCACTCTATTTATATTTATATACGCCAAATATTCCTCCCAAAAAAATTATAAGAAATTCCTCATAAGAATTTTGTAAGCAAGCATGGAATCCAGACAAGGAGCTAACAAGAATCATCAGTTAAAGGTATTTTCTTTTCTTTTGAATCATTTTCGTCTGAAAAAATATCGTTAATTCTTAGGCAAATAATAATAAGACTATAAGACAATTCCAGGGAAATTAATAATAAGACATTTATTGTTTTATCAATTAACTTGTTAATATTTTAGTATAGTTTTGCTATATGATTTGGTCCAAAAATTTTTAATAAATAATCCACTTACGATCAAATTAATAATATAAATTCTAATAGTAAATATTTTAATTTTTTTATCATTTTAAATTTGAATATTTGACTTTATATTCCTATTATTAGTGAAAATTAAAAAAAGTTTGACCCTATTTATTTTGGTGAAATATATCAAAATTTTATTTCGGATCAAAATATAACCAATTTTTTACCATTGAGTACGCATTTAAAATCTACTATGATTGATATAAGTTTGAATAAGGTTCAACCCACATTACAATAAGGTTGGGTTCATATTTGTACTTTGTTAAAAAATAAATTGTGCATGTTCGAACATTGAATACGATTCAAATAGAGTTCGAACAATTTTACAATCTTATATGAATCAAATAAGATTCAAACAAGATTTGAACATGATTGCAACATAGTTAGAACATTGTTCGAACAAATTTTGGAGATTGTAAATGGGCATCGCATAGTGCAATTCAAGAGATAAAACATATCAATAACCCAATAGAGTGTGATTTAAGGAACTTATTTCAAAGAGAAAGGGTCAAGTAGCTTCTAGCTCAAAAGTTAAGAATGAATGTATCCGCGCAAGGGTCTTCTTAAATCCTTTTGTGGATATAAGAATATCACGAGCATATTGAGCCAAACAAACTTTAAGGCATTATTATATGTTAGAAAATTTATAGCGATAGTGTTTAATATCTCAGTATTCTACAAAGATCCATCATACACAAATAAAATTCATAAGAGAGGATAAATTTTTTTGTGAAAAAAAAAAAAAAAAGTTAAAATGACCTAACCCAATTGCAATAGTCCACTATTTTAGTATAGATATTAGAATACACTCTTCCTCACAATGAAAAAGACGATATTACACAATTGAGAATAATTATCTAATTCTTATTACAAGAATTATAGAAGTTCGGTATTCAGAGACAGACGGTTGAAGCTCAATAATGAAGTTGGATATTAATTATCAAGCAAAAATAGTTGGATGATGGAAGTCAAGCAGTAGTAGTTTCTATTACTGATGCTCATCGTTGGTAGCGATTATTGAGAAATACAACAAAATTCTTTAGCTCTCAAACCTCCAACTATAAAAATGAAACATTATTTATAACTTTTTGTAGAAATATATTTTAGTAAATTTGGTCATAATCCAAAACAATATATTAAATGAACTATATTGATCCCCTCAATTATAAATTATTTATTTTGCATTTAAGTTTCTGAATGACATCAAAATTAAACAACCATGTACTTGTTGGATTTGTCTTCTCGAGCCGCTTAATTTGATTATAAGCACGTCATATTTGTAGATAGTTTAGTCATTCAATTAATTGAATGAAACTTATAAATATGCTACAAGTGTTTGAGTCTGACTTATTTGGATTTAGATTGAATTACTTGTGGTAACAAAAGATTAGCAAGGCTTTGAAAATCGGACCGGTCAATGAACCGGAAGAATGAGAGGTTAGCAGTTTAATGGTTCGACCGGGGTCGAACAAGATGACATAATAAATATTTATTATATTTAATATTATAATAAAGTCATATACACAAATTAAAACCCAAGGTAAAAAATTACAACATAGAAAATGCAAGGTAGAAAACCATGCCAGATAGAAAACTACATGATAGAAAACTACGGGGAGGCGTTGTTAGCTTTGCACGATGACGGGGAAGAAGAGATTGAAGGCTTCGATTGCGGTTTTTTTTTTTTCCTCTATTGAAGCTCGAAGCCGAAGAGTCGAGCAGACGTCGATGTAAATGAGGGTTTTTTTTTTTCTCTCAGCGTTTAAGCTTTCCGGCCGGTTATTAAATCCGGAACCGGTTCGACAGTCGAACCGCCGGTTCGAGCGGTTTTATCCCGGTTTTCTGCAAAACAGATTTTCATTTGAACCGTAACCGGCCGGCCGGCCGGTTCACTGTTCAACCGGTTGAACCGGCCGGTCCGGTCCGATTTTAAAAGCATTGAAGATTAGTCTTGACAAATTGTCAATTCGGCTATAAACTTATTAAAATCAAAGTTTGGATCATCAGCTAAAAACTTATTTAATTCGAAAAAATATTAATTTAAATAATATCTCAAATAAAAAAATCAAATATATTTCGCTTAGAACAATTTTTTTTTTTTTTATTATTATTATAAGATATATAAAGTCACATATCCTATTTTCTTAATAATTCCCGTTAAATTTTAGGAAGATTATTATTATTATTATTATTTAGACTAAATCTAAACATGAGGTCGCATAACCTTTCCCCCTTATTTTTTTTCTTTATTTCAACTTGTATAAATGCCCATCCCTGCCCTTCCTATGCCTCAATTATTTCTACCCAAATTAAACAGCGAAGCGAGGGAGATAGGTGAGAAAGAGAACGAGCGATGGGAGAGGTAAAGAGCTGGGGAAGCAGCATCGAGGGCGTAGTGCGGCTCCGCCAGTTGGTGCGGCGGTGGAGGAAGGCAGCGCCGGAGGGCGTGCCGGCGGGACATTTGGCGGTGTGCGTGGGCCGGAGCTCAAAGCGTTTCGTTGTGCGCGTGGTGCATCTCAACCACCCAATCTTCCGGGAGCTGCTCGAACGGGCCGAGATTGAGTACGGCTTCTCAGCCCGCTCTGGCCCGCTCTCCCTCCCCTGCGACGAGTACTTCTTTGAGGATGCCCTCCGCTGCATCTCCAAGTCCTCATCACAACCTACCAAGACCAAACTCTCATCATCATCGTGTTTAACGAATCGTCAAGACCACCGAAATCTAGGGCTTCGATGTTGCCGCGTCGCCTACGGAGAAGACGACGACGTTTCCCGGTTCTGCCGCATCGCTGAGAAATCGTGACTTGCCATTTTTTCACCGGAGAAATTTTTTATCAGTCAATTTTATTATTGTATTGTTGGTATTGCCTGTTCGAGTATCGTGCAGGTAGAGAGAGAATTGCCATTCTAAATTCGAATTCAGACAATTAGAGAAAGTAAATGCAGTGCGCCTGTAATTGGGTTTTTAACTTGGAAGATCCCAGAAAAGAAATTCATAATATTGGTTCAATTGAAATAATTTTTGTTAATTGGATTAGAGGATTTTTTTTTAAATTTTTTTTTTTAAGATTGGTAGAAGATCTCTATATAGTAAAAGTTATTTAAATTATGATAAATATTAGATATGGGTGATGATGGGAATATAGTGATGTAGATGATTTTTTATTATGACATGATTTTTAACCATGAAAAAAGAGATGAGATTATGGCAAAAAGATTGATTGGGATTGCCAAAAAAAGGATAAGATGAGCTATTAATTTTATATCATAAAAGGTTAAGATGAGTTATACACAGGGGCTGATCCAGATTTTTTTTTCAGGGTGGGCAAAATGCCCAAAATATCTAAAATATTTCAAAATATACCCTCTAATTTTTTTTAGGGTGGGCATTTGCCCCCCCCTCACTACTATGGGGATCCGCCCATGGTTATACAACCAAATAACCCCTTGTAATATGCATCAAGAGCTCACTTATTTAAGTGGATTCATTATGAGAGTCACTCGCTCTTCAATCTTACTTAATTATGATAAAAAAGATTAAATTTAGGTTTTGTTTGAGACGGCTTTCTTTCTGCTTCTTAAAATAATTTTATAGTACAAAAATTCAAATTTTGTAGTAAAAAATAATTTTAAGAAGTAGAAAGAAAACCGTCCCAACAAAACCTTCACATAAATCATTTAATCCTAGTCAAATTATCAGCTTCAATATCACTTATTTGGAAGCAACTAAAAGATAATGAGAATATTATGCTTATAAATAAGGATCGCTCACTCAATATTTACAAATCAATATATATATGAAATATAAAATTAAATTTAATACTTCCATATGACTTATATTTTAACGAATATCGATCATATGTACTATCAACAATCATATTAATATTTTGAAAATTACAATTACATATAAAATCAAACTTTAATGGTTTGACAACTCGTAATTCTTTTAATAGATTTATCTGTAAATGATGACCACAAACACATAAGAACTCCAATATTGACAAAGAAATAGTTAAACTTCTGTGACGAGAGCCTACAAATTTTCGGTAGCGGCAAGAAAATTTCTCCTAAAGGCTAGAAATAAATAATTATTTAGACAGCTCATCTTAATTTGTTTGTTAAGAATTTTGACTATTAATCAATAGATTTTGGTTCGAAGTTTATATATATAATATGTGTATAAATTGACCTTAATTGACTCAAAATTTTCTAAAAAATAATGATTTAGGCTTCCCTTGGGACGGCTTTCTTACTGCTTCTTAAAGCAGCTTTTTAATACAAAATTTTTTAATTTTTGTACTAAAAAGCTATTCTAATAAGCAATAAGAAAGCCATCCCAAATAAAGTCTCTTATTATTTTCTAAAATAATTTTATAGTAAAAATTTTTCTAAAAAAATTGTCCAAAATAAAATCTTTAGGGGTGTCAATATTTGACACGACACGAAAATCCGACCCGGAAAATCTGGGTTGAACCCGACCCAATTTCAAAATGGGTCGGGTTCGGGTTCCAGAAATCGACCCGTTTAAAAAACGGGTCGGGTTCGGGTTGACCCGGCGGGTTGCCGGGTTAACCCGCCAACCCGTTTAATTTGAAAAATTTCGAAACCCGCCTCTGCCCGCCCGCGCATGCCCGCGCTGCCCGCGTGCCCAGAGCGCCCGCGTGCCCGCGCCCGACAGCGCCCGCGTGCCCGCGTCCCACCGCGCCCGCCGCGCGCCCGCGTGCCCAGCGCGCCCGACCTCTCCCGCGCCCGCGCTGTCCCGCTCGCGTCCTCCCGCCGCGCTCGCATCCTCCGCCGTTCCGGCGCCGGCCACCCAAACCGGGTCGGGTCGTGTTAACCCGGCAACCCGCCGGGTCGGGTCCGGGTTCGGTTTTCCGACCCATTTGTCTACCCGGGTCGGGTTAGGGTTGACCCGTTTGAACCCGGGTTAGTTCCGATTTCGACCCGAACCCGACCCGTGACCCGAAATTGACACCCCTAAAAATCTTAGAGATACATGACAATAGGTACAACATAATTAAAAGAATCAACCCTAGGCATCCATTTGGCCCAAAAAAAAAAAAAAATAAAATAAAAAAGGGAGCCAGCTAGCTAGCCGGCCAAATAATCCAATGAGAGGTACGGTAGACAAAAATTCTTTGAAGTCTTCTTCTTGCTTATTTTAAGTTTTATGTTTATAAATTTCTAATATTAATATAATTTGTATCAAACGAGACAATAAAAACAAAAAATGTCTATTATGAAGAATTTTTATATAAATTTCTATAAAAAAAAAAATCCTTTACAGAATTTTGTCATCTCTATTGTGGCATCTTTTTATTCATAGTAGTCTTTTGATCACCCTGAAAATTCTCTTCTTTCGCTCTGTTAAAGTCAATGGTGGGAATGGTAGTTAATAAATGCAATTTTTTACCCTCTTATATTCGAAAAAAAGAATTTATTGTTATCTATAAATACTTTAATAGTATTTTTATATATTGTGATATAATGTTCTTAAAGATAAAGAGAGTTTTTTAATCTGATATATATATCTTAGCATTAAATAAAAATTTAATACACAAATATTTAAGATAAGAGTAACACATGCCACAAGATATTTTTTTGCATGAAAAACCGCATGGCCTACTAAAGTTAAAATAATCTTTAATTATTGTTACGGGCTAGAATATAAGAGACTATAGGGGTAGAAAATTTTCATCTCAGCGTTGTATGGATATCCAGTACACAAACAGAAGAAAAATGTAATACCATAATTTTTACGTGGAAACTTTGGAAAAGGGAAAAAACTACGGGATCACGCCCAGTTGAAAGGATTTCAGAAGTGTTTGCATGTATTACAAGTGGCCCACTCATCCTATAAATTGAAGACGATCATATTACAATAATATACTCTCGGGTTGAAATTTAGTTACAAACAGAGATTAGAAATCCGGTGATGTTTGATTATCGAGCGGAAATCCAACTTCAATTGACGATCGAGCAGAACTCCGACGTCTGTCGGCTGCCAGGTGGAAATCTGACGGTGGTCGGGGAGGAGTCTGGTGGCTAGAGAGCTCTCTTCCTTCTCTTTTTGCTTCCTTTCTTCCTTCTCTTCTTGCTTTATTGCTTCCTTCTTTTCTTTTCTTGCTTGGGTCTGCCCTCATGAGAAATGAGAAGACTATTTATAGTTTTTTTAGAGTGACATGACCAATAAATATGAGGAAGATCAAAAGTAAATTGGGAGTAATTTGAATTCACGCCCGATGTTGAATCTCTTGATCGTAAACCGTTTATTGGGTATTTGAATATATTAACGATATTAGAATTTGACAATCTTGTGCTTGTTGGATTCGTCTCATCGAGCGCTGGATTCAACTATAAGCATGTCACATTTGAAAACTATTTGGTAATCCAAATTATGGATTGAACCTAGGGGTGTCAACTTTTGACACAACACGAAAACCTGACCCGGAACCGACCCGGAAAATCCGGGTTGAACCCGACCCGATTTCAAAACGGGTCGGGTTCGGGTTCAAGAAATCGACCCGTTTCAAAAACGGGTCGGGTTCGGGCCCGCCAACCCGTTTAATTCAAAAAAATTTGAATTTTTGCATTTACCGCGCCTGCCCGAGCTGCCGCCCACGCTGCCCGCGCCTGCCCGCCCGCGCTGCCCGAGCCTGCCAGCCGCGCGCCTGCCCGCGCTGCCCGCCGCGCGATCGCCCGCGCTGCCCGCCTGACTGCGTGCCCGCGCCTGACCGCGCTGCTGCGCGCCCCCAGCGTGCCCGCGTGCTCGCGCCTGATCGCGCCCGCCGCGCGCCCGCGTGCCGCCGCTTGCCCGCGTGCTCGCGCCCGACCGCGCCCGACCTCGCCCGCTGTCCCGCTCGCGTCCGCCCGCCGCGCTCGTGTCCGCCGCCGTCGGCCGCTACCGTTCCGGCGCCGGCCACCCAAACCGGGTCGGGTCGTGTCAACCCGGAAACCCGCCGGGTTGGGTCCGGGTTTGGTTTTTCGACCCGTTTCTCAACCCGGGTCGGGTTAGGGTCGACCCGTTTCGCACCCAGGTCAGTTCGGGTTCGACCCGAACCCGAACCGTGACCCGAAATTGACACCCCTAATTGAACCTTCCGAACGCACTTTAGGTTTTTGATTTGGATCTATTTGAGATCGGATTGGATTGAATTTGGTATCGTTGGGTTCGTATTTTTGAGAACTTATGTTCAACTATAATTTTGCATAAATCGGAGTTCATATGGTTTACGATTAATTTTTTGAAGTTTCCAACTTGATTTTGCTTCGAGATTCGTGCCCGATCAAGAAAACTCTTTGATGATATATCAATTGTAAAAATGACTTGTATGTTGTTAGTTTTTTATGGAGTCTGATTGTGTTGATCAATCAAGTTGTACTATTGATTTTTATCATTTTTTTGTACAACATAAAGGTGTTGTAGGCCTGCTGAGAGATTGAGAACCAAGTGCCAAGGTACTGTGGACCTGTCGAGTCAATTTTTTTTCACATTGTGTGAGTTAAAACTGCATGGCAGTTATGCTCTGGCATACGAAAGAGCATAAATGTTGAGAAAGAGAGCAAGTGGAAGACCTGTATAATTTATCACAGTTTGTCAATGAATTTTTTAGTATGATATGGCTTCGTGGTTTTATTTTATTTTTTGATTTTTCAAATAAAGTATGGAGTTCTTTCTCTAGTGTTTTTATCTTACTTATTTTGATTTGTTTGCTCCTAACATATATAACAAAGGATAAACTTTATCATAATTGACTTATCATAGACTCTTTGAATTCATCTTGCCAAAACATTTATTTTGGCAATAAGCATGAAAAATTCAAAGGCATTTTTTTCTCTCTCAAATGATATTATGAAGTTTCATATTGTACTCCTAAATACTAGTTTTAGGTCTGTTTCAACACAATTCAAGGCGATATTGATATATTTGAATTTATCTAATTATGGAGATGCTCGTTTTGATTTTAAAGTTTTGTTTGAGATAATTTTTGTTACTTTTTTATAAAGTAATTTTTTTTTTATAAAAATGTTGTGAATTATAAAATTTTTTACTTGAAAGTTACCTTAAAAAATAGAAAAAAAACTATCTCAAATGAAGCCTAAATTTATATCCCTTAGATGAGATTTATATCCCAATAATCACACAACAGCATCTATATAATAATAGCATAAACAACTCGATATTAATGCGCTGATCGTAGTCCAGCTTACTTCATTAACTATTATGTCAAATAAGAGTAAGCTTAAATTCATGAAAAAGGTAAAAAAATATTATTAATATTTAGATGATGACCCTACTTGCCTACTAGGCTTAGTTGAGTTGGTGGGCGAGCATGATTGGGAACCCCTCAATTTATATTTGATTCCTCTCTCATGCGGCGTGACTCCTTAAGTGTGAAGAAAATAACACCTGGGGTTGGTTGCTGGTAGGCCCACCAAAGGTTTAGTTATACGGTCATGTGCCTCCTTTAGGAGGAACTTTTATTTGGTCCGGTCATAGGACGTAGCTGTACGTTCGTTCGGCCGCCAGTAGAATCGCGCCACGCGCTCTCACTATTTTCCGTGCGCCCCAACAACCCGACCCGGAACGGACCCAGAAATGCTCGGTATCTCTCGATTTTGCCTAGGTATTGCTCGGTATTGCTAGGTATTGGTCGATTTTGCTCGGGAATAACTCGGTACAACTCGGTATTGCTTGGTATTACTCGGTATTGGTCTTCACAGAGCGGTATTCCTCGTTATTGCCAAGCAATACCGAGTAATACCTCGCAATACGCGAACATAACATTCCCGTGTTCCGGTCCGGGTCAAGTCGTCGGGCCGCGCGGTAAAGAGTAAGAGCACGTGACGACATATTATTGGCGGCAAAACGTAGCTCTACGTCCGGTCAGAGGGCGTAATAATTGTTCCCTTTAGGAGTGGTAATGATTAGATACCCCAGTTTAAAAAAAAAAATTAGCTCATGTATAATCCACTTAAATGTGGGCCTAACACGAACAAAAATTTTAGTCAATAATTATGAAATAAATGCCGATTCTATTTGTCATTAATTTAATAAATAAATGTGATTAATTAATAGGAGTTATTATCATCGAATCATTCTTTTAATGAATGTTAGGAAGGATACTTATTACTTAGTTGATGAATTAATCTTCTAAGGCTTTATTTTTTATAGTTTTTTTTTATTATTTTTAAAATTATTTTTAGTAAAATCTTTTTTTTAGACAAAAGAATTATTTTAAAAAGTATTAAGAAAGCTGTCTCAAATGAATCATAAGTCTAAATACTCTTATTGGCAAGTAAGAGGCATGATAAAATAATAAGGCTTTCCCTTTTGTATATATATTTAAATTTTAATAATAATAGATCATTTTCTTTACTGTCAGAGAACCTAAATGATTACAACTAAAAAATCAGGCTTTTGCAGCGCTTTTTCTAACATATAGCAACGGTTTAAACACCTATGAAATTTTTTTAGCGGTTCAGAAACTGTTGCACATATGTTGTATTTGCGTTCGCTGGAAAGGAGCAAATGCTTTAAATTTCTGCTCCGGTCAAAAATAGATCAAGACCACTTCTGTTATGTTACATGAGCCCTGAGTTTTTAAACAGGCAAAACAAACACCTAGCCAATATTAAGGCTTCGTTTGGGACGGCTTTTTTATTGCTTCTGAAAACATAAATTTAGTACAAAAATTAAAAAAATTATACGGCTTTTTTATTGTTTTTTAAAACGGAGTTTTAGTACAAAAATAAAAAATTTTGTACTAAAACTCCGTTTTAAAAAGCAGTAAAAAAGCCGTCCCAAACGAAGCCTAAGATTAAAACATTATTAGAAAACGAACCAAGAAAAAAAAAATTGTCTGAAATTATTTGTGTGGCAAACCACATATTTTTAATAGTATGATATACATGTTATAGGAAAGTAATTAAATTAATAACAAGACTAATAGAACTTGTGTGTTTGAACTCGAATTTCCACTTTCTAAAACTCAAGCTTCGTTTAGGACAGCTTTTTTACTGCTTCTTAAATCAATTTTAATTTTTATACTAAAAAAATATTTTAAAAAATTTGTCTCGAACGAAACCTTAGACTAATATCTTTTTCTAAACAGTATTTGTAAAATATTTGTCATTTGCTTAAAAAATCAATCATTAAGGCTTTGTTTGGGACGGCTTTCTTACTGCTTCGTAAAGCAGCTTTTTAGTTCAAAATTTTTAATTTTTTTACTAAAAAGTTACTTTAAAATGCAAGAAAAAAGCCGTCCCAATTGACGCCTAAGCTAATGTTTAAAAACTGGAGATATTACCATTTGAGGGGAAATTACAACCCAATTAGACCTGTCAATTTCAGGTCACGGGTCGGGTTCGGGTCAACCTAAAATTGACCCAGCACTATTCGGATTCGGGTCAACCCGACCCGTTTTCACAAACGGGTCGATTTCCAAACCCGCACCTGACCCGCTTCGGGTTCAAGTCAACCCGACCCGACCCGCTTAAATTTGATTTTTCGAGTTCCCGCGCGGTGCAGAGGCGGTGCAGCGGTGGCGGTGCAACGGCGGCGGCAGCGGTGCAGCGGCGACAGTGCCGGCGAGGCAGTGACGCGAGCAACGGCGGTCACGGACGTGAGCTCACGGCTCACGCGGTTCGTCACGGACTCACGCTCACGGCTCACGCGACACGATGTCATGCTCACGCGTGGCGTGGGGCTCGATGCGGGCACTGGGCAGTGGCCAGTGGGGCAGTGCAGGGCAGCCGGGTAGACTCGGGCAGTGACGCGGGGCAGGCAGGGCATGGGGCAGGCGGGCAGCGGGCGGGATAGGAAAATCCGAAATTTCAAATTTTTTTTAAATAAACGGGTTTTCGGGTTGACCCGGCAATCCGCCGGGTCAACCTGAACCCGACCCGTTTTTTCAAACGGGTCAGTTTTTCGAACCCGAACCCGACCCGCTTCGGATTCGGGTCAACCCAAACCCGAAAATTCTGGGTCGGGTTCGGATCGGGTTTTCGGGTCGGATCAAATATTGACAGGTCTAAACCCAATCTCATGTTTGGACAGCCAATAAGAATTCTCCTGCCTTTTGATAAAAAACTGCATTATACTGCCAAACTTACAAGAAAAAATGACAATTGATTAACACAAATATCAATATAATATTTGAATTTAATTTGTTTAGAATTGGATTCATGGACTGTCCGAATTCCAATTTTAATAAGCTTAGTCAAATCGAACATCTTGAAAAAAAGAGCCCAATGACAAGTGATGTGATTCGAACTCAAATCAAGTAAAAACTTTAGGTATTAATTGAATTACTAAATTGCCTTTGAATATGGGATGCTATAGTCAAATGAAACATCTTCATGAAATAAATTCAACAAATTTATGATCACTCAATCATTAGAAAATTAAATCACTTAAATGTTGAATAAATGAGCTATGACTAAGGGGTCGAAATGAACCGTTTGATAGTGTTTTTAATTATGAGCAAATTCATCACAATATCTCTCTTAAAAAGATAAATAGAATTTCATTTGTACATAAGAGGGGCCTTGGAGTTGGCTTATCTAAAGAACTCTAGCCACAATCAAGTCTCTTGTTGCCTAATTGCTAATATCTAACCACATTTTAAGACTTTCGTTATCTAACTTTTTACATCTAACCTCTATTATATGATCATCAATCGACTAATAGTATTTGATTGCCTTCATCTTCTATCACTTCTTCTATAATCATTCCAATAGGTATCCTGCAATTATACTCAGCTACGTAATCATGTATTCTTCATCTGAGGTGAAGAGAAGATTCTTGTTCCATCAATTATACTATAGGTCATTTCAATACGGTCAAATCCAGTGGTTTTTCCTCTTAAGTGTTCTTCGCATAAACAATTATAATACCTATTGCAACTTCTATTAATGTTTGTGCTTAATATTTATACAAAATTAAGATATAAACACTTTTTTTTTTAAATTAAGATATAAACACTTGTTCTCTATTACCTTAAATTCTCTAGCACCTAACAAAGATTAATTGTTGAGAATGATTCAACCTCTATCTTTAATGATACTTCACTTAATGGTGATTCTATTTGGGAAGAATTGTGCCATAGACTCATAGAGCTTTCTCATTATTTATTCTACTTGCTAAGCTTAATTAATGAAAATCATTAGTGTTGTTGTTAGATATCTTCTTTCCCTTCCCTAGGAGCTTGTTGATATGTCTAAGTCTAATAATTTAAAAAATATTCTTCTCATATCTAACTTGGAGACCTAGACAAAAATAATTTCTATTTTGCTCTATGAGATAAAGCTATATTTCATGGTCAATCTGTTTTGAACTGAACTGGCCTTATTTGCCAAAAAATTCTCTTTTAGATATTCAGTTTATTCATTAAACACTTGCTCTGTGAATTGGAAGAGGAGACAAATAATGATCTATTTGTCAACTCTATCTTTCGAGAAGAGCTTATATCCTGACTCAAAGTATAATTCAAATTTTGGAGTTTGCACGCAATCTATGATGCATTTCTTCTGAAAATGTGTGTTTTTTTAAACTGTTACTATCGTGTTTGCCCACATTTGAAAAAAAAAAAACATTTGGAAATGGCGAAGTTGTTGGCTTTATATTAGGCCACACTGTACATACACTTGATAAACTTCGTAATTGACAATATTCTTCTACAAGCTAAAGGGAAGTTGTGCTAAAGGAAAGATGCAGATACATATATAATAGGATGACACTAAGGGGTTGTTTGGTAGAAGGATTTAAGCTTGATTTGAGGCGGATTTGAGCGAAATCTAGCCAAACAGCCTAAAATGCAAAACCAAATTTCATAGTAAATGAAAGCCGCGGTAGACGGAAAATTATACCTTTTCGTGATAAATCCTGCATTTCTGAAATCCTTTGATTCGGCGGATTTAACGCTCTATTGCGTGAGAGGGAAGAAGAGACCACTAGTTTCAGGATTCAACGCTCTATAGCTAAACAGTCACATAGGATTTAATAGTATATATCTTGAATGTTACCAAACATTTTTCAGGATTTAACCCCCTCAAGATTTCGTAAATCCTCGAAATCCTACTAAAATGAAATCCTAGGTGCTAACAAACAGCCCTTAAGAATATTTTCATATTTCTTAGCAACTACTTCCCTAGGGTCATGAGCTATTGTTAGTCTATTCTGGTGTTCTGGCTTGTGGTTTTTCCTTGGAACTCTTTCACACAAATTGAATTGTACTAGTCAATTTTATGGCTTTTTTTGGTGCACGTCTCTTTTTGGATACTGAAACTATTTCCCTTCGATCGGTTTCTTAGAGCCCAGTTTCATTTTGGCTCATCTATGTTCATGTTCCTAGATGTTGGCTCATCCATGTTCATTAGGTTCTTGGTGGACTGCATGCAATATATAGCTCATCCCAGCTGGGTTTCGATCATGTACCTATCTTATCAAATCTAAAGTACCATGTCAAAAAATGATAATGCTCTCATTAGACTCTCTAAGACTCTTGATCGCCTCCTTCAGTGTATATATATATATATATATATATATAAATTTATGATATTAATATGAAAATGAACATACAATGCTAGGCCAAAAGGAGACTTAATCAAGAAAAAAAATACAGCATATAGCACTACAAAAAGAGAAAAAAAAAACATAGCATATAGCACTACAAAGTTAGGCCCCGAAGGCTACCGAGCTCTGAACCACCATCCAGTTGCCAGATCAGGACCATCCTTGGAGGAAGAGAAAGCAATAGCCAGAATGCCCGAATAAGCTACCAAAACCTAGCAAAAGGCTACCAAAAAACTGAGCATCGAATCATCCACCAAGGTTGCCAAACAAGCCAAGCCATCTAATGGACATGCAGAAACCTGCCTCATTATAGTATGATCCCAAATTTCTGACGAGCCAAATAGATACCATAGCAAATAGCATCTAGTAAACGCACATAAAAATAGCCACCACAACAGACAAACAACCCAGAGAGTCCACACCAACAAAAACCGACTAACCAATGAAAGAAGGAGACGAGCAAATTATCAATTAATTTTAATTAATTAAAAAAAGGATGAACAAATCAAGAGAAACCTTCTTTTTTGATTTCCGTCTGTCATGTTTGTTACTAACTATGTTAAAACCATCCAAACCATATAGGTCCTGAGAATCATCAACAAGATCATCAATTAATTTTGTCTTGTAATAATTTCTGTGTTTCCTACTTGTTTCTATATTCAACTCTTTACTGCTACATTGCGGGATAATAAGAAATTCCATTGGCTTCTTCTTCTTTCCACTCTCATGTTTCCCTGGTTATTTAGTTAATAGAATTAAGATAGTTATTTTATAATTAGTAGAATAAACCTACAAATTGATGCGCAATATTAAAATAAAATAAACGGATTATTTTTTATGTTTAGTTAAACACAATATCTCAAAAAGCCCAATAAAATTAATCCACAATTATAACCTGATTTTAATAATCCAAAAAGCTAGATAACCCAAAATATCTAATTAATATTTGGAGGATTTACATAAATATCATAGAATTCTTATATATTTATATATCTAACATCTAAATTTTGATATTTATGCATATAACATTTAACTTGTTGCGTCCTGAAGTATTCGCGGCGATAGAGAAATATAAAGTTTAACGTCTCAGCCTTGTACGAAGATCCAACACGCAGACAGATGAAAGAGAGAGGGTGCAGTATTTAACGAGACACCACATTTTTTATGTGAAAACCCCTAAAAAAGGGGGGAAACCACGGGACCTAGCCCAATTTGAATGATCCCACTAGTATTTGTAGTTGATTACAAATGAGGCCTTCCGAGGGTACATTTGTAGGAATACAAAGAATGTACATCATATAGAGTACATTACATAGTAGGAATACAAAGAATCGCTATTATTATGTTTATTTGGTCAGAATGATCATAGTTAGTGAGCGACGTAAGTCAGAAGGATCATAGTCGGTGGGTGACGAAGGTCATAAAGATCATTGTCTGATGATGGAGGTCGGAAGGATGGCGTCATGTAGAAGTCCATCGTTAGATAGAAGTCCGAAGAATGTCCGGCGACGAGCAGAAGTCTAACATCGGGTAGAAGCCCGACGGAATTCCTGTGACTGGCAGAAGTCTGGCGTCAGGCAGGAATCCGGTGATGGGAAAAAGTCCGGCGTTGGGTAGAAGTATGTTGACGGATAGAAGTCCGGTGTTGGATTGGAATTCGGCGACGGGTGAAAGTCCGCCGTTGGGTAGAAGTTTGTCGATGGATAGAAGTCTGTCGATGGAATTCTTGAAGTTTCCAACTTTGATTTTACTTCGAGATACTTGCCGATCAAGATAATTTTTTGATGATATATCACAACTCATCAGTAAGTTTTCTTCATTAAAATAACATATGCATTTTCATCTATGTGATTAATGTCAAGTTTGAAAACCATATGGTAATCCAAATTATGGTTAGAACCTTCCAAAGATGCTTTGAGTTTTTTGATTTGGACTCATTTGGACTTGGATTGAGTCGAATTTGACGTCGTTAGGTTTGAATTTCTGAGACGCTCAGTTGGACTATAAGGTTGTTGAAATCGAAGTTGAGATGTTCTACGAATTAATTTTTGAAGTTTCCAACTTCGATTTTACTTCGAGATTCATGCCGATCAAAATAATTTTTTGATGATATATCACAACTCATCAATAAGTTTTCTTCACTAAAATAAAATATGCATTTTAATCTATGTGATTAAGAAAATAAAGTATTATATAAATAAATGTCTGAGTTAATTTACATATTAGATATGTAAATATAAAAAATTATATATATATATATATATATATATATATATATATATATATATATATATATATATATATATATATATATATATATATATATATATATGGATAATATGGCATATTAAAAATGTTTTAATTATGTTTAATTAGCTATAAAAACACACATTAATAAAAATAAAATAAAAAATTTAATTAATTTTTAAAATTAAAATATATTAGAACACACACAAAGCACCCTCCTCAATTTACAGGATGACAAGCTTTAGTCGTTAATCAATTGAACTTGATATTAATGTTTTAATTAATTAGATGATATTAAGAGTTGACAAAGACATTCACCCACACCCGCTATTATAATGACTCCCTCTCGATTTTATTCTTCAGATAAATGTTTAAATATTTGTTATTATAATTAGGGCTCAAATATTAATGTATTTTCAATATTAATTGGAAAATAAAATTAAACAAATGTTAAAGCATTCTTTCAATTCTCGTCTTGCTTAGCTTCATGTGGTTTCTTGATCAAGTGCCTGTGCCAGATTATGCAGCTCACTTTAATCCGTAGGTGATTATCAATCAATAGATGAGTTCAAAGGTTACGTATGTGCTATGTCATGTGTGCATGAGTTAGTCTTAATTGACCTAAATGTCGAAAAAAAGGTCAAGTGCCTGACTTCTAAGTTCCAGTTGGCATAGTTCAGGCTTTATATTTGCTTGAAATATTTGCTTATGTGGAGCTTAAAACCTCGTTACGTTCAAAAGACATCGTATTATATGTGTAAGTACTATGCTAAACGTAAACTAAAGCATTGGATAATTTGATCTTTGATTAACTTGTTGACATCAACTTAATGAAAATAAATTATTAAAATTAACCTTTATTACAACACATATAGGTTTAACTACATGAATCTTTAATCTCCATTGCATCATTTTGAGAGTGAAATTATCATTTAAATCTAATGAAAAAAAATCATTTTTACTAGTTTCTAATCATTTTATATATATATATTTATCTCTATGATCTAATACATCCACTCTCCTAACTGGATCATCAAAAAGACGACATTTTATATAATCAAATCATCAAAGGCAACTTTATTTGATCTTATCGGCCATTACAACTACTCCAACTATTTCAAAATAAACCTTTATTAATTAACGAAAAGTTTTTATTCCTATTTAAAATGTGTACCATTTAAGTATATACATATCCTCGTCTCATAATCACATCATTTAATTCTTCTATATAAATAGCGAAGTAAGAAATCAACACTTACCATTTAAAAAAAAAATATTATCATTCCTTTTTCAAATGATTCACCTTCTTTGAGAAGAACTTAAAAGAAGCAAGCTGGCGTATCATTAAAAGCCTATATTAGCTAGCTTAATTAACAAGCAAGCAGAAAACGGAAGAAGAACTACAAATTTAGCTTCAATTAAATGAGTTGTTGATTTCTTCTTCTTCTTTTGGATATTCATTCTTCTGTCATGCTATTATTGTAACGGTTCATTTACCGCACAGTTTTTTTTTTTTTTTGGAGACATTTCGTCGATTAAAGTAATTTCATATAGACATCATATACATAATACTCTAATTCAAGACCTCTTACGTTTCGTTTGAAATAACATTTTTATTATTTTTTAAAGCAACTTTGTTGTACAAAATTAATTTTTTTGTGCTAAAAAGTTGTTTTAATAAACAATAAGAAAGCTGTCCCAAACAAAACTTTAATTGATAGTCAAAACTCTCAACCAATAAATTAAAGAGAATTATGTATTTCACCACATATATAGTCACGAGATTGATCAATTAATGATTTGTTTGGGATAGCTTTCTCATTACTCTTGAAAAGAATTTTTTAGTTAAAAAAATCTCTAATTCTAGAAAACTTGTAATTTAAAAGCTATTTTAAGAAGCATTAAGAAAGCTGCCCCAAAGTCTAAGCTAGGTTACATTGAGAGATTAGTTACGCCGTCAAGCGTTTCCTTTGTAGGTTCTATTGAGGGATTAGTCATAAATTAATTCAAAAATATTTATGACTAACATAATATGTTTAATTATATTCACATGAATTATTGAATAACTATATTATAAAAAAATAAACTTACCTAATACTATTTAAATATTTACAAAATATTATAATTAGAAAAACATAATGAAAATTTACAAGAATTTTATTTGTCTATAATGTAGGATCATGTATATACTATAAAATTTATATATATATTTACATATTTACAATTTTAATTTTTATATTTATTTATATAATATTTTAATGATATGATAAATTAATATTAATGATTTTTTAATGTGATTTAAATATTAGAATATCGTAATAAAAATATAAATTTTTGAATAGTATATATATATATAAGTGTTTACAAATTTTACCATTTGTATAAAAGTATATTACTTAAAAATAAAAACCTAGGAATTAGATGGTCCTGATTGAATAAATGGCGAAAGATTCCATCTTCTTTCCTATATAGCTTGTATGTATATATGAGCAAGTTATCTCTACACGTCAATCACTGAATATCTCTCTCTGATAATGCAGGCCAGGATGGCGACACTCACCCTGTTAATCCTCTCCTTCCTCATCATCCTCACCACCCCTTCCCTCCTGAACGCTTCCCTCGCTTCCTCCTCCCAAACCGATAACCCTTCCATTCCCCAAACTTACATAATCCTCGTCAAGCCGCAAAACTCTAACTTCACCACTCAAGCCGCAAGAGACAACTGGTACGCATCCTTCCTTCCAAATAAAACCATCAACTTCATCAAATCCCGCCTCCTCCGCACCTATTCCGATGCCATCAGCGGCTTCGTCGCAAACCTGACTGTACAGGAGCTCCACCATGTAGAGCGCCACCCGAGCTTCTTGACCGCAATCCCAAACAGAAACCTCCGCCTCCTTACCACCCACACCCCCGCCTATCTCGGCCTCTACCCCTCCCATGGCTTCTGGAACTTGACCGCCAGCTTCGGCGCTGGCATCATCATTGGTATGTTAGACAGCGGCATCCACGCCTCCCACCCTTCCTTCTCTCACGATCAAGCCATGCCCGACCCGCCCGCCCAATGGAAAGGCATCTGCGAGTTTAATTACACCGGCGCCTGCAATAAAAAGCTCATCGGCGCCCGCTCCCACACCCTTTGGAAAGACTTGAAATCTCCTGACGACCTTTTCGGCCACGGCACGCACACTTCCGCTACGGCCGCCGGCGCATTCATCCCCGGCGCAAACCTTCTGGGAAGCGCCAACGGAACCGCCGCCGGCCTCGCTCCACTCGCCCATCTAGCAATGTACAGAGTCTGTGAAACCGTTATGTTCTGCTCCACCGACGCCATCCTCGCCGGCCTCGACTCCGCCATCAACGACGGCGTCCACATCATTTCCCTATCTCTCGGTGGACCCTCCTACCCATTTTACGAAGACGTCATCGCTATTGGCGCATTTAAAGCCATCAAAAAAGGAATTTTCGTGAGCTGCGCAGCGGGGAATGACGGGCCGTTTGATACCACGGTCGGTAACGCCGCGCCGTGGTTGCTAACCGTCGGAGCGAGCACAACGGACCGTAATGTTAGGGCCACGGTGAAACTCGGCAACGGAGAAGAGATCGACGGCCAGTCGGCTTACCAGCCTAAACGCTACAACGCGTCCTCGCTTTTGCCTCTCGTTAAGGGAAGCAACAACAAGGATGTTACTATGTACTGCTTGCCTGAAACCTTGCAGTCCATTAACGTGCGGGGAAAAGCTGTGCTTTGCTTCGGTGATAATAGTGAAGCGTTAGATACTGGTATAGTTGTCAAAAAAGCCGGTGGTGCGGCCATGATATTTGCTAACATAGTAGAGAATGGCTACACAACTATGGCTGAACCGCACGTCCTTCCCGCCTCTCACATCGATTATAACTCCGGCGTTAAAATACTAAGTTACATGAACTCAACAGCGAATCCTACGGCCTCTATTGTTTTCAAAGGAGCGATATTTGGGGTAACTCCAGCTCCAACGGTCGCTAGCTTCTCTTCTCGTGGGCCGAGTTACAGAACCCCAGGAATTTTAAAGCCCGACATCATCGCCCCAGGGGTGAGCGTGCTTGCGGCATGGCCGTTTAAGGTCCGATCAAAATCAAATAGGTTAACGAACATGGATTTTAATATGATTTCAGGGACATCGATGTCCACGCCGCATCTCAGCGGCATTGCTGCTCTTCTAAAGAGTGTTCACCGTGACTGGTCAGCCGCTGCAATCAAGTCCGCTATCATGACAACGGCTGACACGATAGGGAACGATGGGGAGCCGATAAAGAATGAGCTGCACGAACCTGCGAGCTTCTTTGACTTCGGTGCCGGCCAAGTGAACCCGTCGAAGGCCGCTGATCCTGGCCTGGTTTATGATCTGACGGTCGATGAGTACACATCGTATCTGTGTGGTTTGGGGTATACGAATGCTGAGGTGGAAGTGATAACAGGTACTAACGTGTCATGTGATGAGATTAAGAAGATCAGTGAAGGTGAGCTGAATTATCCGTCGATATTGGTTATCGTGCCGTCGGAGGGAATTGAGGTGAGGAGGGTGGTGACGAATGTTGGGGAGGCGAGCTCGTGTTATAAGGTGAAGCTGGAGATGCCGGAAGATTTGGAGGTTAGAGTGGAGCCCGAGATGTTGCAGTTTACTAAGGTGGGTGAGAAGCAGGGATTTACAGTGCGGATCAAGGCGAAGAGCTCGGGGTTGACAAATGCACAGGGGAGCTTGAAGTGGGTTTCGGATAAACGTGTTGTTCGGAGTTCTGTTATCGTGTCGACTAAGTAGTTATTAACTGTCAGTTAAGCTAGTAACAAGTTAAAAAACTGTTAGGAATTGACGCGTCATCGAAGATTTGTAAGCATTGTAAGCAGGTATTTAAAGTGAAAAAACTGATTATATTTCCTTAACTGGCACTTTCAGCACAACAGGTTTCATATTGTTTTACTTTTTTTTATCCTAATCATAATTTATGTGTGGCCATTATTTCTAAAGTAGCTTTCGAAAATGCTTAGTTTAATCACTGAGATTTAGGGTGGTTGGTTGGGAGTATAGTTGGAAACCCCCCATCCTGAGTTTGAATCCCCCTACCAAGGCCTCGCCTCTTCAATGGGGCAAAGCAAGTGTGGGCCCGATGTCTGTAGGTTGCCTCATTAGGTTCCGCCGAGGGATTAGTTATGCCGTTAAGCACTCTATTTGGAGTGGCAGCATGTAGATACCCTCGTTGCAAAAAAAAATAAAACTTCCTTTTTTACATTAATTTTATAACTATATTTATAAAAAATTACAACCGTATCAAATCTTGATGATCCAAAAAATAGGCCTTAGTTATGTTCTATGTTGAAAGGAAATGTTTGATGCACGTTTATTTAGGAAAAAAATTTATTTTTTTTAAATAATTTTTTAATATATAACATTTAAATTTTTTAACTTCAAAATTATTTTATAAAATAATAAAAAAGTTGTGCATAAAAAATTTTAAATTTTGAACTAAAATATTCTTTTATGAGACATTCGATCACATGGAATAACACAAAAAACAGTTCTATGGCATGATGATCTAATTATTAAAAAAAAATAAAAAATCATGATAGAATAGATCTGCAAAGTACAAACCTATAAAAAGTTGTGCAGCGCATTTTATCTAAGAATAATCTGGTTGAAATGGAAGACTGATTTGTTGCATTTTAATCCCTTGTTTGTTAGCTCTCAACTTATTCACATAGAGGTAAAAGTTAATAAATTATCTTTTATCTTATATGCAGTTTATTTCTTGAATTGAAGCAGATAAAAATGAAACTTTGGAATTCTTGGAGAAATTTAAGTATTTTTATGTCACTATAAGAACAATTGATATTTTTGACGTCCAAATTCTGTTGGAATTGAACGTTATCCGCCGGAAATATTGACTTTCAGATAGATTAATGATTGAAAATAGGTCGAAGGTAAAATGCGCATCGAAAATGTATTTCTCACGAAAATAAAATAGCAAGAATCAATTTTTTGCAAGAATGTATTCTCATAAATAGAGGTTAACTCCATATCGCAGTTCTCAATAGGATTTTCGCCAACATTTCCGGCGAAATATAACCTCCAGAAATACCGACAATCAAGCCGCCAGTTATTTCTGATGAGATAAGCTATCAATCGGTATCACCGATGGATTAGGCGCCTAAAGTTTCGGCGAACATATTCAGTTGAAAACGCTGCAACATTTTATCATATCGATGTTACCAGCGAATAATCAGTCAAAATATGTTGGAAACCTATACCAAAAATTAAAACAAAAAATTGCTCTTCCTCTTAAATATCATGCAACACAATAATCCAGTAAAACATACATATATCATATGCACATTTCAATTTCGAACAGAAATACTAACGCTGTATACAATAAGACATATATTTAATCATAAAAGATATTCTGCAATTACCAATTAGTTCAAAAATAAATATCAAGTTCATTACACAATAAAAATAAATCATAAAATATGCAAAACACATGTAATAAATATCCAATAACAACAAAAAATCTAATCATAATCAATTTCTTCAATCTTCTCCTCTCCCGATGCTGACTGCTTTCCACTGAACTACTCCATCATTTCATGCATTTCCTCCAATATTTAATTTTGTTGTATTTGTATCAACATTTGCATGTCAACTTGTGATTTTCAGACTTAATCTAGCTCTTTTGTAAAGGTATTCACCTGTTGGCTATAAAAAGTATCATGGTTATATACTGAGAAACTGGAACAACTAGAGGTATGCCCTTCATATGCATATTAGGGAGTCTAATCCAAAAATCCATCCTTTCCGCATTCCACCTATCATTTGAGACCAAGTGGGGTAGTCATAATAATTTGCAAATCCCCCAAATGAACCCTCACTTGCTCCAATATGACTCTCTCGAAGTCGTGTACTCTGCCTATAAAAGTTAATATAAAATTAATTGATTTACACATGACACGTACTTAAAATATTAAACTTATATACTCATGTAGGCTCTGCTTTCTCGCTCAACACAATCCATTATTGTTTCTCCTACCGCTTGTAGGTATAATTATGCAACTCAATAGTAAACGGTTCTCTACCCAGTTACTCTTTCTGCAATATATATGCTTATATTAGCATTCATAACTAAATAAATTATTAAAATTTGTTAAAATTCTTAACAAACGTCGGATGTGCTCAGTGTGTAGAACTGAGCCCCCAGTATGGAGTGAAGAACTATCCATGCCCCCACATTGGAAGATCTATTCTGTCTATTATGGTCCCTCCTCCTGTTATAATATGGGCTACCAGCCCCAAGCACTAGTAAGCTCATCCAATACACTCTCACCAATCTAGAGGGACCGCTCTCCTAACTTCCTAATATATGTAAACATGCATGTTTCATAGTAAACCGCGCTTCGCAAATTTTTTTGTAATCTTATCATTGTGCTCATGAAATAAGTAAAAATCTTTCTGCATATAAAAATATACAATATAGAATAGTTTTGTTAGCTTAATTAAAAAGATATAATATAAAATATTTTTGCTAATAAGTAACATCAAACTCCCTAAACCACAAGTTACACACTTCATTTAATATTTTCTTCCAAGAAATATAAGAAGCATCAAACATGCTTCATATGTTATTCCATATCTTATGCGTGAACTTTTTTGATAGAAAAAATTTGCACAAAATATTTATTGAAAAAATCTTCATCAAATTATCTTATTAGTAGTAAAAATATCCTCAGTACCCCTCACCCTCAAGCGCAATTAACATGTGACCATCTGACATTTATTCTATTGCAACCGGGGTGGAAGGTCCACCTACATGTGGTGGTGATATGTTAGAATGACTTGATGTATGGTAGATGTGTTTATTTTATGTGGAGAGAGAAAATTGATCTAAAGTTTGGTGCTACTTATAATATCTTTACTTCTTTAGCACCCTGATTCTGAGAATTAAAAAGGCCTTATTGCTGAAAGTCAAGAGCTGGAAAAATCATATGGAAATCCAAATTGTGTATGAAATATATTGATGTGGGGATTATTAGGGGTGTCAATTTCGGGTCACGGGTTGGGTTCGGGTCGAACCCGGAACTGACCCGGGTTCAAACGGGTCGACCCTAACCCGACCCGGGAAGATAAACGGGTCGGAAATCCGAACCCGGACTCGACCCGGCGGGTTAACGGTTTGACCCGACCCGACTCGATTGGCTGCTGGCGGACGGCGGACGGCGGACGGCGGCGCGGCGGGCGAGAGCGGGGGCAAGCGCGATGGCGCGGTGGGCGTGCTGGAAAGGCAGCGCGGGCAGGCGGGCTCCGCGGGCAGGCAGCGCTAGGCAGCCCCGCAGGCGGGCTCCGCGGCAGGCAGCGCGGGCAGGCTCTGCGGGCAGGCAGCGGCAGCGCTGGGCAGCGCGGGCGGGCTCCGCGGGCAGGCATCGCGGGCAGCACGGCGGGCAGGCGCGGGCAGTGCGGCGGGCAGACGCGGGAATGTGCGGGATTCAAATTTTTTTGAATTAAACGGGTTCGCGGGTTGACCCGGCAACCCGCCGGGTCAACCCGAACCCGACCCGTTTTTTAAACGGGTCGAATCTGTGAACCCGAACCCGACCCGTTTATCAAACGGGTGATAAACGGGTCGGGTCCAACCCGGATTTTCCGGGTCGGGTTTTCGGGTCGTGTCAAAAGTTGACACCCCTAGGGATTATTTTCTTTTTTCAAGCTCGAGGCTTCTTTTTTTCGTGGATGTTGTGGGGCTTTTTGTTCTCTTGTACAGTGATCAAGAGCCATTTCAGCTTGTCTTTGAGTTTCTGTGATCTATGAAATTGGTGCAGGTTCGTAATTTTCATGAAGTTATCCCCTTAGATGGCTTTGTTTTTCTAGGCAAACAGTGGATTTCTTATTCCTCGTTTTTTTTTTCTGCTGGTATTATAAACGCTCTCTTTGAGTCCAGGCCACGGTTTCATTCTCTTCTTGATTGGCTCTTAAGCGTTTTTCTTCAGTTTAGGCTAATATTTTGGTCTACCTGTATTGCCTTATAGACTTTGTTCTAGTTATCCTATGGCTATGATGAATATTTAGTTATTTTTTATTTCAGTTTAATTATTGTGGAAGGGGTGTAAAACAGTTGAGTTCTGGCACTATCAATCGGAAAACGAGCTTGAACTCGAGCTCGACCTTGAGTCAGCTAAAAGGCGAGCTCGTTCCACTATAAACGACTCGAGCTGGCTAGCGAGACTTCGGCGGAAGCTTTCGCACGTGCTCCAACAGGCATGCTTGGTTCAGCGGGAAATGCATGATAAATTTTTTTTCTAAATCCAGTTTACCGCCCAAATCAATTTATCCCACCCGAATTATGCTTTTACCACTCATATCCTTTATATATAAATCCAGTTTTTTAGTTATTTTTAATATTTTTTTTATAAAAGTTGCAGCATTTATTATAAAACATTTATTAAAAGTAATATAAATATGTTTAATTACTAGTTTTTTAAAATATTAATCTATTTATATACTAATTTTTTTAATATTAATAATGATTCGAGCTTGCTTGCTAGCTCTTGAGCGGAGTCTCATCAAACTCGGGTTTGAGCTCGAGCTCAAGCTCATTGTTTGATAAGCTCGACTAGCAAGCATGCTCAGCTCACTTACACCCCTACGTGAAAGATTCTATGCAATTTTGGTAAACACCTTTTTGTGGCTGTAATTAATTAACTTTTGCCTTTGTACCCCTTCTTTATTGTTTGAAGAAATTATGTGCTCTGCTCTAAAAATTCTATAATAATAATAATAATAATAAACTTATGCACTCTCCAGCAAAAGACACAGCTCATCTTGGTTTGTTGGTTGAGAACTTATGCTTTCAACTCAGAGGTCTTGGGTTCGAGTCTTTGTGTATGCGTTGTGTGTGTGAATTTGTTTTAAATGACCTAAATGTAAAAATAAAAAAAAAAAATAAAAAAAAAAATAAAAAAAAAAACTCTCCAGCAAAAGCATGCAAGGTTAAGGAGGAGTTGAAATAAATAAAAAAATAAATAAATATCTGATATGATGACAAGACATGTTTGCTACCATAAATGACTTGAAGTTTAAATAAAAAATAAAATTTTATTCGGAACACGTTCTTGACATGATGTAGATCTGAGTTTTGTTTTGTTTTTTTTTTTTTTTAAATAGACACCTTATCTGTATTCTGTAATAAGAAAAAAAAAAGTTATTAGGGCCTGTAGGGGCACGTGCCCGTCCTCGGAAAATGGCCTGGATACAACAATTTTTGCGAGAGCTTTATCTCCATCTGAGTTCAGGCATTTTAATTTTTATCTTCTTTTTTGGGAGAAGTTATTGTCTACGCAATTTGAACGCAGAGTAAGGTTCGGATGCCTACATATTTATTGTTTATTTTACTTCATATTTTTTTATACATAATTTTTTATACGTATTTTTGTGTATTTAGTGAGTATTATTTATTTGTTGCTTATTTGCCACGAAATAATTATGTATAAAAAAATACACAGTAAACTAAGTAGTAAATACGCAGCATTTGAACCTTACTCTGTGTTCGGATTGCGTACACAATAATTTCCCCTTTTTTGAGCTATGCCATAGGTTTTGATTTTACAGATATTGCTGATGCTCTAGAGCTCTTGCTCCTATTTTGTTCGAGTATTGTTGCTCGCTTGTTTCTCATTTTTCTTTTCTTACATGTAATTGTTTCCTTTTTATTTGATTAATGAATGGGCTCTACCCCTAATTTTCCCAAAAAAAAAAAAAGGCCTGGATACAAGATTTATGCATGGTTTGAGCAGGATTTGATTAAAGAAGCGTGCGAGCTAAAGAAAGATGACTACCTTCGCAACGAGCAAGTTCTAGTTGTCGTCGTTACCTCCAATCTAACAGACGAATTGCAAGGAGGTGAGAATTTAGATCCGTCAGGAAGGAACATTGTCAATGGCGAATGAGACGAAGAAGTTATTTAGCGACTCGTTCAAACATCTACCTACAAGCGTATGCGAGATAGGCGAAGTAGAAGGCAACGAAAAGTAGGGATGGGGAAAATTTAAAATCAACAATTCATGCCCTCCAAAAAATTTTTTTGACTCCGCCACCGAATTTAATACTACCGCTATTTAACAATTTCTAGTCTTGTATGTCATTAATATATATTTTTTTTTCTTAATAACTGAAATAAAATTCATTAGGCATGAAATAAGTTTTAATATAAGTAATTACATACTCATATTGGTGTTATTTTTAATCATTATGGTTTAACACAAATGAACCGAAAAATAAAATTCTCTTTACCTTGGCTCGTTATGGTAGTGGCAGATTAGATTATAGGAACAAGGAGAATTTTTAAGGAGTGTAAGCTAATTAAATAGTAAGAGCATAAATTACATAATTAATATTTAAAAGGAGCAAATATCAAAATTAATTTAAATTTTCTTTAAAAAATCTTAAATAATTTTGAGTTCTTTAGAAAATACAAAATGATTTTAGGTTTTCAAAGAAAGCCTAAAATGATTTTTTTTTATTTTTTATTTTCAAGTAGACATAAGCTAATTAAAACAATATTATATAGCATAATTACATTATTAAATTTCTTATAATATTTAGATTATAATTATTTAAAGTAATTATAAAACTCAAATTATAATTTAAAATTTAAAAATTAAATATATTTTTTCAAATTTGATTAAAATTGTTTAATTTTAAAATGAAGTCGAATATTTTTTTAAATTAATCTTAATAAAATATATGATAATTTCATTTGGATTATTTTTTATTTAATTATTTTAAACTATATCTTTCAATAAAATTTAATAAGAAAATAAATTTTAATTTTATGAAATATTTTAAATATTTATAAGAAAATTTTTATTAATTATATGTATATAATTTTTTAATATTATCTTATGTTTTGGAAAAAAAATCTGCATAGTTTTGTATTTTGCTTCTTTTAAAATTTAATCTTAATTGCACTATTATTGCTTAATTAGTTGTTATTTATGCTCCTTTTTAAAAATTCCCCATAAATAACTAACAATGATGTCTTTTTTTATGAAAAAAATAGCTATATATTTTTATAAAAAAGGAAGGCTAAAAAATTATATTCAATTGCATATAAGGGTGTCAATTCGGGTCAACAGGTCGGGTTCGAGACGAACCCGGAATTGACACGGCACTATTCGGGTCAACCCGAACCCGACTCATTTTTAAAAAGGGGGTCAGGTTTCCGGACCCGAACAAGACCCGATTCGTGTCTGGGTCAACCCAACCTAACACGAATGACCCGGGGTTGACCCAAAATTGTTAGTTTTCAGGTCAATCTTCGATTTTCGGGTAAAAACGGGTGAATCTCGGGTTTTCGGGTCAAATATGAGTTTTTGTGTCACTTTCGGGTCAATTTCGAGTTGCTGGTCAACCCGAACCCGACCCGGATTTTAAAACGGGTTGATTTGTTGAATCCGAACCCGACCCGTTTTGGGTTCGGGTTGACCCGAACCCCGATTTTTCGGGGTCGGTTTCGGGTCGTGTCAAAAATTGACACCCCTAATTGCATAACATACATGATGGCAAAATTATTTTTCTTTTAAATAATGAAGAAAAAAAAACCATTCTAGCACGCATTAGATCAATTCATCAACCCATATGTACCTCCAACTAAAGTAGATCTCAGAGTTTTCAAATACAAATTAGACACGCTTGTGTATTCCAATAGGGGGCGTGAGTTTTCAAACACAAATGAGACTCGTTTAAGTATTTCAATCACACACATTTAGAATGACAATTTTTTTTTAAAAAAATAATGCAATAGCAATATAAAAGTGTAACATAAGCTTGACAAATAAAATATAAAATATAAAATATAAATTATTCCAAGAATATTCTTAATTTGAAACTAATGATAATAAATTTTAAAATTTTTATTTAATAAATAAATTAAGAATCACATTATGGTATTCTCAAATTTTGAATATCCATTAGAGAAATTCGACAACCCTTTGCCTTTCAAGTCACCAAATTTGAACGAAAGATTTGCAATCATTAATGAAATATATATATATATATATATAGAGAAAATTTTGCAGGAATTTAGTGTTATAGCTATTCCAGTTAGGAGAAATTATTCTGTGTGAAGTCCGAACGCAAAGATGTATTTAGACTGTGAGTATACATAGTGTGTTTATACATACAATATATATATATTATGTACACACTCGCTAGTCTGAAGATAACTCTGCATTTGACCTTGCACTGAATAATTTCTCCCCAACATGCAAGAAATTATTCTATGTGAAGTTTGGATGTAGCTCGACATCCGGTACTCTAATTAAATCATGTCACATAGTTTGAAGATGTGGATATTCAAATTGTTTTCTTTTTTAATTTTAATCTTATCAGCCCGATCGACCCGACCCACATTGTTCTGCATTCCGTTCAAATTTATGTTTTAGGGTTGACTCTCTTTTTAAAATGAAAATAACCGCAAAAGCTCCGCAATATATAGAATTTTAGCTAAATAAACTTTTGATATCTTGTGAGGAAAAAAGAAGAAGAAGAACTGATGAAGATGAATAATGGTTTGGAGGAGAACATTGCATCCTTTAGAGCAGATGATATACCTACAGAACGCGGAGTCTGAAAGGCAGTATGCAAACGCCAAGAAAGAGGAAAACTTGAAGTTGAAAGAGCTGCAGTCTATAGAAATAATTTTTTTTATACAATTTGGTATTGACATTAATTGATTCATAACAAAGAGCTTACATTGTATTCTTATATTAATTTTCTTTTTTATTTTTTGGTGGTTTGTGTTTTGACATACAACAATTGTTACTTACAAATTGAATTTTGAATGCATATTTATATTTATTTTCTACTTCTTGCCATATTCTTATCTTTGATGTAGAAGACAATAGTGTAGAGGAGAAGTTATTCACTTATATTAGTCTTTTTGTTATGTTCAAATTTGTGTATTTGCTGCGTATTTATTGTGTATTTGCTCCGTGTGCATTTGTTGCATATTTTCTGCTTATTAGTTGTGTACTTACTACATTAGTCATTTTTTACTTTCGCTGGTTAATTTGTTGAGAATTCTGCAAGCTTAAAACTAATTCCTCACAGAAAATATGAGACGAGTGTAACAATAAATTGAAACAAGATTATATTGATAAAATAGATTAATCAAATCTCAAATCGAATCTCTCCCTATTCGTATCTTTCAAATAGAAAAAGGCAGTATATTGGTATTTTTATTTAATGAAAATAAATGTGTTTATTGCACATTTGTTGCTTATTTGCTACGTATTTGCTGCGTATTTGATGCATATTTGCTACATATTTATTGTGTTAGTTGTTTTCCGTCTTTGTTGGTTAATCTGTAGATAATTCTGCAAGCTCAAAACTAAATCCTCACAAAAAAAATTTGAGATAAGTGTAACAATAAATTGAAGCAAGATTATATCAATAAAATAGAACGAATCAAATCTCGCCCTATATGTGTCTTAGATTATCAATGTATTTGTTGCGTACTGGATGCATATTTGATGTATATTTATTGTGTATTATTTATTACCTATTATATTGGATAGTTCTGAAATAGTTTGAAAGGAAATACTTATAATTTTTTGAGTTTAATTGCAGGTTTACTTCCTTTCGTAAAATTACCTTCCACCTTATACAAGATATATTATGAAAAAAACAAGTCTATTTGTCTAAAAACCATATTGCTTATTTAATTTCTTTATATTCATATTTGCTTTACTATTTGAAGAAATGATGTCAACTTTTAGTTCTCAAATTTTTGTGCGTTATCAATGTTGATTCAAGCTTGTATTTGGTTCGATATGTTATTGAATTTGTATAATAACTCAAACAGACTTCATCCATTGTAATAACATTAGTTGTTTTAGTTTGATACGTTAATACGTTATTGAACATGAACGTGTGCTTTCACATGCATTTACAATGTTATTCATTCAGTATATTGAATGTGCATCCATAATTAAACTTGTAAGAAAAAAGATTATTGAAAAACTTTCAATATAACCTCATTGTGTATTTAATATTGATATATCATCAAAAAATTATCTTGATCAGGCATGAATCTCAAGGTAAAATCAAGTCATAAACTTCAAAAATTAAATACGGGATCACCTGAACTCCGATTTCAGCAAACTTATAGTCAAATTGAGCGTCTCGGAAATACGAACCCAATGACACCAAATTCGACTCAATCCGAGCCCAAATGAGTCCAAATCAAGGACCTGAAGTGCTATTGGAAAGTTTGTACCATAATTTGAGTTATCAAATGGTTTTCAAACATGACGAGCTTATAGTCAAATTGAGCGGCTCGACGAGACAAATTCAACGAGCCCAAGATCGCCGAATTCTGAAATCATTAAGACTTCCAAATGCCTGACGAACGGCACACGATCAAGGGATTCAATATCGGCCATCCATCCAACCACTCGCCCATTTATCCCTGATCTCTCGTCTATTTACGGGCCATGCCACTTCAAAAAATTTATAAATAGACCCCTCATTTATCTTGAGAGGGGACCCAAACAAGAAGAATAATAAGAGAAGGATAGGAGGGAAAAGAAACTCCTCGACCACCACTGGAATTCTGCCCGACGTCCAAGTGATGCCAAAATTTTGCCCGACGCCCAAGTGATACCAGAATTTTGCTCGATGCCCAAGTGACGCCGGAATTCTTTCCGACTCCCAAGTGACGACGTAACTTTGCCCGATTTCCAAGTGACACCAGAATTCTAAGTGACTCTGAATTCAGCTCGAATACACAACTTGTTTGTAATTGGATTTCAATCCGTAAGTGAAGTATTGTAATTTAATCATCTTAAATTTTAAGGACGAGTCAGCCTCTTGTACCTCAAGTAAGCACTAGTGGAATTGTTTCAACTGGACGTGATCCCATGATTTTTTCTCTTTCCAGGATTTTAAACGTAAAAATCTTGGTGTTATTATTTCTCCCAAGTTTGTGTGCTAGATATCCGTACAAATCTGAGACAAAATTTTCTAACTCTATCGTCGCGTATATTCTAGCCCGCAATAACTATATATTTGATAAGTATTTACTGCATATTTGTTATGTATTAGCTGCATATTTGTTGCGTATTTTATGTATGTTATATGCATATTTGTTGCGTCTTATCTAATGTGCATTCAAAGCTGAACTTGTAAGGAACAATTTTTTTAATAAACTATCAACAAAGAGAAAAATAAATAGTGATCTAGAACGCACAAATGAACACATACAAAAAAAAGGTTGAACCCAACTGAGGGGCACTGCCCCCTCGGACCCTCGACATATTCCCCAAGTATACACAATAAAACTATTATTCCTTCAGGATGCAGCTCTTTTAACTTCAATTCTTCATCTTTCTCAAAGAATGGATGTCCTTCTCTAAATCATTATTCATCTTCATCAGCTCTTCGTCATTTTTTTAACATATATAAAAAATTTATTGATCTAAAATCCTATATATTTCAGAACTTTTGCTATTATTTTTATTTAAAAAAAGATCGTCAATCCTAAAACTTAAATTTGAATGAGCTATAATCCCCTGGGTTGGATCGATTGGGCTGATAAGACAAAAATTAAAAACAAATTTCATTTTAAATATTCACATCTTTAAATCACGTGTCACCATTTAATTATAGGGAACTTTACATACAAACCGCACATATTTTATTTTCATATATGTTGCGTCCAAGAATATTCGCGACGATAAAGAAAAATAAAGTTTAGCGTCTTAGCATTGTATGAAGATCCAACATGCAAGCAAAAAGAGAAAGATTAAGACACCCGATCTTTTTTACGTGGAAAACCCGAAGAGGGAAAAACCACGGGGCCTCGCTCAGGTGAAAAGATTCCACTAAACTTCAGTGAATTACAAGGGTTGACCCGTCATTTGATTTAGAGGTGGTCAAATTATAGTAATTTGAAGAGCTAGTCAAATGACTGATGAAGGTCGGACTAAAATCCGACGGGTTTTGTGCAAAAGTTTGGCTTACAAGGAACGATTCGATGAAGGTCTGAAGGTGAACGGCGGCCGGTCAGTGGCCCGGCGATGGCCGGGTTGAAGTCCAACGGCGGTCGGCGACCGGACGGTGGTTAGGCGATGGTCGGCGGCCGGGCGGTGGTCCGACGAAGGTTGGGCAGAAGTCCAGTGGCGGCTGGAAGGTAGTCTGGCGGTGGTCATCGTCCGGGCAGTGGTCTGACGAAGGTCAGGTTGAAGTCCGACGGCGGTATGCGGCCGGACTGAAGTCCGACGGCTGTCGGCGACCGATCGGTGGTCCAGTGGCAGTCGGCAGCCGGGCGGTGGTCTGACGAAAGTTGGGCTAAAGTCCGGTAGCGATCGGCGGCCGGGTAGTGGTTCGACGAACGTCGGGCAGAAGTCCGGTGGCGGTATGCAGCCGGGCTGAAGTTCGACGGCTGTCGGGCGGTGGTCTGACGAAAGTCAGGCTAAAGTCCGGCAGCGGTCGGCGGCCGGGTAGTGGTCCGACGAAGGTCGGCATAAGTCCGGTGGCGGCCGGGTGGTGGTCCGACGATGTTCGGCAGCCGGGCGGTAGTCCGACGAGGGTCGGGCTGAAGTCTGGCGGCGGTCGGCGGTCGGGCGGTGGTCCGACGTTGGTCGGGCTGAAGTCTGGCGGTATTCGGCGGCCGGGTGATGGTCCGGTGACGGTCGGAAGCCGGGCGGTGGTCCGACCAAGGTCAGACTGAAGTCCGACGACGGTAGGAGCTAAATCCGTACCCTCCCCGTAATAATTTTTCTTTGTAATCAGAAGGCAGAGCTAAATCCGGACTCTGACCATAATAATTTATTAATTTCTCGTAGCAGGCAGCCATCTCCGTTCCTCACTACCAGAGTACCGGCCCATCTTCAATGATTTAAACGTGAGTACATTCCGTTCAGATCACTCCACGCATTTAAAATCTGCGTGAGAATAGCAAAATCTTACAAACACCACAACCTCCGAGATCTCATCTTGCCCCGCAATAACTTTCTGCATCCGGACCCTACTTGTTTCTCTTTGTCGGCGGCAGCAAACCGGATCCCGACCACCGCCGCCGGATGCTACCTCCGACCATGGGCCTCCTTACAAACGGCTCCGGAGATTCCACTCCCCTCAAGTTCCTTATCTATGGGAAAACGGGGTGGATCGGCGGTTTGCTCGGCCGGCTATGTGAGGAACGAGGTATTCCCTATGCTTACGGATTGGGGAGGCTGGAGAATCGCGCGCAGTTGGAAGCTGACATTGGATCGGTGTCGCCGACTCACGTATTCAACGCTGCCGGTGTCACGGGGCGGCCGAACGTGGACTGGTGCGAAACCCACAAGGTGGAGACGATTCGTGCCAACGTGGTCGGGACTCTGACGCTGGCTGATGTCTGCAGGGAGCGCGGCCTCATTCTTCTGAACTATGCCACTGGTTGCATCTTCGAATACGATGAAACGCACTTGCTGGGGTCTGGGATCGGGTTTCGAGAGGAGGACACGCCCAACTTCGTCGGTTCATTCTATTCTAAGACGAAGGCCATGGTATAACATGCAATCTTGATTAATTTTGACAAGTGCAGTTTTTTTCTGGTTTTATTTGATGTCAGTTCTTGGTAGCTTGGTTTCAATTCATTTTTTTGTGATAATTCAAGAAGAAAACTCTTTGTTGCTAGATGTTTGGGGCGAATATGTCTTTAGAGCGATATGCTCTCTTTTGATTTAGTTTACTCGAGGACAGATTGTTCATTTTTGGCGGATTTGTAGAGATGGATAAGGCACCAGGTTATAGCATGCTAATATCTTTTTTGTGATTTGTGTAAACAGATCTACTTCATGAGTTTAATGCATTGAATTTCTGTTTGAAGGTCAATAAGCACTATCTTCTTAACTTCTCTGTTTCTGATTTGAAAGGAAAGAAATTAGTGAAAACCAATATAAATGTAATGAACGTAAGAAACTAGCAAGCAACATGCCTAGCTTCCTAGTTGCTAAAGAGTAACACGGATGCCATTTTACTAAAACTGGGGGACTTTGTCTTTCAGGATGTAGATCTTAGGTTGTGATGTTTTGGTTGAAAGCACCAATGCTTAGGGATGGGACTCTGTAGGAGGTTTGAGTAATAAGTATTTCACGCGATCTGGAAATCATCTCATATATTCGTGGGTCTGAAACATTGAGCGCGCTAAGCGTGATTCAAAGCTTTCAAAGGTTCATTGGAAAGATTAAAATGCTGTTATACATTGCCGTTTATGTATGTTTAGTTGTTGTGAAGATGGGTTGTTAATCTATTAAATAGTTATGTTACCCAGAGAATTTCTTAGTTTGGAGGCAAATTATTACCAAAAATTAAATGTAAATAATTTCTTGGTGCTTTATTATTTAAAATAATTATATACCATATCACAAGGAGATGCTTAAACTTATTTTTCTTTCAATACTTCTAATTTTTAATTACCTCATGGCCTAAATGAATTGCAAAGGAGCATTTTAAAGCGTGCTAGGTACTTTTTAATTTGTTGATGGGGCTATACAAAGCTCAAGGCATTAAGCACCACCCTATGCATTTAACCTAGCGAAATGAAGCACTAAAAATAATAAATATGTCATTTATAAACTAAATTTAAGTATGATAATTTTGTTAAGAGTTTTTAAGGGATAATCAAAACATTTGTGCATGTGGTGAAAAGTTATTGACTTTTTCAAGTTCATTTGTATTTCAAGTTTAAAATGTTTGGTAAATAGATAATTTTAAGCTAGATAATAAATTATAAATTTTTTTGGCATGCAAAATCGAGCGATAATTTACTTTTCCATATTATTTATGTCATCCTTGCCATCATTCATTCCCTTCTTCCTTTTGTGTATTTGTTTCCATCTATTTTTGACTTTCTCTTCTCACATTCTTTTCTTTGTAGAACTTGAAGCTCTTGCTTTTACATTTTGAGTGTCTTTTTTTTTTGTTGCACATCCTTATTTTTAATACTCTTAATGCCCATTTTCAAATCACTTCATGCCAAATTATTGTCATGAAAACTAATTCATTTTAAATGTTTAAAGTATTACCACCCATCCCCTTGATTAAGTCAAGGCACTTGATTTGGCATACATTACTAATGTTGCCTACCTGAAAGCTTTATAGCCTAGCGAAATGAGGCTCTAAAAATAATAAATATGTCATTTATAAATTATATTTAAGTATGATAAATCTTTATTAAGAGTTTTTAAGGGATAATCAAAACATTTGTGCATGTGGAGAAAAGTTATGACTTTTTCTATTGCATTTGTATTTCAAGTTTAAAATGTTTGGTAAATAGATAATTTAAAACTATGTAGTAAATTACTTAAGCTTGTAGCATGCATAATCTATCAATAATTTACTATTCCATATTATTTATGCATCCTTACCATCATTCATTACCTTCTTCCTTATTTGTTACCATCCATTTTCTACTTTCTCTTCTCACATTCTTTTCTTTGTAGAACTTGAAGCTCTTGCTCTTACATTTTGTGTATCTTTTTTTTTTTTCTTTTTTTGTTGCACATCCTTATTTTTAACACTCTTAATGCTCATTTTCAAATCACTTAATGCCAAATTATTGTCATGAAAACTAATTCATTTTAAATGTTTAAACTATTAGCACCCATCTCCTTGATTAGGCATACATTATTAATGGTGCCTAACTAAAAGGTTATTGAAGCTTTATGGCCAAGCAAAACGAGGCACTAAAAATAGTAAATATTTCATTTATAAATTAAATTTAAGTATGATAAATATTTTTTAGAAGTTTTTAAGGGTAATAAAATCATTTGTGCATGAAGTTCATTTGTATTTCAAGTTTAAAATGTTTGGTAAATAGATAATTTTAAACTAGATAATAAATTACTTAAGTTTCTAGCATGCATAATCTAGGAATAATTTACTCTTCCATATTATTTATGTCATCCTTGCCATCATTCATTCCCTTCTTCCTTTACTGTATTTGTTACTTTCCATTTTCTACATTCTCTTCTCACTTTCTTTTCTTTGTAGAACTTGAAGCTCTTGCTCTTACATTTTGTGTATATTTTTTCTATTGTTGCATATCATTATTTTTAATACTCTTAATACCCATTTCAAGTCACTTTATGCCAAAGTATTGTCCTGTTATCTAATTCATTTTAAATGTTTAAAGTATTAGCACCCATCTCCTTAAGGCAAGGCGCTTGATTAGGCATACATTATTAATGGTGTCAACCTGAAAGGTTTGTGAAGCTTTATGGCCATGTTTGGCCTTATACGAGTCCTGGGCTCACCTTTAATTTTGTTCATGTTGAGTAGTACTGAATGGAAAGCCAATTGACATTAACTTAGCTTATAAGTCTTGGTTTTAATATGGAGATGAGATTAATGAACTTGATTGACTTCATGTTATGCAAGAGCACTTTGGAGCTTGTTAAGGCAACTTGATTAGGCATACATTATTAATGATGCCTACCTGAAAAGCTTGTGAAGCTTTATGGCCTTGTTTGGCCTTATGTGAGTATTGGGATCAACTTTAACTTTATTCATGCTGAGTAGTACTGAATGGAAAGCCAAATGACATTAACTTAGCTTAAAAGTCTTGATTTTAACGTGGACATGAGATTAATGAATTTGATTGACTCCATGTGACGCAAGAGCACTTTGGAGCTTGTTTTATACAAGACACAGAGTCTTAGATTATATAATTAAGTTTCAAGTTGCACTCCTTTTATTTTTCATGATTTTTTCATTGAACACTTGTGTTTTCAAATCTGTAATTGATTGTATTTTGGTCATTTTATGTCCTTTTAGTTCATTTTAGGTCATGGGTTATGTTTAATTTTGTGTATTGTTGAGTTAGAGGTTGTTTTAATATTTTTTACCCACCCACCCTGCTTAAAATTATGATGGTGGTAGTTTATGAACATCCACTATCTTTTCACTTTTTTGCCATTTCTTTTTTTTTTTTCTTTACTTCACCATCTTTCTTTACTCACCCACTACCAATTTTGACTTATCCACTATTTTTTTTTTAATAAACTTTATCTCATGAGCTTTGAATGGTGACTATTGGTAGTTGTGTTCTTTTGGGCTACGTATATGAGTTCCTCTGAACTTCTTTAGCTGTAATGCTATGTTACTAGAAAGTTGTGTTCCTTTTACATTATTGTTTGCTCCATGTGTTCTTCCCTTTCTCAAGTAATGGAACTTTTCAGTGTGAGAATGCACAGCCTTTGGTCAAGAGCTTTCAAGGAAGAAAGGAGATCATTATGACAATGGACTATTCCTGGAGGTTGGCTTCAGTTATCCCTGAACAAGCCACTAGTTGTGTTAAGCTCTTCACAAGATTAGTGCCTTCCATAAGATCCCTCTCTTGCTTTCTTTAAGTTAAGAGTCTAGATTTGTTGGTATAACTAGAATTAGACTCTAACTTCTCACTTTGTGCTCGTATTGTTGTAATAGTAATTTGATAGTGGCTGCATGCTTAATCTAGTTTGATGAAAGACAGCGACAACAACAATAACATCAAGCCTTTATCCCATTATGTGGAGTCAACTACATGAATCCTTTTTCTCCATTGTGTCATTTTAAAAGTTAAGTTATCATTTAAATCTAATAAAGAAAGGTCATTTCTAATATTTTCTAACCAAATCTTTTAGATCTACCTCTACCGTTTTTAACATAAGTCAAATCTAATACATCTAGTTTTCTAATCGGGTCATCGAAAGGCCGTCATTTTATGTGACCAAATCATTTAAGGCGACTCTCTCTAATCTTATCTTCTACTGGAGCAACTCCAACATTTTCACGTATATTCTCATTTCGTATCCTGTCTCTAAGAGTAAAGCCACTCATCCACTTGAGCATCCCCATCTTTACAACACTTAACTTAATATTATGCTTCTCTTTTAATGGCCAATATTCTCTAACATAAAGCATTGCTGTTCTAACCACCATATGATAGAATTTTCCCTTAAGTTTGAGGGGGGAGTTTTCTATTACACAACATGTCCGATGCATTCCTCCACTTCAAGTCTTCAACCATCCAACTTAAATTCTACTAATAATATCCCCATCTATTTCACCGTCACTCTAAACAATAGACCTAAGATATCTAAAACGTGTACGCTTATTAATGACTTGATCATCCAAAGTCACAATCCCCCCACTAGAACTATTCTTTCTAAAATTACACTCTATATATTTAGTTTTAGATCTATTCAAATGAAAGCCTTTAGACTCTAAAGTTGAGCTCCATAATTCAAGTTTATCTTCAACTCCCTCTCTAGTCTTATCAACAAGAAGAATATCATCAGCAAAAAGCATACACCATGATACAACCTGTTGCAAAAGTCTAGTGAGAACATCCATGACTATAGCAAAAAGATATGGGCTTAAGGCTAATTCTTGGTGTAATCCAACTGAAATAGGAAAATACTTGGTCAAACCACCTTGTTTCTGACACAAGTAACAGCTCCTGTATACATATCCTTAATGACTTAAAGACAAGTATTATGATAGGAAACACTTGAAAATCTCAAGTAAACCCTATCAATCCTTGCAAAAACTGTGAGAAAGCTCCTCCAAACTCCGAGGGAAAACCTGGAAAACAACAATTTTATTACAATAATTAAAGATAACGGAAGAAAATACGAAGATACAATCAATCCTCTATTCAAGAGGATGATCTATCTCTCCCAATCCCTAGACGCCATTAGGGCCCAAGATGCCAAACTCCAAGAACACAAAACAACCACAATAATTCCATAACCCTAACCCTAATATTTTCTTTTTACTTAAAGCATACAATTAAACCACATAAGCCAAAATCCTCCCTAGCCCTAGCCGCCCCCTCCTCCTTAATTGAATTCCCTAGTGGGCCCCACTCAAACTCTTGGGTGGCAATTCCAAGAGGGCAGACCTGCTTGGTTCTCCTCTTGTACGTTTGGGCCGGCTGGACCGGTTTAACACGTAGTTTCATTGTTGGCCCGTAGAATGGAAAGGAAATCTTGGTAAAAATAAAATTAAAAGTTGCACATTTAACCAACCCTAGAATTGAAGAGCCTCCTAGAACTTCTATTGACTCTCTAAAATTGTTATGATAGTCTATCATATTGATTTAAAATGTCTAATGATCTAGTGCTTAGACATTTATAGGGCCTTTAAATGCTTCCAACAATGGAAGTTTTGGCTTTTTGGATTTTGGAGAAAATAATTGGTCTATCATTCTCTTTTTTTTCCCTCATATTTTTCAGTAAAAAATGATGCAGTTTTTTTAGTGATTTTTGTTTTTTTTAGATAGTCTATCATTGATGTTCACATTATTCAGCTTGAATTTAATAATCTATCGTTGATTGATGTTCACATATTGTACCTTGGATTTAATATGTTCATCATCATCATCATCTGCCTTTAATCCGTTCACATATATATGGTCAGCTTTTTTTTTGGATTCATCATAAGTTTTATCTGAATGTTTGCTACTTTCCTAATCTTTGAAATACAATATTTGTCACGTTATTCTTCTTATCTTTAGAACTCATCTATCTTGAAATTTTCATTTTTACTTCACTCAATTCTTGTAAACTATTTCCCCAAAGCTCAGATCCTTATAATATAGTTGATTTAATTACAATGTTGTAAAATTTACCCCAAACTATCATTGATATTGTTGTGTAGTAATCCAAAGACAGTTCTTTCATTTTTGCCACCAAAATTTATCTATCGAATATTATTTTGTCTAATACTTTAATTTATCCCTTATGTATTACTTAATCTAAACATAGTGTTGACTGATAGTTGTCAGTGCATATTCTCTGAAGTTGTATTTCATGTTCTTAGGCTTCGTTCAACCAATTCTAAATTTTTTCTTGAAATTTTCCTCTTTTTTTATATTTTTTTTAATATTATTTTGATAATTATCGTAAACCAATTTACCCTTCTTCAAATGCTCTTAAGCAACTTTGTAAGTAGTCAAGCACTGCAAAAAAATCTTTGCGACTCTTATTTTTATCTTTAATATATGTCCAATGTTTGAGAAAGGTATTGCAAAATAATATGTTGTTTTCTTAGCCTGACATGTGGACCATCTGTGGTAGAAAAGCTTTTTGGGGTTGAGGAATGAAAACTATTAAGAAACTGGAGAAGCTAAGATATTTAGAGCAACAATGTATCATAGCTAGATTATAAATTGTAGTTGTGGAAGGTATTGTCTAGACATACTTCGAGTTACCTTGGTAATTGCAGTAAAGCACTGAAGAAACTACTCTATTAAAATAAGATAACATATTTTATTCAAAGTCCTTTCTAGTGGTTATCATTTTATACCATGTAGTCCTTTCAGTGCATGTTTCTTGATAGTAACCTGGAGAACATCTATAAACTGGCTATAAGGATACTTAAGAGATTGGTGAAAACATGATCAAAGGAAATTGTATAACTTTCCTTAACGTTTTCCTCAACCAAACAGTTGTAATCTATATGAATGCACTTGTTCGCTCTCTTTTCTTTAGGGTTTAGGATTTTGAACTTGTTCTTTCATCAATAAACAGCCTTCAAGTCAATCAGAAAGGCTCATCTGTTCTAATGTTGCATCTTTCAATGACTTCACAGGTCGAAGACCTGCTTAAAAATTATGAGAATGTCTGCACCCTGCGTGTGAGGATGCCAATCTCATCAGATTTATCAAATCCTCGCAATTTTATCACGAAAATCACTCGATATGAGAAGGTTGTTGACATTCCCAACTCAATGACAATCTTGGATGAACTCCTGCCCATCTCCATAGAAATGGCAAAGAGAAACCTCACTGGGATCTGGAACTTCACAAACCCCGGTGTTGTAAGTCACAATGAAATCCTAGAGATGTACAGAGAGTACATCGATCCAAGCTTCTCTTGGAAAAACTTTACCCTAGAGGAGCAGGCGAAGGTGATCGTTGCTCCTAGGAGCAATAATGAACTAGATACCACCAAACTGAAGACAGAATTTCCAGATCTTCTGCCGATTAAACAATCACTGATAAAATACGTCTTCAAGCCAAACCAGAAGGCCTCTGCAGCCTGAAGACTTTTGAAAGCTTATATTTCACCAAAACAATTCAAGTCACGAACCATCAGGAATTTCATCAAGCAATAAAACGCAATCTTGCTTCCACCATCCTCTTTTTGGTTGTAAAATTTTATGGATCCACAAGGCTTTTGCTTAGGCTGCTATCTTTTGAACTTTGATCTACTTGTATTGTTGTCTTAATTTTATTTCTGTTTAATCACGCTTCTAGTTTTGAAAGATGTTATAATCATTGAATATTTGTATCATTAGAGGTGAATATTATTTACTATGATATCAGAATTCAAGTGTTGTTTTGTATTCATTGCTGTTGATATCATTCTTTACTGTTTTGGGGTATATTCATTATGAGTGTTATTTGCATCACATCAGGACTTGTACCATCTTTCATATAGTTTATAAGTGGCCCAAATATTTGTGAAGAATTAATTCACTATAATAAGAAGCAATCCATTACCATCCATCATATTATATGTATAAAATTATCTGCACTCACCTAACTCCATGCAAGCGAAGGTCACCTAATGACTGTAGAATCTCTTAACAGAGCTTTGAGTTGCAAGAACTCATTGAAGAAGATGAACAGTAAAGAGAAAGTATTATTTCGTATTTTCTTGTCTTGCACAGTTTACAGAGGAACCTATATATAGAGTCCGTAGACGGATGTTACACGTGTAATGCAATTATTTGTTTACAAGAAATAGAGGGTTAAAGCTAAACGCTGACTGTACACATTATTTGAGTACCCTAACATCCCCCATCAAACTGAGGATTGGAGGAAGTGGTCAGTTTGGATATGAGTAATTTGAAGCGAGGAGTGGACAAAGGCTTGGTAAGAATGTCTGCTATTTGATCGATCGTGCTAATGGGAAGTAACTGAATTACCCTGTTTTGAATGTGCTCTCTAATAAACCTTTGGTCAATTTCAATGTGCTTGGTACGAGCATGAAAGACGGGATTGTTGGCCAAAGCTATAGTTGAGGTATTGTCACAAAACATGTCAACCGGTGTGGTGTGAGTAACGCGAAAATCAGCAAGCAGCTTTTTGATCCAGATGGTGTCCGCCGTTGCTGCAGCTAATGCACGATACTCGGATTCCGTCGACGATCGTGACACGGTAGATTGTTTCTTAACAGTCCAGGATACAAGGGTGTCACCCAAAAACGTGCAGAAACCAGAAGTTGATTTACGGGTGACTGGATCCGATGCCCAGTCCGCATCGGAATATGTCTTGAGCAGAAGAGTAGTTTTGGTTATAGGAAGACCGAATTCAGTGGTTCCTTTGATGTACCGAATCAGCTTTTTCAGTAAACAGGTATGAGATGAGGCAGGATCGTGCATATGCTGTGACAGGGCATTGACGGCGTACGCGATGTCTGGACGTGTTAGAGTCAGATATTGCAAGGACCCGATCAGTTGGCGGTAGACAGCCGGAGAGAAGCAGGGAGTTGATTCGGACATGTGACCTGTGATTTTGGTAACGCATGGATTAGCAACTGAGTTGCAATTTTGCAACTCAGCGAGTTCTACGATAGAACGAGCGTAGAGGGTTTGAGAAAGAAAATACTTATCAGAATTTTTGTCGATCTTGATGCCCAAGAAGTGATTTGGCGAACCGAGATTTTTCATGGTGAATTTAAGCTGTAACTGTTGGATTAGCTGTTGGATGGCTGATGGATCGTTGCCAGTGAGGAGGATGTCATCAACGTAGACAAGCAGATATAGTTGCAGTTTACCCCGATGGAGAAGAAGAAGCGAGGGATCGGCCTGACTATGCGAGAAACCAAGCTGGAGAAGGTACGAGGTAAACGTTGTATACCATTGACGAGGAGCTTGACGAAGACCGTAAATGGCTTTCCGCAATCGGCACACGTGATTAGGATTTGTGGAATCCTCAAAGCCTTTTGGCTGTTTCATGTAGACGACCTCGTTGATATCGCCGTGCAAGAAGGCATTGGTTACGTCCAGTTGAATAATTTGCCAGCTATGGAACAGCGCGATTGTGAACAAGATACGAATAGTGGGAAGCTTGGCGACTGGACTGAACGTGTCACTGTAGTCTAAGCCGTGTTCTTGTTGGTTGCCGAGTGCCACCAATCGAGCTTTGAACCTAGCAACCGAGCCATCAGAGTTATACTTGGTGCGGTAGGTCCATTTTGAGCCAAGAACGGAGCATTTTGATGGAGGAATAACAAGTTCCCAGGTTCCTTGTTTTTGAAGAGCAAAGAACTCTTCAGCCATAGCGCGACGCCATTCGAACGTTTTGCTGGCCTCCGTGTAAGAGGTAGGATCGAAACTGGATTGTTCTTTATGAAGGAGGTTCAGTTTTTGGACTGGTTTAAGTGACCCCGTTTGGCGCCTTGTAGTCATAGGATGTTGTTGATGGAGAACAGGCGGTATAGTTGGAGCTATCTATCAGAAGCAGGAATACGTGCCTCAGGTATAGCAGAGGGAGTGGCGGAGGGGTGGGCAACTACGGCATTGTCGAGAACCGACTGAGTAGGATGACGCACAGAGCCTGATGAGGAATTGTATTGCTGGGCAGAAACAGGGGTTAGTAGTGATGGTGGCAGAGGCGTATTGGGAGCCGATGCAGCCAGTTTCCTGTTAATGAAAGGAAAGATAGTTTCATTAAATTGTACGTGACGGGAATATGTAATTTTGTAGGTCACCAGATTTTGACATTTATAGCCTTTCATAACGTCGGAGTAGCCAAGAAGAACACATTCTGAGGAGGTTGGGTTGAGTTTGTTACGATGCATTCGAGGAGTCAGAGGGTAACACAGACAACCGAACGGACGAAGATGATCGTATGAAGGTGTAGTGTAAAACATTCTGTAAAGAGGTGTAGAGTTGTTGATCGTCTTGGAGGGAAGGCGATTAATGAGATAGATCGCTGTGTAAACTGCATCCACCCAATAGTCCATAGGCATTCCTGCGTTGTGAAGAAGTGTGCGAGCGGTGGAAATGACGTGTCTGTGCTTTCTTTCGGAGACCCCATTTTGTTCAGGGGTGTAGGGACAAGCAGTCTGATGACGGATGCCTGCATTCCGAGTAAATGCAGAAAATTTGTGATTCACGAACTCACCGCCACCATCTGTTCGAATAGTCTTGAGTTTGCGGTTCGTTTGACGTTCAATAAACGACACAAATTGTATAAAAATGTTTGTAACTTCAGTTTTAGAATTAAGTGGAAATAACCACGAAAACCTAGAGTAATCATCAATGAAAATTACATAATAGCGAAACCCCTGATGAGAGGGAACCGGAGCCGGTCCCCAAACATCGGAGTGAACGAGTTCTAGGGGAGCATTAGTACAGCTAGTGGAGTTGTCAAAAACTAATTTCTGTCCTTTACAGGAAATACAAGAGTTGCACATATTAGAAGAAGAAGAGATACAGAGAGAGGGATTAAGAGTAGCAATCTGTTGGATAATGCGATGGTTAGGATGTCCCAGACGCTGATGCCAGTTGATAGCAGATTTGCGGGTGACCGAGAGACCCGTGAGCTGAACTGGTCGAGATGCAGCAAGCTTGTACAGCCCGTCCTTACATGGACCTGTAAGAATAGTTCGATTGCTCTGCCGGTCCTTGAAAACAAACCCATTTTGATCAAATATAATGGCTAGGTTATTATCTTTAACAAGCTTAGAAATAGACAACAGGTTATATGATAAGGAAGGAATGTGTAAAAGTTTAAAGAGAAGAAGCTTACTATCGGGGGTGGGAAGGATACCAGTGCCTGTATTGGCAATAGAAACAGACCTTTCGTCCCCGATTGTTACCGAATCAGGTCCGTTGTAGGTAGTAGAATTGGACAGATTGTCCAAAGAGTTAGTCATATGAGCGGAGGCTCCTGAGTCGATGTACCAGTCGGTAGATGAGCTAGTTTCGGTATTGGCTAGAAGCGCATTCGAGTTCTTGTTTGATGGCGGATTGGGCTTGTAGTTGATATTGAGTCGATGCCAACACGCATCAGCTTGATGTCCCTTCTTCTTGCAGATTTGGCAGAAGGTAGCAGACGATTGAGATGAGCGGTACGACGGAGTGGTATCGGAATTGGTTCTAGTTCGACCACGACGTCCGCGACCTCTAGATGCGTACAATGCAACCTGATTATCGGGCAGCCGGGGAAATTTAGCGGCAGCATTCTTAAGATGTATTTCTTCGCTAATAAGAAGAGAATACAAGCTGTCGAGAGAAAGCGAAGTCTGCAGTGTGCGAATTGAAGTGGTGAAAGACTGATATTCAGGGGTGAGACCGTTGAGAATGTAGATGATAATGTCTTCAGGATCTACCAAAGAACCTGCTGATGCAATTTGATCTACTATTTTCTTGATCTCAGTAAGATACTGAGTCATGGTGAGATTCTGCATCGACACGTTGTGAAGCTCGTTCTTGAGCTGAATTACTTTGGACCGGTTTGAGGATTGGAACCGAGTATGCAGCGTAGACCAGATGTCGTGTGTTGATTCAAGATGAATCACATACGGTAGAACCGACGGAGCGATAGTAGAGCACATGGCCGTCGCAAGATTCTGGTCTGTGATGGACCAGATCTGAGAATCAAGATTTGGATCTGCATTTTCGGACTCAGATTTGGGTTCTAGAAATGCAGCGAAACCATTTGCTTTGAGGATCTTTGCAATCTGCGTACTCCAAATGGGAAAATTTTCCGGGCTTAACGCGTGGGGAACAAGAAATTTCATGTTAGATATAACGAACTTGTGAGGTGGGAAAATTGTCGGAGTCGTCAGGGCGGCGGCCGTAGTAGCGGCAGGAGACGTTGAAGCGGCGGATTGAGACGTCATGGCCAGGTGTTGAGAACCAGAAGACTCTTGATACCATGTAGAATCTCTTAACAGAGCTTTGAGTTGCAAGAACTCATTGAAGAAGATGAACAGTAAAGAGAAAGTATTATTTCGTATTTTCTTGTCTTGCACAGTTTACAGAGGAACCTATATATAGAGTCCGTAGACGGACGTTACACGTGTAATGCAATTATTTGTTTACAAGAAATAGAGGGTTAAAGCTAAATGCTGACTGTACACATTATTTGAGTACGCTAACAATGACAACTCAGCGTAAGGTGAAATTATTATGTGCGGATACGAACGTCATTTAGAGACGAATTAAAACATATCATGTCACTCGTTTACTGTGTACCGTTATGTACCGGGTGATATGACGCGTTCTAATTCGCCTCCGAATGATCCATTTAGAATAATTTTTCAGAGTTCGAGAGAATAAAAAAAAAGGAGAGGTGTGATGAATGACCTTTTTCACTATTCAAAGTTGGGAGATTTACATACATACCACTTTATTTCATATTATTTACATATCTAACATCTAAAACATTAATATTACATGCCTACCACCCATAGAACAAATTTAGGTGCATGAAATGAAATATTAAAATTTATAGGATGGTATGACTGATAGAAATGAATTATAAGAGTATATATATATATATTATGAATTATAAGAGTGTTATATTTGATATTAAAGTTGTATATGGGTGGTAGATATGTAATATTAATATTTTAGGTATTAGATATATAAATAGCATAAAATAAAGTGGCATGCATGTAAATTTTCCTTAAAAGTTTCTTACTTTGTTATTTTATTTTTTCAAAACAAAGCAATTAAAAAAATATGATACAGTTAAAGAATCGCTGCCCGAGGAAGGTGGGGGATGGGACAGTTGGCTACACTATCAATTTGGAGATGGGTGGAAATTTTGAATCAAAATATTTATTTAAATTCTAGATTTTTTTTTTAATGTCCTTCATTTTTTATTTATTTATACAAATCTAACATGATTATATATGCTTCTTAAATTTCTAGTTAGGATATATTTTTGACAGTTTTATTATTATTATTATTATTATTACTTTTTTATTGTTTTATAGTTACTTTTTAAAAATTTATGTAGTGGGAAGTTGTTTTTATAATTATCATTATTAATGTGTGGTAGATTTAAGAAAATAAATGCTTGATTTTTTTTTAAAACAAATATGTTTATAATATCTATAGCAGTTATCAAAAAATTTATTTTCTCAACAATAACTTCACAATGAAATGCTGAGCCATTTCAAGCAGACTCTTTGTTATTTTTTGAAGAGGAGACCGATTCACAATACTTGATAGTTTATAGAGATGGTTGGTAACATCTATTTAAATGAAGAAGGTTTTATATTTTTTAGGTTTGATGAGAGTAATTTTAAAAAATAATTACACACAAAATGATGCCAATATCTCTCATAAATAGTAGACCAAAAGGTCTTCCAAGATTGCATTTTTATTGGTTTGTTTTTAGGCCGTAGTCATGCTTCCGTTTCAGTATTGCTTTCTGGTTTTTTCCTACCCGCTTTCTAGAGTTTTAATGGTGGGAGCTACTTTTTATAAATAAATTGTTTTAAGAAGCAGTAAAAAAAGTCGCTCCAAACAAAGTCTAAATAATATATGATAACCGTAAGAAAATAGCTATTCATATATATATATATATATATTGATTAGCTTGAAGGATGTGAGTATTATAACTATGATTTTCTTAAAAAAATTTGGTTAACTTCTTTCTTAACACTACTAAATATCAATAGATCGGATTAAAAAACAATTTTTTATCATAAAAATATCTAGAAATCAAATGGAAGTATTAGCCAAACATAAGTATGTTTATGAACTGAAAACCTAAGTTAGGTGCCAACAATGTTTGGTCAAGCTATCATAGGCAGCGAAGAAGCGAGAAAGAGGGATTTTCTTTTTTAGATGGATTTCTTATGCTTGAAAGGCAAGGAAACCAGAACTAGGATCAATTCTATCCCAAATCAGCACAACCTAGATCCGGCTTCTTTCCTTCTTGTTGTCCTCTCATTGAAATAACCCGATCCGCCCACCAACGAGGGTCCATGTGACAGTCCTCGATGAAAAACACTTTCCAATTCATCTTCGTCCTCCTAGATCTCCTTTCCTCGTGGTTCCACCCTACCTATCATTGGTGATGATTTTGATTGCATTTCAAGCATATTTTTCATCATATGTTCAAACTTACTAAAGCAGTTCTCGATGGACGAGAGTCTTCCCTCCACCTCAGAATATTTTTCATCTACTCCAGCCTTGAGTTTTTCATTTTGCCTTCCAACGCATCCATCTTCTTTATTGTCATTAATTGAATCTAGATTCCAATTGCAAAAAAAATTTTGCCCAAGAAAGTGCTCTAATACCAATTTGATAGGAAACAAGTGCAAGAATCAAGAAAACCTTGGAATTTCAGTTAGATTCAAGCAAATCTTGAGATAAATCCCTTGGCAAAACGCTAAGAAAACTTGATAATATATGAAAAGTGGAAGAAAACAAGCTGGATACAATATATCTCCAATTCGAGAGAAAGATCCGGCTCTCCAAATCTCTAGCTAGCGGCTAAAGCCCAAAAGACCTAAAATAAAACTAAAAAATAGCAAAGCATCACATAACCCTAACCCTAACCCTTACTCTCTTATTTAAAGAATACAAATAAAGCATAATTACTATATAACCTTTTCCAGAATAATTTCCCTCATAAACCGCCCCCTCCAATTTAAAATTTCCATCAAGGTATGAGCCCCATAAGGGGGCCTGCGGCTCCTGTAGTCCGCCTGGAATAAACCAGGAGCCAGGCCTGGTTTTGGGTCGGCTAGACCAGTCCATCTTGGACCGGTCTATCACATGTCATATAACATATTTTGAAATTCTCGCCAAAACATCTACATTTATGTTAGGGTCATGACTATCGATTTCTACATCATCCAACTCGTGAGTATGTTGCATCTCCATTTGAGATATATTTAAATGTAGAATGTTAGTTTTGTGTGGAATTTGAATGTGTCTATCAATTAGGTTGTGCTATTGACTAAGATCTCAATTATGTCAAACAAGCTCGATGAGGAGCTCGCTCCCCCTAGGGGATTGGGGAGAAGTCTCAAATAAAAATTTCATATCCACACAACACCGTGATGCTGTAAATTTAGCACCAAGGCCCTATGAAATTCCTTTGAGACAGAGAACAGGGTGCTACAACACTGTGAACTCAGTACCATAACATTATAATTCATAGCGTTGCAAGTCAAGCTAAGCCGTTTTTCATTCTAAATCTTATTATTCCAATTCAAGCATTGTGTCCTTTATGTAACAGAAGTGTTTCACTTTGTGTATTTAGAGTAAAGAACTGTGTAAAAAGTGAAGGGAGATAATGAGTGAATGTGAAAGAAAATCTATATAATTTATCTCATTTTTCTAGTGAATTTCTTATTGTAGTGCAATTCTGTTTGTTTGTTTTTTTTTTCCACATTAAATCTTAGTGTTCTTTTCTCTGCTTTCTTTTTTTTTTTTTTCATTACATGATTTTATTCTCAACATATAGTATGTCCTTATTAGTGACCAATAAAATTGTGCAGCACCACACAAACAAGCATAATATTTGTCTCAACAATTAGAGAAAAGTATTGTATATGAGTTATAGCACTTGAAATTTCTCTTTCCAATTATAAAAAATTCTCTCCACTATGTTATCTATTGGAGTGTGATGAAGACTTTACAACTCCTACTCAAGTATATATAATATCCTCTATCAAGTGTCATAAGCTTATCTTTTATGCACAAATCTACTTAAATCCACATAAGCTCATAACGTATTACTATTAATAATTAGTTAGAACCAATAAAACTTTGGCAAGTTGACTAGTTGAGCTCAACGGGAAAAAATAAACAAATTCTGAAAACATTTCTCGGCTCTTGCTTGAAGTTTTCAATAATGCAGATAAATATAAAGCTTCATTTATTTTTTATTGCTTTATAAAACATTTTTTTAGTAAAAAAAGTAGTGAATTAGAAATTTTTGTATTAAAAAATCTTTTTTAAAAAGCAGCAAAAAAGGCCAAATGAAATCTAAATTTATTAGATTTGGGCTTCATTTGGGACGGCTTTCTTAAGCAATTTTGTACTTAAAAACTGCTTTAAGAAGCAACAAAAAAATAGTCCCAAATGAAGCCTTGCTTTCTCACTGCTTTTTAAAGCAATTTTTTAGTATAAAAATCTATAAAAAAAAGGCCGTCCAAAAGAAGTTTTAATATGATTTATAATTATTAATATAGCCACAAGTCATAGAAAAACATGTCATCTTTTTAAATACTCTGCTTCCCGGTCAGATGTCATGGGAGTTCGTGATGAAAAGATGACCCGTTTAAGACCACTAACCCACTAAAAAGGCCGCCCGCTACTGGGCTTATCTAAGAACTTAATTGACCGATCCATATTTATGGAGCAAAGTTTGAAACCCACAATGGGTCAAGTACTGTGCTAAAGCTATCTAAGCCCAAAAACTATGCTGGCCTTTTGCTAAGATGTAGGGCTGCAAGCGAACCAAACGTTCGACGAGCTACTCGTTGTTCGGTTCGATTAAAACTCGTTTAAGATCATTTAATTAGCTAAACAAACAAACTTGAACAATATTTTAAATACTCGATTCTTAAATAAACGAACTTGAACACTAATGTGTTCTGCTGATTTATGTTCTCGAACAACATCATTTGAAGTTCGTGAACAAGCTCGACATTAAGCTCGATAAGAAGCTCGATAAAAGCTTGATTCGTATTTGATTTTAAACTCGTGAATAAGCTAGATAAAAAGAATTAATATTTGACTATAAAGTTAATAAATATAAATAATCATTGCATTTGTTACATAAACAATTGCTTTTATTATAAATGTGTTTGTTTGATAGTTAAAAAAAAATTGTTAAATATGTTCACGAACAAGCTCGATAAGCACTAAACGAACGAACATGAACTGAACGTGAACCGAACATGAACACTCATTAATTTAAATGAATCAAACATGAACACAAACAATAAAGCTCAAACAAACATGAACCAAACTTGAACAAGCTGATATTAAATGAACACAAACATGAACACTCACATACTCGGCTCGGCTCGGTTCGTTTGCAGCCCTACTAAGATGTGCCACCGACCTTGGTGGGCCTTCAACTTGTCATCTACATTCCACATATATATATATATATATATATATATATATATATATATATATATATATATATATATATATATATATATATATATATATATATATATATATATATATATATATATATATATATATATATATATATATATTCTTTATTAGTAATAAGGCATGCTCTCAAACATTCTTCCCAAATGGTCTTTAACAATTGGCTCTTAATATCCCATGAGGGTTTTGATGCTCTATAAAAATGTTAGGAACAAATTAATAGTTGAATTTCACTTGTTAATACTTGGTAAATTCTTAGTTGATAGGCATCCTCTATAAATAATAGGAAAATATTTAAAGGGTCATTGCCCCTTTATCAAACTCCAAAAATATTTAACTAAAGTTTGAACGAATATAAGATTATTCTTTACTATTTTTATCTTGTATGTTAAATCTCAAGGGATTTTCATGAAATTAATAAATGATCAGCAGATTATGATCTTTTCCATAATGTCTAATAACTCATATTATTAGAATAACTTTTTTCTACCTTAAAAGTATATCTATTTAATCAATCAATTATCTTCATCATTTTGCAAACTCTTATATATGCCCGATCAAATGATTCTATTATGACTCTCTCTAGGTGATCATCTACTGCTTAATCATTACTTGAGCGCAACGTAGCTCAATAATTTCTTACTTCTATGTGACTTGGTTTGAAAGAAGTATGTCTACAATCAAAGACTAATAATAAACAAACTTTATAATTTTTTGTAACCGCTATAAGTTATTTGGTTGTGATATTTTATTATGTGTATGCGTAAAAAGTAATATGGACAATAATATCATATTGAAACATTAAATCTTAGGAGAGCTTTAAAGTAATGACTGATTATGATTAATTGTTATGAATTTCTTAGGAGAGCTTCAAGTAATTTCTTTCTTAGGAAAAATAATGGCTACTTTTTATTATTTGTAGTCAAAATTTTTATAACATTCTTGGCTGACCCACAAGGAACACCCACCCCAGAAACTTCATGGTCTGCACTTGTTTGGGCCCCACTTAAGAGGCAGTACTGCCGCTCAAGGGAAATTGAGCATGGGTTAGGTGGTACCCAACCGTACTCGCCCACCAACCAAGCTATGAAACGGTGTGTATATTTAATCATATTTTAATAATATTATGTTATAAATGTGGCTAATCCTCGGTCTAACATGTAGCTTCAAGTCTTGACTAATCCTCGACTGATCTAGAAGAGGCATCCACCCTAGAAACCTCCTGATCGGTACTTGATTGGATCCCACTTAAAAGGCTTTGATGCTCGAGGGGAATCAAACATGAGTTGGGGGGTACCTAACCATACAGGCCCACCAACTAAGCTAAGAAACGGTGAGTATATATAATCATATTTTAATAATAATATGTTATAAACATGGCTTAAAATTCTTGCAGAAAACTAGGGTTGACAGCTACATATATGTGACAGGTCATTGTGCTCATATTCCTTCTCAAATGCACGCCAGGGGTAGATGTTTTTGTAATCTATAAACTAATGCTAACACTTTAGATCTGCATGTTCAGCTAAAGGGCTTGAGAAGAACAAGATTAATGAAAGCCAGCAAAAATATTGTTCTTCGCTAATCTGTAAAATAATCATAAAATTACTAACTTGTATAAAGCTGACATTATAAATGATATCTTGCTGGGCTGTGCATGTGGAGCTAGTAAGACAATTTCATCTCATCATATGATTCATGTCTTTCAAGCTAAAAATCTCAACTCAAACAAAGCTATAATCTATTTTCTATCTGGTTTACCACCTCGATCTTGATCTTTCCATTTACATGGTTTAAAGCTGAATGAAGCACAAATTGCTCGCTGGCTAACTGCTAACAACAGCTTAAAGTCCTAAATGGAATCCAAATGCCTTTTCTTTTCCCTTCTTTTATTTGCAGCTTTATATGATGAATCCCCAAAATTACCTAAAAAACTATAGCTTGTATGCATTTAAATCATTTTTCTCACTAGAAATTATGGTCTACTTACAAAGGGAGGAGAGAAGTGGCTGGGGAAAAGAAAAAGAGTAGGCTTAAAAGCAAAGAGGAGACAAACAAATCTCATCGGCCTTCCCCTTCTCTGTCAAGACTTCTCTAAAGCCACCAACCTGCCCCATTTGCCTCTTACAATTGCTCATTAATTAACATAAAAGCTCACTTATTACAACGCAAAAGATAAAGATAGGTTTGTGGTTTCAATCCAAACGGCTATTGATCAAAACATAGTTCATAAAAGAAAAAAAAAGGTAGAGCTTTGACTCCTATAAACACAAAACTATTAAATATTATTTTACTTTTTTATTGACAAATTTATCATTCAAGTGCTTAAAAATTAATTATTAAGAATTCAAAAATTATTTACGATGGAATTTAAATTAATAATTTTATTATGCTCTTCAAGGTAGAGTATTGATATCAGTATATATAAAAGCCTTTGAATAATATTTTTATAAACACAATATATATACATACATCATACATGATGTAGAACATAAATAAGAAAGTGTGAAGTTTAATTTTCTGAGAATCTGCAAAAGAGAAAGGGAAAACGACTTGAAGGAGTTGAGAATTTTAGTCATTTCTTATAAATACGATGAGTGTGATGAAAAAAATAGCCTAGAAAGAGAGAGAGAGAACAAAGGAGAAGGGAGGAAAGAGGGGAGGGAGAGATATGGCTCCTGTGGGTCTTCCTCCAGGCTTTAGGTTCCACCCTACTGATGAGGAGCTCGTCAACTACTACCTCAAGAGGAAGATCCATGGCCTCAAGATAGAGCTCGACATTATCCCTGAGGTTGACCTTTACAAATGTGAACCATGGGAGTTGGCAGGTCATTATTAATGAATTTCTCCAATTTCATTTATTCAATCATTTCCTGATCTTCCTAGCTCCAACCTCCATACATTGACTTTTTTATTTTTCAACGTATATTTTCTCTTACAATCTTTGGTTGATGCTTGACTTCAATCACTTTAAAGAGAATTTAGATGGAATCTATATGTAGATCAAAGAAAGAATTAGTGGGTAGTCACTTAATTTAAAATGTCACACTCTTTTTGTCTTTCAAATTTCTCTTTATTTCATAGTGTTTAATGATGTTTAACAGCTTTTGAATCTTCTTTCTAAAAACTAGACTAACAAATCCTTTAATAGTTTTGTTGTAGGCTTAGTTTTATCCTTCTTGTCGTCTTAATGACTCATAATTACATTGTGTTGTGATTTATTTCCTTTATGGCTTCGTGGAAGCACCATTAATAACTCAGGCTTTCACAGTACTTTTTAGGACTTACTACAGCGGTTTAAACACCTACTAATTTATTTACGATAATTTTAAAACCGGTGCTATAAACTGCTGCAAAACATTAACTTTTTTAAAGTGAATATCAAATCCTCATGGGTTGAATGAATATTTATCTTCATATTTATGAGATTATCTACACTTTGCTATCATATTTTAGAAGTCTCAGATTACAATTTATTATTTTTAATTGATTGTCTAACAATTACTGGGCTTGCTAGTTTTTTGTTTCTATTTTTATACTATTTTACTTTCTCTTTTAGGTTACTTAAAAAGTTGGAGATATAATATAGAATGTATCTCAAGATATATTGCATCTCATTCCTTATGAAGTTATGAATGAAAACAAATATTTAAAAACCTGTTTTAATGACAATGTGAATTTACATTTTGCTAAAAACTAATTATAGTGTGCATTGATTTTACTAGATAAGTCCTTCCTCCCTAGCAGGGATCCAGAATGGTACTTTTTTGGACCAAGAGATAGAAAATACCCTAATGGATTTCGAACAAATCGTGCTACAAGAGCTGGATACTGGAAGTCAACAGGAAAAGACAGACGTGTATCCTCACAAAATAGAGCCATCGGCATGAAGAAAACATTGGTCTACTATAGGGGTCGAGCTCCACAAGGTATAAGGACTGATTGGGTCATGCACGAGTATCGTCTAGATGACAAGGAATGCGAGGATACAATGGGAATTCAGGTGAAGCTACCATACCAACTCTTATTTAACGTTAATTACAAAATCTTTTGTAATCTCTATGAGCTAACTCTTCCCTTAAAAAAAAGTAAGAAAAAGGTTATTAAGGCTTCATTTGGGACGGCTTTCTTCTTGATTTCTAAAATAACTTTCTAGCACAAAAATTTTGTACTAAAAATCTGTTTTAAAAAGCAGTCCGAAAGCAATCCCAAACAAAGTCTAAAATTAACAATGCTCTTTGGCCTAGCCATCTAATAAGAATAATAAGCATGCATGGTTAATTCATGAACCTACTTATCTTATTCATTTCTTCTTAACCTATTGACATGCATGTTTGAGGTCAAATCCTCTTTCTCCATGATAAAAAATAAGGCTTTTAAAATATAACCAGCGAAGGTCAAGGCCTCCAAGAGTGTGGTGGTGGTGTGTGTATGAGAGAGAGAGAGAGAGAGAGAGAGAGAGAGAGAGAGAGAGAGAGAGAGAGAGAGAGAGAGAGAGAGAGAGAGAGAGAGAGAGAGAGAGAGAGAGAGAGAGAGAGAGAGAAGTTAATTAAGAAAAGGAGAGATTCTACGTAGGTTATGCATGACGTGCTTGAAAAGCTAGAGCGAGCTTTCTCCGGCCACAGAAGCTGCTTTCTTATCCACAGCATTTTAGGGCACTAAAGCAACAATAACATTCTTTTCTTCTAGACCTTATAGATCCTCACCAAAGTATCAGTGAAGTTGCTTTCACTATTTTCTCCACGTCAAGTAAGACAAATCTGTGCTTCACTTCTCAGCTGATCTATGATCCACATATATATATTAATTAGAGTAATGCCTGATTCTATTAGAACTTTTTAAGGAAAAGCAAAATCACTCCTCATGACCCTCCTCTATGATGTCGGTGGCTTTACACTTTATTCCGAAACCAACTTCTCCTCCTCCAATATTCCCATCTTCCTCCACCCACAACCCTAGCCTATTACCCCACTTATAAAAACTCTCATATAGCCACATAAATGAATCTAAAATACTATCAACTGAAAAGTAAGTGTAATAAATAATAGTATTAATAGTGTCTGCCCATTTTGGTTAGGATAGGATAAACGCATGGCTCAATGGTTGGGAGCCTTTGCCATGCAAAATCAAAGCTCAAGCGCAAACTAAGGCTTTGTTTTTGGGACGGCTCTCTTACTACTTTTTTTTAAAACAACTTTCTAGTATAAAAATTAAAGTTTTTGTACTAAAAAGCTAGTTTAAGAAGTAAGAAAAAAAGCTATCCCAAACGAAGCCTAACTCACTAGCTTACTCCTCACATTTTCTTAAAATTCTAATTAAATTCACTTAGGCTTCATTTGTGATAACTTTCTTATGGCTTTATTTTTCAGACTGCAATCACAAATTTTATTTGGACACTATTTTTTGCTACTTTCAAAAAAAATATAAACTGCGAAGCTGCTAGCTGTCTACAATAACGTTAAAAAATTACTTTATCTATAACAATTTTATAAAATAGTAAGAAAGTAATCTCAAACAAAGACTTAGGCTTCATTTGGGACAACTTTTTTACTATTTTATAAAGCAGCTTTTTAGTACAAAATTTTTAATTTTTATACTAAAAAGTTGATTTAAGAAGCAATAAAAAATCCACCCCAAACGAAGCCTTAGACTTCATTTAAACTAGCTTTTTTATTTCTTTCTAAAGCAGCTTTCTTATACAAACTTTTTAGTTCAAAAGATTTTTGTACTAAAAAACTTCTTAAAAAAATAGTAAAAAAATTGTTCCAAACGAAGCCTTAAACTCCCCCCAAAAAATGGTATGATATGGACAATAATTCAATGAACTCAAGATTAGCTCAAAGTAGTTATTTGGTTTGATATTGATCTAAACAAAACATAGCTAGAATTGAAGTTGATTTGTTCCAACCAAAAATTGCCCAGTAGTGTATATATTTTGTGAAGTGGAAACTTAGAAATTATTTTTATATGTAGGGTATTTTTGATTGGACAGGGGACAAAACTTTATATCTGTCATGTGCATCTAATAATTTCTCAAATTTGAACTAGTCTAGCTAGCTCAATTCTTTTATCATAGTAAGCTCAACCAAATTCAACTAATTTTAACTCATTAAATAATCAATGACATGCATGTGTTCGAGCAAAATTAACAGAAATGAGTTACTGACGAAACGCTGATCGAATGATATAAATCCCTCAGGATTCTTATGCACTTTGTCGGGTGTTTAAGAAAAATGTGGTGTGCACTGAAGTGGAAGAACAAGGCCAATGCAGCTTATCAGTCGCAGAAAGCCCTCAGGCAATCAACAACGATTACGAGATTACTTCACCTGATGTTCCCTTGCTGGGATCTTCTTCTTGCATTGAAGAAGAAGACAAGGATGATTCATGGATGCAGTTCATTACTGACGATGCTTGGTGCTCTAATAATGAAGGAGGTGATGAACCTTCTCCCTATGTGACTTTTGCTAATTGATTAAGTAAAAGTTTTTCTTTTTCTTTTTTTTTTAATTGCCTCTATCATGCTTGGGATAACATTATTGGGTGGTAAATAATATGGTTGGGTTATGAATTTGTTATGTAATAAGGTATATTTTTGGACGTTTTGTTTGAAATGCTTGCATGCTTCCAATAATATATATGCAAGAGTTTGTATTTTTGTATTTTTTTTTTTTGTAATGTTGAACATAAAGTGTATTTGTAGTTCTAAAATGTATTTCGAATTTTTATATCAGAAAAAGCAATCATTGAAAAATAAAAAATACAAGTGAATATCAAAGTGATTTTTGCTATTTTTTATGCTTGTTACATTTTTTTTTTTTTGGATAAAACGCGCCATCAGGTCTACGCGTTAATATAAGAGAAAATTACATGTCCTTAAAAGGGATTAAAAACACGCTATCAATAGAAGAGGTACATTCAAAAATGAAAAGGGAAAAACCTGAGCACCAATAATCCCTCCTAATTACAAGCAAGACAAAATAACCTATAAAAATCTACGGGTTGTTAGGAGTCATCACCCAAAAAAGAGATATTGAAAAGATGGAGCTTGAATGAATGAATGATCCTTGCAAAGAGAAAGTGAACCCAACAAAAAGAACCTGCAGAAATAAGAATACAAAAAGGAACATAATTCAAATCAAATTCACCACAGGAAAAATATTATTTTTCGGCAGTCATTTCCGCTGATAAATGAATGAAATACATCAGTAATTTATATTTATGTCAGATTTTCGACGATAAATCATGCGCTATAAAACAAATACCATCGAAAATTTCCTTCCTGCAGAAATTGCTTTAAAAATGAAAATAAAATGTTATTTAATGTGCTTGTGAACCCGGCCAGCCCACGAACCAAACCCACCCTGCACTCCGCGGGCTTATGAACCAGGCCAGCCCAAGAACTATTGGCCCGTGAACCAAGCCCGCACATGCAACCCCCATCTGTTGTGGACTTTAAACACTTCAAACATCTCTATTTAATGAGCTGGTCTACATCTTACGTTATTTCTACTGCATTTTTTTTTTATAAAAATTATGCTTTCGACTTTTAACATGACACAATGGAGAAAGATGATTCATGTAGCCGACCTCATATAGTGGGACAAAGACTTGATGTTGTTGTTGTTGTTGTATATTTTCTTAATAATCATTTTTAATGTATGATATGCTTATATTATTTAATCTATTTAACAATATCTATTAAATTACCTTATTTATTTATTTAATTAGTTAAATTAACATAATAAAAAATATTAAAACTTTTTTATTATTTTAGTTTTTAAATATTAAGTTTAATAATTAATTTAATTTAACAACATGATTAATTTTAAAAATTAATAATAAAAAATTTTCAAAAAATTCAAAATACTTCAAAGACCCAACCAGTTTGCTGGAAGGGAAAAAATGTTAAAGTAGCTGCACTTTTTAATTTAAAATATAATAATTATACTGTCGTAAAGGTTGCCGGAAATAAATCAACCAGAATGCCGCCGAACAGCCGTTAGAAAATTTGCATAAAAATTAGTCATACATATTTCGTTGTAATCCATCAGAGAATATATAGTTCACCGGAAAGTCGCCAAAAAAATCCGTCAGTAATGAACGATTTTCCTGTAGTGAATAATGTGCTCCGGAAGACCCAAATTAATTAAGTTATAAGAACATTAGTTCAAAGAATAATGATCGCCTAGATCCAATATTTTAAGGAACATGTGACTAGATGGCAAGACAAAGAAAAGAAGAATTAATACGAGCAGAAGAGCCTTCATTTTACTTATTGTTGCCTGCGAGAATATACGCGGCGGTAGAGTTTGTAAATTTGCGTCCTAGCGTTGCACGAGTATTTCGCACACAAACAGAAAAGAGAAAGTGAACACCAAGGTTTTTACGTGGAAAACCCAAAAAGGGAAAAAACCACGGGGCCTCGCCCAGTTGTAAAGTTCCACTAGTGATTTTGCAGATTACAGATGGCTGATTCGTCCCACAAGTTGGGATAATCAGAATATAATTTGTTTCTTCTAGTGAGTTTACAAAATCCTGGCGTTTCTCGAAAATCCGGCAGAGTTCCGGCGTCTTCAGGCGGCAGGAAGAGTTTCGGCGGTGGTCGAGGAGGTGAGGAATCTCCTTTTCCCCTTTCTCCTCTTCTTCTTCTCTCTTCTGCGAGTTCCTGGCGTTTCCTGAAAGTCCGTCAGAGTTCTGGTGCCTTCAGGCGGCAGGAAGAGCTCCGGCGGCGGTGGTCGAGGAGGTGAGGAATCTCCTTTTCCCCTTTCTCCTTCTCCTTCTCTTCTTCTTCTCTCTCTTCACTTGAGCTCCTTGGTGTAGAATGAGGGCTCTATTTATAGTTTTTCTGGAGTGGCATAGCCCGTAAATAGGCGTGAGATCAAGGGCGAACAGGGAGTGGTTTGAATGGACGGTCGATATCGAATCTTTTGATCATGCACCGTTCGTTGGACATTTGATGGCCTTAATGATGTCGGAATTCGATGATCTTGGGCTCGTTGGATTCGTCTCGTCGAGCCGCTCGATTCGGGTATAAGTTCGTCAAAATCAGAGACCGTTTGGTAACTCAAATTGCGGTTTGAACCTTCCAACAGCGCTTCGAACCTTTGATTTGGACTCATTTGGGCTCGGATTGGGTTGATCTTGGTGTCGTTGGGTTTGTATTTCCGAGACGCTCAGTTTGACTGTAAGCTCGCTGAAATCGGAGTTCATATGCTCCCGAAATTAATTTTTGTAGTTTCCAACTAGGTTTTGCCTCGAGATTCGTGCCCGATCAAGATGATTTTGCGATGCCGTATCAGTTAAAGCTTAATCTCATATGATAGCTTTTATGAGTGAGAGATAGACTAGTATATTTAGTTTCCTTCATTATCTTTTTTTTATAATTGGGATTAAGTTTCCCCTCATTGTATTTTCATCTTAGTAATGAAATTATTTTTCTATCACCTTTAAAAAAGGAAGACAATGCAAGTGATTGTGGGCACTGAAAGCTATCCTAGTTTTGAATATGAAGATGGAACTAGTAGAAGATGGTAGTTGAAGAAACACTTGGTCATGATGGCAATTAAGGGTAGTCATGATTAGGGGTGCAACCGAGTCAAGCCGGCTCGCAAGTCAGATCGGGCTCGACTAGTTAATGGGCTCGACGAGCCGAGTTTATCGAGCTCGCAAGTCGAGCTCAAACACGAGTTCGAGCTCGAACGCTAAACGAGCTCAAGCTCGGACATTGGGATTGTCAACGCAATTGCTCGTCGACATGGGCGGATCCCCATTTACTTGAGGGGGGGCATTGCCCCCCCTCAAAAAAATTTTTTTTTTTTTAATTTTAAAGGGAATAGTTTGGAATATTTTGGGTATTTTAGGTATTTTGCCACCTCTCAAAAAAAATTTTGCCCTCATTTTATCAATCCCAAGTATCTTTGCCCATCCCCCATCCAAAAATTTTTTTTTACCCACCCTAAAAAAAGAAACTGGATCCTCCCTTGCTCGTCGAGTAGCTCACTAAAGAGGAGCAAGCTTCGCGAGAGCGGGAGCGGGTCGCGTCTGCAGGAGCTGGACATCCAGCGGGAGCGGGACGCGTCTGTGGGAGCGGGATTCGCGAGAGCGGGAGAGGGATTCGCGAACTAGGCAGCCGCTTGAATCGACTCATTTCGTGAGATGAGTCGAGTTCGAGCTCGTCTTTCGAGCTCGGTATTTGGCAATCGAGCTCGACTCGAAGACCCCCTTACTCGAGCTCGACTCGATTCGACTCGTTTGCACCCCTAGTCATGATAATCCTTTTAGGAAGATGGAGACCGCAAGACTTGAAGATCATGGGTGTACTGCATCAAATATAAATAATATATTACCATCAATTAATATTACCTACAAATGATACCGACTAGCAATGCTAATGAATTTTCTAGTAGAAAATATCACAAATACCAACAAAAATTTCACCTAAATACTATTAATTGCATGAATAAATTCATGGACCAAATATCTTCCCCTTCCAATCTAATTTTTTCACTAAATGCTTCTATCTCTCTTATCTCTGTGTGATAATTTGGGTCTCTGATCCATTATCGTTTATATCCCATCTAGAAATGCTTGTTGTACCCCTTCTCTTCAGATAAGAAGCTCGAGCAAGTCATTAATTACTTGATAAAAAATTGAAGGATTGTCTATTCAAAAATATAATTATATGATTATGGGGCTCAAAGCCTCAAATGACTATAAAGTTGACATATCTGACCTTGTCAGCATTATCGATACCCTTTGGTTGGAACAATTATTACGTCCGGTCAAATTCGAACGTATCCGAATGTATACCGAGCAATACCGAGTTTTAGGTGATGTTGTACTTGATTATTGGTCTATAAACGCATTCGATGACCGGACGTAATAATTGCTCCTTTGATTGGCACCTCTTTTTAGAGAATCTAACGAGAGAATGTTCATATGCCTAGAAGTTCTGAGGACAAAGCCACATCATATCAACTAGATAAAAAAATAGGATGTATATCAAACTCCTGGTGTCAGTACTCAAAACGTGTAAGGATTCAAAATGATATATTATTATTAAGGTAACTATAAAGTTAACATAAATATTATAGAAAAGAGGAAGATTACAATCACTGTTGAATCCAACTTCTTGCAAGAGAGGAAGAACACTTCCTCTTCTTGAAGTTGAGAGAGGAGAAGGGAAGAGGGAGGCAGCCAAACGTTGGAAATCTTATTTCTTAAACCATCCCTATTACATACTACAGGGCCTATACTTATAGGCACCAAATGTAATATAAAAGGCTACACACAAGGCTATACAAGCCTAAAACCTAAATCTAGGAACAAAGTACAACAAATCTCCACCTTGATCCTAGATTTACAAAACAAGGAAATCAACTGTTTTTAAAACAGCTTTCTAGTAAAAAAAAATTATGATTCAAATAAATTTTTGCAATAAAAGTTTATTTTAAAAATCAGTAAGAAAACAATCACAAATGAAATCTAAACTTTGACCATAAGGATAAAAGACATCTCATCATGAGTTACAATACAATATTTTCTAAATCTGTTTTGCTAACGAATATTATTTATCTTACAAAAAACAATAGTATGTGATTGCATTGATTGTTGTATTTATTAATTAAATTTTTTTATCTTATAATTTGATTAAAATTAATTCATAGCAGTTCACGAATAAAATTTGTGAAATTAAATAAAAGCTTTTATTGAAATATCAAAAAGGAAGAGAATTTTACGAAGGGGGTTTTCTTTGCGTAACAGTGAGGCGGTCAATGAAATTTTTACTTTGCAAGAGTTATAGTTAATTACTTTTATTAATTACTTAAACTTTGTGAGATCTATCATTTCCTTACTATAATGAACAGTCATCGGCAAGACTTAAATATCTGTTTCTTTGAAGCTTTGGAAGACTGTTCAAAGGGCTGATTCTTCTTTATGTGATTCCTCTCATCAGAGAAGCTCTTCTCTTACCATTTAAATCATTTGGGTTGGCTTTATCATAATTTGCTAGGACTAGCTACATATGCTCTTACTTTTTCGATTCAATTTTTTACGGAAAATTTATATATATATATATATATATATATATATATATATATATATATATATATCAGCCCGGATCTCTTTATAGAGTTATCATAAAAAATGAGTGTTATTGTTGGAGTCTGAATTTGTTTAACGGGTTATAAATTAATTATTTTAAAAAAATGTGAGTCACAACACAACTTTCGATGGAGAGATTATTAGGTGCGGAGTGCAGACGAGGAGGACCGTCCGCACAAGCATTCGATACCGTTGAGGACCCTAATGGTACCCAATACTTACTCCACAGCTAATAATTTTTCCTTCCGATGAGAATTTTGTTAGAAGTTGTGACCCACAAATTTTTTCTTACCTTCTATAGTTGGTTGTATGAGCATTATAAATATTTAACAAATAGTCGATGAATTCATTTATGTGGGTCCACAAATTTTCTACTTTATGAACCTTTAATTTCTTTATTCTCTTACATTTGGCATTCTCTAAAAATTGTCTTTCCTTAAAGATTGGATGTAAATTATAAAAAGTGGAGTTCAAGATATTCCCCCTTTTTTTTTTTTTTACTCTTTGCCATATACATAGTCACACTATTCAGGAATTGATGTTTTAATTAACCTTCATCTGATGGAGTTGAAGAATAAGGGGAACAGACAGTCCAAGTGGAACACCTAAGCCGCTAAATAGTCCCAATAAAATGATTATATTGTTTCAAACTCTCCTTATCCATAGAGTGTATCTAGGCGATTTCAGACAGTCCAAGGGATATTCTTAGAGCTTTCATATTTTTGGGAACTTTTTTGTGCCGCCATAGAGTGTATCTAGGCGATTTTATATTCTGTGTGGATGGAGATAATCGGCCCTTAGGTTTTGTTTTTCTTTTGGATTGATTGTAGCTCTTCAAGCAGTAGCGGGCTGATAGTTTCCTTAAAGACTTGTAATTTTTATTTTTATTAACGCGTAGGCCCCTCCGTGGGTTTAAACTAAAAAAAAAAAAAACTCTTTAAATATTATTTTTCTTTAGTGTAATCGAAGATCTTGAGACAAGATTTTAATAAAAAATTATAAAAAAATACATTCAAAATTATAGTTGTACCCATTATATATATATATATATATATATATATATATATATATATATATATATATATATATATATATATATATATATATATATATATATATATATATGTCTACCTTATTAATTATTGAGAAATTAACATTTTTCTCATAAGATTATGTTAATGAATTAAGTTCAAATAAATTACTTTTAAAGTTAATATTATTTTGTTTGAATTAATTAAATTGAGTCTTAATTTTTGAACAATAATTATGATAACTAAATTTAAATTAGTTTAAGATAATATTCTAACTTATTTTAAATTAATTTATATTAAGTTTATTTGATATAATGGTTCACATTTAGTTAAAAAAATATAAATTATACAAAACTATGAAGTTAGTATTATTTAATTTTTTTTATTTACTTTCTAAAATTTATTTAAAAAAATATTAATTAATTAAGTTATTGCAACATAACCTTACCTTACCTTTTTGGCTTTTCCCACAGCATACCAACGCCTTATCTTTTTCCAGAAAACAAAAAATCAAAAAAGAGTGGAAAAATAAATAGAAAGAAACAAAGAGAACGGAAATACGGAATAGAGAAATAAAGAAGAGAGAGAGAGAAGAGGCTGTCCACGTGATCAATAAAAAGAAACAAATAACCACGCGGAGGCGAAGGAATTAATTTGTTTTAGAAGTTAAATTTACTATATAACTAATTTTATATATGATAAGTGTTATATTAATTGAATTTGAAATGAGATGATTTTTAATTATTGGGCCACTGGGGGCCCATGCCCCAAGGGCCCCCACAATAGATCTGCCCATGCTCATCCATATGGTGTTAATTTAAACCCCACTTCCAACATCATTAACCCCTCCATTTACTAATGGTCAACATAATGTTCAAAATTACGGGTGTCAACTTTTGACACAACCCGGACCCGACACAGAAAATTCGGTTGAACCCGACCCGTTTATCGTTTGATAAACGGGCCGGGTTCGGGTTTGCAGAATCGACCCATTTGAAAAAAACGGGTCGGGCCGGGTCGGGTTGACCCAGCGGGTTGCCGGGTCAACCCGACAACCCGCTGCCCCCGCCCGCCTGTCCGCTGCCCCAGCCCGCGTTGCCCGCTGTCCGCCTGCCCCGCGCTGCACCAATACCGCAGTGCCGCGTGCCGTCGCCGCTGCCGAACCGCGTGCCGCGCGCGCCACTACCGGGTCGCGGGTCAGGTCGGGTCAACCCGTCAATCCGGTCGGGTCGGGTCCGGGTTGAAATATCCGACCCATTTACAAAAATGGGTCGGGTTTGGGTTGACCCGTTTAGATCCGAGTCGGGTCGGGTTGGACCCGAACCCGACGGGTTGACCCGAATTGACACCCTTATTCAAAATGGCCCCGCTTCTTGTTAGTTATTTGTAGAATTTGATTGTGTTGATCAATCAAGTTGTACTATTGAATCAAACATCAATTCCATCGATCATTTGAGCTCGATGAGAAGCTCTTTGGGGGTGCACCCTCTGCTAGGGGGTGCAAGGGAAAAGCCCCAAAAATAATTTTCTTGCATGTACAACACCGTGTGTGGTGCTATAAATCCAGCACAAAAGTGTATGGATCTCTTCTGAGATAGGGAGTACGATGTCACAACACTATAATTCTAGTGCCAAGGGTACAACACCATAGCGTTGTGGCCTTTGGAGTACACTACGGGAAACACGCGATTACCGTCGGATTTTCCGGCGAAATATTATGTGCCGGTACGAACGGCGCAGGTAACGGCGCATTGTTGCAACGGAAAATCTACAGCGCATTTTCTGGCGAAACATACGCCGGTAGTTTTCCAGTGTCCGTTGCGCCGGTAAATGCGCCGGCATAAACAAACATTGAACCAGTTCCGTCGCACGTTACGGCGGAAAATCACCGGCGCAATTACCGGCGGAGATTGCGTCGGTGTATTTAAACTCAACGAAATAAAACCGGCGCATGGTGGGCCGGAGATGTTTCCGGAGGTTGGGACGCCTGAAAATCCGCCGGTTAGAGCCCTATTTTTCGAGACCGAGCCCCTCTGGTCGCTCATTTGTTTCCTTCCGTTCTCTCACCTCGCCTTTTTCGCTCATCGCCCTCCGTCGCTCGCCGTGGATCGAGGTCGTCGACGGTCACTGGACGTCGCCGACGGTCACTGGACGTCGCCGACGGTCACCGGACTTTGCCGACGGTCACCGGACTTCGCCGAGGATCCTATCTTTCCTGGTCGTGCGCCGACGGTCATTCATCTTCGGAAGGAAGGTTTTTTTTTTTTTTTTCTTTTGACGAAATTTTTTCCTATTTCAGTTGGATTACATAGATGATTTGGTTTAAGAATATATCTTTTTTTCCTAAGCCATGGATGTCTTTTTTGCTTTAGCCATAAATGTTCTTACCATACATTTGCAAGAGGATGTACCCTATTGTATGCTTTTTACTGGTGATATTCTTCTTGCTGATAAGAGTAGAGACGAAGTTAAGGTAAACTTGAACAATGGAGGTCAACATTAGAGTTTAAAGGTTTTCATTTTTATAGTAGATTTCCTGCTGTGATATGGCTTTGTGATTTTTCCCTATTTTGAATTTCTTGACGTTAAATCCTGATATTCTTTTCTGCTATTTTATTTATCATGTTTGTTTTTCATTGTTTGATTTGATTACCAACGCTTCTAAGATCAACAATACTCAAATAGAATGACCCACTTCTTAGATTTGACTATTGAAGATTTAATTTTTTTCAGTCATTTTAATTTTATCTAATGAAAGTTTACCTTCGTCCAATTTTCTTTTTTCCTTAAAATATTCAAGCGTACAAGCCATTAATGGACAAACATTCTCTAATCAGAAACAGTTAATTTGAACATGCATGTAGTATGTTATAAGTTGCATGTTATGGAACATTTATTTAAACAAAATTAGTGATATTGGCCTGAAGCATATAGAGCAGACGCAAAGATAAAGGAAATATCATTTTCCATTCAGAAACGTTCTCTATATATATTTCATCTTTCTCTTGCTCTATCAAACCAAATTACACTCTTTGCATCATCATTCCATACAAACTTGTTCCTTCCTCGGCTCTTTGATTTCTTCCTTCAGCCATTGACCAATATTATGCAGGTCGAAACTAACACCAGACCGGAGGGGGCTCGACGAATTCATGTCGATGATCCAGTGACTAAGGCCGAATAACTCCAAGAACTTCTTGGAGGAAGGTTCCACCACCTAAGAACCACTCTTAGGATACAGGAAAACAAACAAACTAATACTCAACTCAAATCTTATTCCAATCCATCCTATTACAAGACACTCATCTATATTTATAGACTTCAGGTAGTCACATAATAGGCTACACAAGAAATAAAGCTATACCAATCAGTAGTAAGAAAATACAATTAACGACTCAGCTCCGGCGTCATTCTACCGGGGTAGGAGGAACTTCAAGTTCACAGGAAGATGTCCGATTGACCACAATAAGGAGGCAGGTTTATGATGCAGATCACGTTAATACTATAGCCTATGCAGGACAATTTATCTTCCTATTTAACAAATTCATGCCTTCACCACTTTCTTATTTACCATTCTGTTTACCGTACTGTCATTTTCTTTTATAGTTGCTATAGTCAGTTTTAGTATTACAGAGAAAAGGAAGAAATACATATAGGAGGAAACATAATGTATTAGCAGTTTTTGCTTATTATCAATATTACAAACACCAGAACTACATCGGTTCTGTAGTTTCTCTATTGTTCCTTGCTAGCAATTCTTTCAGGTCTTGTGTCCGATCCTGTTGCGTTCATCAGTTTAGTTGGCTAAATCGGTCTGAATATTTCCACCCGGTGTCGAAAACTTGAAGAAGTATCCTCCACATATCATCACCAAACATAAATGCTTCTACATACTTTCAAAATGCAGCCAAGATGGCACCCTAACTTGATCCCAATTATCTTGTTGCAAATAAATTCTTTTAATTTTTGAAAGAAAGACACCTTATAAGATCCATCTTCTGAAGGATATTTGAATTTTCTAACCTCAAAATCCATAAGATTCATATGGACATTGATCTTCTTTGATGGTGCAATGTGGTGAAATAATGTTTTGGCTACAGCTTTGCTTGACACAAACAGCCCATGGTTGAAATCAACTTTCTCAAGAACATCAAAGGAAGAAAAACCTTCATAACTACTAACATTATCATGGAAATCTTGCTTCTGTTCTGGATTGAAGTCATGATCTGCTTGAGATTCTAGGTTGATTATCCTATCATTGATTCCTCCATGAGTATCTCCTGCAATCAATCTAAGTACAGGTGAATGGACGATACAAACTAAACGATGCTTGACAAAAACAAGAGAAATTAAGCTGCCGATAAGTCTATATATTAGTTCATGTATACCTTGAACATTCATAGAAGTTTGTGCTGGTGAAGGATTAGGACTGCACTTTTGATGCCGAGCTGGTTGGAATTCTATGTTTATCTTCTTAATAAAAATTCATATATCCATAAATATATTTATGATAATAACAAAATGAATAAATAAATAATGGTATTCAATATACTTACCTCTGTTATCAGATTCCCCTCCAATGTTTTCAGACTTCGTAAGTTCTCTACCTTCTTCTGTTCTAGGTTGAACTCTTCCTCCAGTTCACTAATGTCGACAAAGGTCGCTTTCTCCCTCGTCATTGCACTTGGCTTAGCAATGATTCCTGGAGAACCTAAGTCATGAGTAGTTTCAACTGGAGAGAAGAATTCATTGAAGCTATAAGAAGTTCTGAGTGCCCACATGTCTTCATCAAAGTTAGGGTTTCTGCAAAATTCATGGGAAGCTGATGCAACTGAATTAATTTCCTGAAAACTTTCGTTTGCTGTAGTGCTGAACTGAGAGAAACCTGATTCGAAGATCTTTGAGTTTGAAGCTTCGAGTTGTGACAAGTCTTCTACCTCCAATGGAGGCATTAAGAATCTATTTTGAAATCTCGCACATTCTAGTGCTACATCCACCTGCATGAATCAATTAAAATGATCATTAATGATAATGGCTTTCATTTTTTATTTTATTTTTGATACATCATTCGAGGCAAAATCTAGTTGTAAGCTTTCGAAATTAATTTTGGGACCAACTGAACTCTAATTTCATCAAACTTATAGTCGAACTGAACCTCTCAAAAATACGAACTCAACAACACCAAGTTCAACTCAATCCGAGCCCGAATGGGTCCAAATCAAAGACTCAAAACAATTTTGGAATGTTCAAACCATAATTTGAATTGCCAAACGAATTCTAAACGTGATATGCTTATAGTCGAATCGAGCGGCTCGATGCATGAGACGAATCCAACGAGCTCATGATCAATGAATTATGATATCCTTAGGGCATTCAAATGACCAGGAAACTATCCACGATCAAGGGGATCAAAATCGACTATCCATTCAAACCACTCTTAATTATTTTGATCTTGATCATCCATATTTACAAACCATGCTACTATCAATAATGTAATATGCTGAAACATTTACTGAAATCAAACACAGCATAAAAAATGTATTTTTGTCTAGTGTAATGAACTAATTAATCTATATAAAAAACAACTTTTAAGGTTAACAAAACAACAAACAAAATTTAACCAGTATGAAAAACAGTTACCTTTGATAGCATAGAGGAAAATGATGTAGGACTTGGAAAGGGAACATTTGTAGAGCTTACAACTGATGATTCTTCTGCCAGAAAGTGTTCCATCCAAGAGGCACTTGCATCAAATGAGGGGCTATGAACCAAGCTTTGAGAGAAGCTACTATGTGTTTGAAAAAGATTATAGACGTTGCTGCTTTCTAAATCATCATGATCTGCTCTTTCATCAGGAGTGAGATCAAATGCTTCCAATTGCAACTGTTCTTCACGTGGATTTAGTCCAACATGCTCTATGATCTTAGGACCAGGTGTGCTCTTCTTAAATACACGACATAGCGCATATGCATCCTAATAACAAAAACCATTTTAATCCATAAATTATTGAAAATAATAATGAATTGCCATTAAATTCTTGGCCCTATTAGAGCTTCACCTGCAACCCAGAAGCAGTTTCACACTCGCTTTCATCAAGGCGGTATTCATGCATGACCCAATTTGTCCGAGAGCCATGAGGAGCTCGGCCGCGGTAGTAGACGAGGGTCTTTTTCATTCCAACCTCTCTCTTATGGGAATTTACCTTCCTATCTTTCCCTGTTGCTTTCCAATAACCAGTTCGAGTTGCGCGATTCGTCCTCGAGCCATTGGGGTACTTCCGATCCCGAGGGCTGAAGAAGTACCACTCAAGGTCTTTGCTTGGTAGAAATGATTTCTCTGAAACAACTCATTTTTATATTTTAATTGCTAATCATGATTAAAAATAAGAGAGGTTTAAGAAGAAGTGAAAACTTTATGTACTCTTCAAGTTATTTTTCCTTTAAATTGTATATAGATTGAGAGACTACTGGAATTTTTAATTTTTAATTTTTATAGATCGAGCCACCGTATAGAGCGGTATCGAGCTACAGTATCGAGCAAAGGGTGACGTGTGACATATTCTTGATCTCCAAACTACATCGGCCGACCCACAGAGAATAATTATGAAAATATAATTTAAGGAAATATTTACTTTTTACCGAAAGGAAGAAGACAAAAATTGAACGACAAGCTAACCGGCGCTAGGAGAGATAAAGTAGAAAAAAGTGGATGATATACATATAGATGGAATCTTCTTATCTTGTCTCCGAAAGACTAAAAGTTTTCGAGAACTGGCTTTGGCTTTTTGTCAAAGATTGCTACAGTAAGTTCTAAGGGAAGAAAGTCCATATACTTCTTTAAATCATTTAAGGCCTCGTTAGATGAAAAAAGTCCATATACTGTATATTTGAATGCGATTAACTGTTACTGGAAAATAGTGAAAGTGCAACACTTCTTCTGGGATCTCACATATATACTACATTCCATTTACTATAAAAACGTCAAAAATATCCACCGATTCTTAGCTTGATTGGTAGGCGAGGACGGTTAGGAACTTTCAAAGCCGTGCTCGATTCCCCTCAAACGGCAGCGCCTCTTAAGTGGGGCCCAATTAGATGCCGGCCAGAAAATAGGAGAAAATAATATGAAATATTTTGAAAAATAAGAATATATTGTAATAATAAATAATATAAATCCCCGCTACAAATATTAAATATATTTTTTAATATGTATATAATAGTGAATAACAACTCTACTATATGTTTATTTCAGGCGCCTGATTCAAAATTATTGTGAAATAATTAAGCTTGTAGAGTTAGGAAAAATACCAGGCAGTTCCCAGGGTTCGCATTTATATAGATCGACCTCAGGTATGATCTCAAGTTCTATCTTCCTTCCATTAATCTTCCTTTTGAGATAGTAAGCGACAAGCTCTTCGTCGGTCGGATGGAACCTGAAGCCAGGAGGAAGAGCCATAGGCGCCATTAATTACAGCTAAATCTTGTAATCCTCCAACTATAATTACAGTTGCTCCCAACTAAAAAATAGGAAGAAGGCTTGATTTCCCAAAGAAGATTCAGTTCTAAACTCCTCTTCAATCACAGAAAAAAAAAACTGAAAAAGAAAGAGAAGACAAATATAAGAAGCAGAGGAAGAAGAAGATATCATATGTGTGTGAATTTACATGAAACGCGTAGATCAGAGAAGACAGACCTTGTGAGAATTCGGAAGTGGAGAAGGGTTGGTGAAGAGCCTCTTTAGCTTTATAAAGACTTGCTGCAGTAAGGTTTTTCCTTCTTTTTGCAATAAATAAATTCATGGTGGCGTCTACGATTCTTTGTCGTCGTCGTTCACATGAAGCTTTCTTTCCCTTCTATTCATCCTTTTTAGCTTTACTCTTTATATCCAAATATCCTAGTTTCTGTTCTTGTCCTTTACTGCTCTGTCTAACGGAAGCAGTTGGACACGTGTCTAGTTTCCATTTGTGAGAAAGGGTTCTTATTGGGCCCCACGGTTATATGTCTAGTCAGTAAGTGGTGGAAAGCGCGGGGTCCACGTTCATGGAATTTTTCGCGGGCTTTGACGCTCGTTCACACTCACACCGATCTATTGTCTTGGCAGTTAAAGGCTTTGGTAGTTAACGCGGGACCCAATACTCTTAAATTTTTTTAAAATAATAAAATCGTATAATGAGCAAGTTTGAGAAAATCTGGTAGGACAACGAACCGGGCAGATGAGAGATTTCAGGTTCCGGAGTCGAATTGAATGACGTAATAAATAATAATATTATAATAAAAAAATAATAAAATTAAAATAATAATGAAATATAATAATCATATACTTTAATATAAATTCTTGTTAATTTATATTACATATTGAGATATAAACTATAAATATAAATTATATAAAAAACTCATAATAAAATTTAATTGTTTATAATATATAATTAAATATAATTTTTAAATAGAAAAAATATTATTAACTAAAAAAGTAAAATTCCAAAAAAAAAATAAAAAAAAATTATTTATATTATAAAAATAATATATAATTAAATATATAAAATAAATGGATAAAAAAAATTTAACAACTAAATAAATAAATATTATTCATATTATCAAATTTAATTTAAAAAATCATTAAAAAAAGATGTTTTGTTTTGTATAGTGTATACATGAAACCAATGATGGCATTTTGCTTTGTATGATTTAGTCCTACATCACTTGTGATGTTTTGCTTTGCATAGTTTTTATATCTTCTTGCTTTTGCACATTATATGAGCTCATATGAAGCCATGTGCCATGTGAAGCTATGTGAGTTTGTTGCAATTAATTATATTATCATATTCTTTAATATTTATTTAAGAGTTTTAATACAAAATATTTATATTAATTGATTAAGTATATCATTTATTTATTATTAAATAATTTATTTAATTAATTAAAAAAATAATTGGACCGGCCGGTTTTAGAAAATCGGGACTGTTTCCCGATTGAACCGGCGGTGCAAACCGGTTCTGATTGGTTTGATGCACACCTGGTTTTAAGGGTGAATTGGACCGACCATTAAACTGGTTCACGATTGAACAGGTCGAACTGGCCGGTCCGATTCGATTTTCAAAATGTGGGTAATCAACAGTATTTTTAGCTTCGACTATCAATTAAATTTTTTTGAGTTTTTCATATATAATATGTATGAATTTGTCTTAATTAATCTAAATATCTAAAAATAAATAAATAAGAGGGTCAAAAAAATGTGTGGATATTTCTTTCTTTTTTTTTTCTCATTGTTTTATTTATATTTTTATAGCTAATTTAAATACAAATATTTAATTTACTGAGTATTTAACAAACAAGTATTGAAAAACATGTATAAAAACGTTCAACAAAAAAGACAGACTTTGAAAATTTACTAAAAAATTTCAATAATTATAATTTTTGCAGAGGTTAATATTTACTCCTAAGAAGTCAAGCCTCCTCAGCTTTTTAAATTTAAGACAAAAGCTATATATTGATAATATAAATATCTCTTCAGGGAAGATATAATGAAAAAATATCTATTTTAGTATAATTTTGCTTGATCAAAAAATAATCTTGATCGGGCTCGAATCTTGATGCAAAATAGAGTTGGAAACTTCCAAAATTAAAATTGGGACCATCCAAACTCTGATTTTAGCAAACTTATAGTCGAACTGAACGTCTCGGAAATACAAATCCAACGACACCAAATTCAACTCAATCCGAGCCCAAATGAGTCCAAATCAATGACCATAAGCACTATTGGAAAGTTTGAACCACATTTGGGTTAGAAAATGGTTTCCAAACTTGACGTGCTTATAGTCGAATCGAGCGTCTTGACGAGACAAATCCAACGAGCTTAAGATCGCCGAATTCTGACATCATTAAGGCCTTCAAATGTCTAACGAACGATGCATGATCAATGGATTTAATATCGGCTGTCCATCCATGATCCAACCACTCCCCATTTACCCTTAATCTCTCACCTATTTATGGGTCATGCAACTCCAGAAATCAATAAATAGACCTCTCATTCCTCTTGAAAGGAGGCCGAAACAAGAAGAGAAGGAAGAAGCCCTTCCGCGACCATCGTCGAAGTTTCGCCGGACCACCGCTAGACTTCCGTCGGACCACCACTTGAGGCCCCCACCTCCGTCGAACCACCGCCTAACTTCGTTGCTCCGTCGGACCACCACTTGAGGCCCTCACCTCCGCCGGACCACCGCCTGACATTGTTGCTCCACCGGACCAACACTTGAGGCCCTCACCTCCGCTGAACTACTGCCTGACACCGTTGCTTCGCCGGACCACCACTTGAGGCACTCACCTCCGTCGGACCATCTCCTGACGTCATTGCTCCACCAAAACACCACTTGAGGCCCTGTTCTCCAGCATGCCATCACTTGAGGTCCTGTGCTCCACCAGGCCACCACCTAAGGCCCAGACCTTCGCCGGACCACCACTTAACGTCGTTGCTCTTCCGGACCACCGCCTAACGTCGTTGCTCCTCTGGACCACCACTTGAGGTACTGTGCTCCACCAGGCCACCTCTTAAGGCACTGAGCTCAACCAGGACACCACTTGAGGCCCTCACCTCCGCCGTACCGCCGCCTGACGTCGTTGCTCCGCCGGACCACCACCTGACGTCGTTGCTCCGCCGGACCACCACTTGAGACACTCACCTCCGCCGGACCATCGCCTGACGTCATTGCTTCGTGGGACCAGCACTTGATGCTTACACCTCCGCCGCACCACTGCCTGACGCTTTGCTCCGCCGAACAACCACTTGAGACCCTGTGCTCCACCAGACAACCACTTGAGGCTCTATGCTCCACCAGGCCACCACCTAAGGCCCGGACTTTGGCCGGATCACTGTCTGACGTCGTTGCTCCGCCGAACCACCACATGAGGCCCAGACTTCCGACGTACCACCACCAGAGGCCTGGACTTCCACCGAACCACCATCTGATGCCCGAACTTTTGCTGGACAACAACCAGAGGCTCGGACTTCTATCAGACCATCACCTAAGGCTCGAACTTCTGTCAGAACACCACATGATGCCCAGAATTCTACCATAGTATCGCCCTACTACAACGGTCTTTATGACCTCAATCTCGTGCATATTATGGTCATTCCGACCTACATCGCATAAAACTACGATCTTTCAGACCTCTCTTGTCGAAAAATGTATTTTCGACCTTTATCCTATCAATTATGGTCGTGCTGACTAAACAAACATGTCTATATTGTAACTCTCACCATGTAATGCGCTCCATATGATGTACATTTGTGCCATCAAGCCAATGCCTTCTCCCAAGGAAGAGGCTCATTTGTAATCAACTGCAAATTCTAGTGGACTCATTCAAACAGGGCTAGGCTCCCCCTTTTCAGGGGTTTTCGCGTAAAAACTATAGTGCTCTTATAAATGCTACTCCCTTTCTCTTATCTGATTGTGTGCTGGATCTTCGTACAACGCTAAGACGCTAAAATTTATATTTCTCTACCGCCGCAAATACTCTAGGAAGCAACATTGTTGAACTCATTTAATAAATGGGTCGAATTCTTTTCCAACTCATTTATTTAACCGGTTGGATTCAAGTTGATCTGAGGACTAGCTTTGACATAAAATGACCAATTTAATATTTTTTTACTTGTGAGAGTATAATCTTTTTATTTTTTATAAAATATTTTAAACTTTATAGTAAATAAGTTATATTTTATTTTATTTTTTATCAAAATAGATTAACGAGTCAGGTTTAGATGATTCAAGCTACTAGCGGGTTTAGTTCAAGTTGATCTTTTTGCACTGTTTAATTATTAAACAGGTCGAGCTCGAATTGATTGGATACGGATAGGACATGAACCTAACCTGTCAACCTATTTTAAAAACTCTAATAAAAGTCATTCAAAATTTAAAATTTTCTTTTAAATAAAAGAAATTTATTTATTTAAAAATACTTCATATTTACATATCCAATATAAACTATATATCTTATGTTTTTATTTTATTTTTTATAAATATTATGTTCTTTATTTAATTATATAATGATTTCAATAGAATCACATGATGCATTAAATCTATTTCTGACTTTCTATTTGTATATATATTTTTTCTAAATATTGATATATAAAATAATTTAAAATCTTTTGCCATTGGGGTAAAACTGAAAATCCGAACCGAAGCAGTTGTATATAATTAGTTCGATTCAGTTGTTAAATATTTATTATATTATTGGTCATAATTTTACTTTTTTTTTCTTCTTGTTAATATTATTTTGTTTTTATTAATCAGATATGCAGAAATACGTCATTCTAAAAAAATGTATTTTTTAGAAGTCGTATTACCAAACAGTATATCAGCAATAGTTTTTATCGGCATAAAAATGCTCTCTCAAATGAGGGAAATTATTGTGTCAGGTAACCAGACGTGTTCGGAGCCCAATAAAAATGCGTCACATCACCTCCTACTTGATACTGAGCAGTACCAAGTAGTACCGAGCTCAGTACTGCTCAGTACCGAGCTCAGTACTCAGTACTTCACAGTACCAATCTCAATACTGTAAATACCGAACATAAACTATATTCGATGACCTAACCAAATAATTTCCCCCTCAAAGCGAGGCCTAAGTCAAAAATCTCCATCGTGGCCGCACAGAATCAGTTGGGAATTGGGATGGAGCCCATATCCTTTTAATCTGCGGCACGAGTTCCTTCGTAATGATAATATATATATATATATATATATATATATATATATATATATATATATATATATATATATATATATATATATTTCTTATAATCTAATTGTATAACTCACGCATATTGGACCAATATCTCTCACTATCTATTGGACCAATATCTCTCACTATCTATTGGACCAATATCTCTCACTATCTATTTCATTTGAGCTACAAATCTCAAATCAAGTAGGCCCTAATTGATCAAATGTAAGCTTTGTTTGGGCCAGCTTTTAACAATTCTTTGTATGTTACTTTCAATAAATTTTTATATTATAAAACTGTTGTAGAAAATAACAAGAAAATTATTCCAAATGAAGATTTCATTTGGAACAATTTTAACCACTATTTTTCATTCCTTGCTTTCAAAAAAAAAATTGAGCTAAAAAATTGTTGTAGAAAATAGTAAGAAAACTGTTGCAAACAAATTAAGTTGAAACCTTAGGCTTGATTTGGAATGACTTTTTTATTGTTTTTAAAAGAACCTTTCTAGTAAAAAATATAAAATTTATACTAAAAAACAGTTTTAAAAAGTAGTAAAAAATTCATCACAAATGAAACCTTAATCTTGTTATTGTCTAAAGTTGATAAAGAATGGATTGCTTAATTTCAATTTGATCTCTCCATTGAACCGCAAAAAATGATTTTAAAAAAAAAAACTTAAATTTGAACTTAATTTCTTTCTGTTTTTTTAGCATAATTACCGAGATTAGATGACTTGTTTCAATTCCACTTCTAGTTTATATAATATATATGATGTCTCCAAAAATTATCTTGATCGGGCACGAATCTTGAGGCATAATCAAGTTGGAAACTTTGGAAATTAAATCGGAGACCATGCAAACTCCAATTTAAACAAACTTATAATCAAACTGAACGTCTCGAGAAGATGAGCCCAACGACAACAAATTCGACTCAATCCGAGCCTGAATGAGTCCAAATCAAGGGTCTGAAGTGTTGTTGAATGGTTCAAACCACAATTTTGATTACCAAACGGTTTCCAAATATGGCATGCTTATATTTGAATCGAGCGGCTCGACGAGACAAATCCAACAAGCCCAAGATCATTTAATTCTGAAATTGATAAGGCATCCAATTAACCAATAAACGGTCGATGTCAAGGGGATCAATATCGGCCGTCCATTCAAACACTCCCATTTTGCCCTTGATACTCTATATATTTACAAGTCATGCCACTCTCAAAAAACTATAAATAGCCCCCACTCGTCTACCGCCGCCGGACTTCCACCAATTCGCCAACCACCAACGGACTTCTGCCAGTCCGTCGACCGCCGCTAGACTTCCACTAGTTCGCCGATCGCATCTGGACTTCATCCCAACCGTTGACCACAGACGAACTTCTGCCAGTCCGTCTACCGCCGCCGGACTTCCACCAATTCTCCAACCACCGACGGACTTCTGCCAGTTTCTCGACCGCCGCTAGACTTCCACCAGTTCGCCGATCGCCGTCGGACTTCCACCCATCCTCCGACCGCCATCGGACTTCCACCCATCCTCCGACCGCCGTCGGACTTCTACCTGTTCATCGACTGCCGCCGGACGTCCGCTCGCCCGCCGACCATCATCAGACTTTCATAGTTAGCCGTCCGCCATCGGAATTCCGCCAGTCTGCCGAACATCGCAGGACTTCCGCTAGTCCGCCAACTATAGTCCTCCCAACCACTGTCATCCAACTACGATCCTTCCGATCTCCGTCGTTTGCAGACTATGGTCCTTCGGACCTCCGTCGTCTACCGACTACATTCCTCGCCGACTATGGTCATCGCGACCTTCGTCGGCTGCTAACTATGGTCCCCTCGACCTTTGTCGCTCACAGACTACGATCCTTCCGACCTCCGTCACCCGCAGAATATGGCTCTTCCGATCTACATCGCTCGTCAACTATGGTCTTGCCGCTGACCCAAACATATCAACACTGATTCTTCCAAATCCTACTATACAATACACTATATATGATGTATATTTACTATTTCGATCCAAGGCCTTCCTCTTAAGGAAGGGCCTCATTTGTACTAATTTGCAAGCACTAGTGGATTCATTCAAACTGGGCTAGACCCCGTGGTTTTTCCCCCCTTTTAGGGGTTTCCACGTAAAAACTCTGGTGTCTCTTATGAACGCTACACCCTCTCTTTTTTCTGCTTGTGTGCTGGATCTTCGTACAAAGCTGTGACATTAAATTTTATATTTCTCTACCATCGCGAATATTCCTAACCATCAAATGGTTCCGCCAGTGGTCGTTGCCTCCAACATAATTAAACACATTTTATAGAGGTGTTATTTTTAGAAAACGATGAACCAAATACAAAAAAAAATTAATAAAGAGAATCAAAAAATATCCTTACAACCAAAATTTGTTCCGGGGGCAGCAGGTTGAACCCCGTTAGGGGGCGTTGCCCCCTTGGACCCCCACAAATCTGCGAAGCATACAATGATCAATGATATGAACAAATATGAGTCAAACAAAATTCTACACTTTTACTTATAAGTTTGCCCCCCTGAAAATGAAAGCTAGTTCCGCCTCTGTTCACAAACAAATTCAAATTCAAAAATATGCGTGTAACAAAGCATCAAAATTGGTAGAATTAAACTATATTCTTCTAATAATTTTATATTGAAAATGACTTTCATCAATAGTGCAAGTAAATCAGCATGTTCACAATTCTACAAAATTTATATGCTTTTAATTTCATGTGAAAAATATACGTTTTATAAAACTCATGAGCTATCTTTGAAGAGTCTAAAAACATGACAGAAGAATATTTGAACTATTTTTAATTAAATAAAGATGCCAAAGGGAGAGAAAAATATATGAACTGACAATATCCATTTTAAGTAGGGGTGTTAATATTGGACCCGGTCCAAAAATTTTAGATTTAGGTTGACCTAAACCGAAACGGGTCGGGTTCGTGTTAAACAACTCGACCTGTTTAAAAAATTAGGTCGGGTTCGGGTGACCCAAAATTGACCCGACAACCCGAGATTGACCTAAAAAGCGGAGTTTGACCCATTTTTTGGACCCGAAAACTAGCATTTTTTGTCCGACCCTGGCCATTCGGGTCGGGTCGGGTTGAGCCGGACCCGAAGCGGGTCGGTTTGGGTCCGAAAAATCAACCCGTTTGCAGAAACGGGTCGGGTTCGAGTTGACCCGAATAGTGTCATGTCAGCTTCAAATTCGACCCGAACCCAAACCGTGACCCGAAATTGACACCCCTAATTCCAAGCATATCTACAATTGCAGCCAAAACATACGTAGTAAAAAATTGCTAATCGTATTTTTAAAGTAAAAGCGCATTTGATAGTTTTTTATTAAAAGAAAGAATACAATGATGATGCAATACATAGGAATGGAACCCGAGATTGATACATCGATTTGTGTACATACTAAAGGTTCACATGTCTTTGATGAACAAAAGAGAGAAAGAATGGAATAGAAGAAATAAAAAAACTATAAGCAGGAGGTAAAAAGCAGTAATGTACTGTATAGTTTTTTAGAAGCGTATACATTTGCATTATAGAGAGGAATAGTATAATGATTTTGGTTGGAGATGGGATCGATGCTTGAGTGCCTTACTCATCATGATGGGTGGCGTTGGTGGAGGGAAAAGAAAAGTTCTTCCTTTCAACGACATGATTGATAAATTAAATGGTTATATAGAGGGAGAGAGTATTATTGTTTTCTGTTCTATCGATTAGCTGAATCTTTTGAATAATTTTTTAAATTATTTGATTATAAACAGATATATATATATATAGAGAGAGAACTTAATTTATGTATGACTTGGCTGATTGTTTTATAAGCAAAAGAAAGAGATAGTTGTAAGGGTTTGATATAGGGATGTCAATATTTGATATGGCATAAAATCTGACTCAAATTTGACCTATAAATTTTGGGTTAGACCCGACCCGATTTTAAAACAAGTCGGATTCGGGTTCCCGGATTCGACCCGTTTGAAAAAAATGGGTCGGGTTCGGGTTCCCGGAAACCCATTTGAAACGAGCTAACCGCGCTTCTCCTCCCCTCGTCTGCGTCCAAGTTTACCCGCACCCTCTCGCGCGATGAGTCCGAGCTGCCCCTGCCCACCCACGCTCTCGCCCAAAGCTGCATGTGTCGCGTCGGAGCTGCTCTCTCCCGCTCGCGCATCACGTCCAAGGCTGACCGCCACCAGAGGCTATCCGCTCCCGCCCACTTGCTGCATCGACTGCCCGGCCGCCCCGCCATCCGCCGTCCCTTCGTCTGCCATCCCGCTGTCGTCGTCTAAGCATGTCGGGTCAGGTCAACCCAGTAACACAATAGGTCGGGTCCATGTCTAAATTTTCGACCCGTTTACATAATCGGGTCGGGTTAGAATCTACCCATTTAAATCTGGGATAGTTCCGGTTCGACTCGAAACCCGATTTTGACACCCCTAATATGATGTTTATACTAGTAAATTTTAAAATGGTAGCTATATAATTGGTGAACCGAAAGGTTATTTGCTGCTCGACAATTTTTGCTTGCACAAAACTAGCACAAAATATTTAAGCAATGCACGAGTCGTTATACTTTGAAAGGAAATGAGTTCATTTGACCTCTGAATACTTTCAATTTAGAAGGAAAAACAAAAACAAAAACTTGTCATTAATGATTTCCAAGTAGTCTATAATAAAATATATATATATATATATATATATATATTAATTAGACATACACCAAAGGAGTGCAATGCCCTGTCATGCCTTTTAAAGATGTATATCACACGTTTTCATATGGATTCTGAGTGTGTTTCGTCCTTCTAATTTTTTTAATTAAGTATGAAAGCTCTTCAAAAGATATGTTAATTGAGTAAACGATGAGAAGATTTTCATAATCAAAATAGATTTAGAATTATTGTCTGAAGGGAATAGCAACAAAATTTCAAAAACAAATTCTACGTATCAGAGACTAATTTTTATTTAACATCACAAATATCAAAGCTTCAAAGTATTCCTATCATCCGGGTATGAAAATAAGACTTGGGAAGGCTACAGTGCGCTGCTTGTCGGCCAGCATTGCTCAGGAAGTCTATGGCGGAGAGCCCAGTTCATATAGATCATGTTGTGGTCCAAATAGACGTGTTTAATTGCTTTAACATTCATGAATGTCAATGCAGTTTTGATCAGATTATACATAATTATTAAGGTTTCATTTGGGACGGCATTTTTATTACTTCTTAAAATAACTTTTTAGTAAAAAAAATTAATTTTGTATTAGAAAGCTGCTTTAAGAAGCAATAAAAAAGCTATCTCAAAGAAAGCCTAAATCCCATTATACAAGCACTTATAAATAATTATATATTTTTTGAATTATTAGAAAAAAAATCATTTAAGATATGTTACTTAAGTGATTGGTATATTTGTCGGCGATGGACACCACACAACAAATTAATGCAAATAAAAAAAAGAGAAAATGCAGCAAAAAAAAAAAAAACACCAAGATTTAATATGAAAAAATCTGAAACATGGAAAAAATCACGGAACTACCACAACAAGAAATCTACTATGAAAACTGGGAGAAATTTGTATAGTTCTCGTTCTTTCTCTCTCTCTTCTTGCCTCTCCTCATTCTTGTGTACCATTCTCTCACTAGAACAACAAAGAAAAACAAATTAAAACCACTAAGGGATGCAAACCTTGATGAAAAAAGAGAAAGAAAAACTGCTCAGCCTGCCTCGTAGCATCTATACTAGGTTTGGAGCGTCATGATGCTCTACTCATATGATAAGGTCTTTATCCTTTCCTTAAAACATGTAAAATCATATAAGTAGCACATAGCCTAACAAATAACTAAAATCTTATGACTAATATCAATGCTAGATAAAATAGAACAATATGTTATAAATCATATAAAAATATATATACATAAATATTGATATTTGTTATCTATATCAATTTATCATTATATAGTTCATCACATCTTAATCAATTACATCATCAATTATAGTATTAAAGTCAGTAACAACATTAGTATTATAATAAATAACATTAAATAGTTTAAATTATATAGTAAACATTATTAGTGTCAGTCATAGTAGCAGTACAGTGTTCGTAGTACTGTCGGTATCAGTATTCAAATATTCAATAAGTGTATCATAAAGGTATTTTGCTCATATACTTATGACTCCAAATCAGTCACCTCTTATAACTCACAATCAATGTACTCCTTATAATTCTCCTTCAATCACATGAATTAGTCACTCCAACTCCTTATAATTCTCAATCAATCTTCAGCTCCTTATGACTCTCAATCAGTTAATCACGTGGATAGTAGGATATCACATGGAGTTATCATATTATGTATATAATATCATTCAATACTTCATTTAAAATGTAATAAAATTATACCAATTATTCATAAGGATCAAATTATAACCTATCCAAATTTACATTATGAAAGCTTATGAAATTAAGAGATAATGTATTTTTGACATATTTAGTAGAGACAAAACCCATAGAAATCAAAATTATTGAAAACATAACAGATTAATCATTTACAACGAATAAAATAAAATGTGTAACATGAATGACTGATAAATATGATTTAAAGACTTTTCTCTCACCTCTCTCTTCGTCTCCTCTTTCAATTTCTTCATGGTCAAACAACCAATTGAGCAAGACGGAGGGGTGAGGTAGGATATATAGACACACACACACACATACATACTATTCATGGCATAGCGTTGCAGTGCTCGTCATATCAACACCAAAGCGCTCTACTTCAAAATTTTCATATTTTTAAAATAAATTTATTTCATATATTTGAGTTATTACAGAATAGTTTAAAACAATAGTTTAAAATTATAGTTTTAAGAAGCAACGCCTTATTGTTATTGTTACTACCATGAGATTACATAATTATATTTGCCAATATATATCACGAAATGATCTAAAATTTGTAGAATCTGACGTTAATGAAAACTTTATTCATCCAGAGGCATATCAATGAAGAGTAGGAGTGCAAGTTGAACAAGTAATGTGCTAGATGTTGAAGTAGAGTTTGGTGATGGCAAAAATCTTAATAAAATAATTGAACTTAGATAGAAAATTGCATTTGAACTATGCAATTTTAACCAGTACAATGAATATACAAATTTATTTTTGTGATTATGATTTCCAAACTATTTCATACTAAAATCTGAAATATTTGTTTATATTTTTCTCTAATAGGAACCCAATTCTGACAACACCTTGAGAAGGATTTTCAGCTTAAAGCTTTGGCACCATGAAGTAGATGATGACATGCTTGTTAATGATTTATTTAGTAAAATAATTGTAAAATATTTGTTAATCACTATGACGAGCAATGGTTGGAAGTTTATTTATGCAAATTCTAGAACTATGTAAATTTTGGAATTTTTATGCATTCTATCATCATCATAACCTCCATTGCTATAGTTCGATTGCAATTTCTGATCATTCTGTCATTATCAGCAATATTAATGAAATGTGCTGTAGTACATATGGGTCAAAACTGATATTGAAAAACGAAATGGGCATTAGATTCTGAGCAAGTCATGCTTTAGTTGGAAGTAAATTTATTTAGATTTTGAGTCATAACTGTACATAGGAAGTTTATGATGTCCTGTAAATATCTAGTGCTGGATCATGAGTTATTGGTTGATGAAGATTACATATTACTTGCAATTTGTGTAGAGAAATTTATTTTTCTACTGGCTTTGTTTTTTACCGTTGAGATTTTCTCCATATTAGTATGATATTGATTTTTATGTTTCTGCAAACAACAATTGATGGTCATTTGATGGCTCTGTATTTATCTTGCTTTACCTCTTGGGTTTTTTAATTAATAAAAAATTAAATTAGGACGGAATGAATAAATTTGATAATTTCAGCACTTAATTCGGTCAAATTGTTTGGTTTATGCATTGGTCCTTAACAATAGAATACAAATTGTAGTTGTGTTAATTTTTTTTGTTAAGAATGTCATATGTATATATATTTATATAAAATTTTATTTTAAAAAAAATAAAAGAAATTATTTATATACTTAAATTTGAGAGAAGGGCAATTTAGTCTTTTATTGTGAAATTGTTAAAGCTAAAAATTGAAATAAAAAGCTAATTTTTGCTTTCAAGTTTTCATAAGCACTTCAGAAGAATGTAAGTCAAACAACAATCTATTATTCAAATAACTTTGTATAAAAATACTTTTTGTAAACCTTTGTTTTCAAAACTACATTTTGGCTTCGTTTTTTTTTTTTTTTTGTGCTTTTGTAAAATACAGCTTTAAAAAATATTATTTCAGAAAATGGAGTTTTCTAACAGAGAAACATGTATAAAAAACTCTCTCAAAACTGCAGAAAAATGAAAATGAGGAGTTATTGGGAACGTGATTTGACGAACCAAACAACACCAAAAAAAGAAAATTCCTCCGTTTCCAAACGGAAAAGGCAAAAAAACACTCAAACAAACCCTTTATCTAAATAAAAACTCAACCAAGCGAAGGTTATATATATTATAGCTTTTTTTAACTCCCGCCTACCGGCCTTTATATTTCTCTTCTCACTTTGTCAATTTTAAACTCCCGCCCGCCTGCCTCTCTGTCCTCCGTGGCCACAGAAAACCAAAAAGGTTTTAGTCCCACATTGTGAAATACTGGAAGCTTTTGCACTATATATTGAGCTATAGGTGTAAAGTGGTTGGTGCAAAGCGGTTGTTGCAAAGCGAGTTGGGCTTGGTAGTTGGGGCGGGCTATTGTAAACTGGCTCGATTTAAAGATTAACTTTTGGCTTAGCTCATTTAACAAGCGCTTCGATTAGAGGCTCGACGAGTTGAACTTGAAAAGCTCATTTTTAACCGAGCTTGAACAACTATTGAAAAAGCTCGACAAGCTTCGAACTAAGCTTGAACATGTTTTTGACAAAACGAGCTCGAACTATAATATACCTAAGCTCAGCTCAGCTCGGTTCGTTTGCAGCCCCACTCAAGAGCTTCCCTTCCATGCTCCTCTTTCCCCTTGCCCTCACTACCTGATTATCTAAGAGCTTGTACCTGGCCTTTTACCTAATTATATTATATTATGTATAGTAATATATGTATGTATACTTGTATAGTAAGGGCACCAAAAAGAAAAGAGGCTGCAAGCAATGCTTATATATAATAAATAATACTTATAATCTCAAGCTCAATTGAACTTGCAACCTTACTTCAAAACTTGAAGCATTTAACACAACAAAATCGATTATTTCATCTTCATAAATTAACACAAAGACAATTTCAATTCACATAAGGGTTGTTTAAATAATAGCTACTTTCCTAAAAAACTTGGAAAATAAAATCATGATGCTCAATTCAAAAAATTTACATTCAAACTGAAATTGGATTTACAGTATTTCTAACAATCAACTTATAAAATAATAAAGTTGAGATGTTTTAATCAACTCGTTATAAGAACTAGAATTGTATTTGAAAGTTGTTGATTGAAATCAGACTTGAACTAGAAGAGGCTCTCCTTTCTTCCGGAGGAGGCTCTTCCCCTCCTGTCAAAATCTGGAAGAATATTGTGGTTGAGTTCGACCCTATCTCCAAAGATCTTCCGCTGTCCTTTCTCCCATTAGAACCAGATGTTGTTCCTTTTGCTGGTGAACGATTGGTTGAAGGCGCTAAACATTGGAATTTGTGTTTAGTGGGCTATTCGATTGGTCTGCAAGGATTTTATGAGGCTCTTCTGGGCGCCATTCAGAAAGCTTGGACTTTCAAAGGCTCGTTTCAGCTTTTATCCCTCTTTGAAGGCTTCTTCATGCTTTGTTTCTGGACTATGAGATGGCAAGGTCCAAGGGCGTGTGGTTCTTCCTGGGTAAGCCATTTCTCCTCTAGAAATGGTCCCCTAAAGTCTGCCCTAAACGCGAAAATTTTTCTTCTATCTCGATATGGGTAAAGATTCTTGACCTGTCGTTGGTGTGTTGGAACTCCGACAGGATCTCTCGCATCGCTAGCAAGATTGGCATTCCCCTTGCTGTTGACGCTCTTACGGCTCAAAGGACCCGACTCACTTTTGCTCGTGTCTGCATCCAGGTCACGGCGGACTCCACCTTCCTAGATGAAATCCCTATCTCTATTGAAGAGAAGGTATTTAGCTTAAAAATTCAATACGAGTGGAAGCCTACTATATGTGAATTTTGCAAATCCTTAGTTCACACCTCCTATGTTTGCCCAAAAAAACCTACTGCTGGTGCCTCCCAGGGGCCTTCTGAGCCAATTACAACTACTGCTGCTTCCTAGCACCCTTCTGAGCTGAGAGGTAATCTTTATCCTGGTCAAAGTAGGAGTAGAAAATCCTCTACTAGAACTCCTGGCTCTGCTGCTTCCCCCTTAAAACCCCACTCTGCAAGACCTCCCCTCATCACCCACCCCATTGCAGCTCCTTCTATCCCTTTGATGCAACTGCAACCTACTTCTGCTTAAAATCCCCATATTTCTGAAGTTTCTTCTGTACCCCATCTGCTAAATGGCCCCTCTAACTTGCCCACTATTTCCTCTGTTGAACCGCCACCTCTGAATTTGCCCAATTTAAACTCACCAACTAAAGAGGCTTCCTCTTCCACCTCCATCCATACACCACCTTCTCCACCCCCTAACAAAATCCATTCTCATAATAAATTTGACGCCTTGCATCTCCTTGAGGAGGAATAGAGTTTTCCCACAACTAGCCTTACCACATCTAAAGGTACCACTGCCAATGATGTAGATGTTGATCACCCTCCTGTTCCTAACCGATCTCAATCCACCAAAACTGCTAAGGGGAAGAGAGCCAAGAAACCCCCTCCCTCCAATAAATAATCATGTCCATGCCCGTCATTGCCTACTGGAATATTAGGGGTTTTAATAGTCCAGACAAGGTTATCTGTTGCAAACATTTGATTGCATCGTTCAAAGTTAATATTATGTACTTATTGGAGAATATGATTCATGCCTCCTCTCTCCAAGATCCCTTTTTTACTGAAAACCACAAAGTCCTTCCATTTGAGGATTCCTGTCACAACTTCGACCACTCTTCCTCTAGGCCCATCTGGATCAAGTGTAACTCTTCCATTATTAATTTCTCCCCTTCTCATGTCTCTGCTCAGATGATCTCGGGCTTAGTTGCATATGGTAACAATCCTCCTTTTACACTTTCTGTGATATATGCTGATAATGATGGTGTGGGACAGTCCCGACTATAGGACTCTATCAGATATTCTGCTCCCAATAAAAACTCTCCATGGATAGTCATGGGGGACATCAATTGTTATAGATTAACCACTGACAAATTAGGTGGTAATCCCTTGAGTCATTCTAGACTTTGGGAGTTAAATCATATGATTTTTTATGCCAAGCTTGAAGAGCTTCAATCTATCGGCAGCACTTATACCTGGTATAATCAAAGAATGGATAATCACATTCACATCAAACTGGATAGAGTTTTTGTGAATGCTAGCTAGAATGTCTCTTTTCCATTCTCTTATTACTCGGTTCAAGCGCCCTCTTGTTCCGATCACTGCACTTTAATTTTACAGACTACGAATTCAAACCCTTCTCATCACAGATTTCTCTTCAAGAACTATTGATCAATTTTTGGGGTATACTTTTAGATGTTTTCTCTACTCCCACTTATGGTGATCCAATGGCTAATTTATGTGTAAAACTCAAAAAACTAAAAAATGAGGTCAAATTGCAGCACTGGGCTAGCTCTAATTCTATCAATCCCTTCTTGGAAAACTTTCATGCCAAACAATCTTACTACTTGGAGCAGATTTCAGTTCAACCTCCTAATGCCTCTCTCAATGCTTCCCTTAAAGCACTTCTAATCAGATCTTGGTTTTTACTTCTCTCCAAGCCTCATGGATAATCCAGAGAGCTAAATCCAATTGGCTATCTCAAGGTGAAGACAATCTCAAATTTTTATATGAAAAATTTGCAGGCGGATGACATCTAGTAAAGCTCCAATAAACTTGGGAAATTCTTTGCACTCCATGAGATCTGAGGCTATCAATGGAATCATTCAACACTTCAGCTCTCTTTATAATCCCTCTCCTCCAGGGACTACCAACATGGATCTTTTTTCTTATGGTAACACTCTTCCCCCTAATTTTTTGGATCCCCTAACTTCTTCTGTTTCTGATACAGAGATTAACAATGCAGTTTTCACTGGTGCTGACTCTTCAACTCCGGGACTAGATGGCTTTAGTTACCATTTTTATAAAAATAGTTGGCACATTATTGGCCCCACCATTTGTAAGGCTTTTAAATCCTTTTTTCTTAAAGGACGTTTGTCTTTTGCTAGCAAAGTCATTGCCTTGGTTCTCATTCCCAAAACCAAAAATGCCTCCTCCTTTGCTAATTTTAGACCAATAACTCTTTATAATGTTACCTACAAAATCATTGCTAAGATCCTTGCCACTAGATTAAAGCCTATTATGCCCCTTATTGTAAAAGACAATCAAGCTGGCTTCATCCAATCTAGAGTCTCTACTGACAATATTATTCTGGCTCAAGAACTGCTATCTTCTGCCAAAAATGGGACTCATAGCAGTTTCTATGCAAAATTTGACATTCAGAAAGCTTTTTATACGGTTTCTAGAGAATTCCTTCTTACTATATTGCAACAAATTAAAAGGTTTGCTTGTGAATTTCATTTATTGGATTAAGGAATGCATATCCAATGTCAATTTTTTTATTGTGGTGAATGGAGCTCTAGAGGGGTTTTTTCCCTCATCTGCTGGTCTCCATCAAGGCTGCCCTTTAAGCCCGTACTTGTTTTGCATTGTGATGGATGCTTTCTCTTCTCTGATTGACAATGGTAACTTTAAGGGAGCCTCTTTTGGGAACTTAAATACTGCTTTATGCATATGATTTGCTTATCTTTGGTGAGCTTCTATCGATAACTACAATGTCTTAAAGAACCATCTTTACTTGTTTGCCTCTGCTTTTGGTCTTCATGTCAACTATGATAACAGTTCTATTATCTTTCCCAAGAACTTCCAAAATGCTGATCTTATCTATAGAGCTCTTTCTCTCCCGAGCCCTAAGGATCTTTTTACGTATTTAGGTATTCTGATATCTTTCAGGAGGCTTAAGGTTGTAGACTTTTCCTCGCTTATGTATATAATCACTAGAAAACTTTCAGGTTGGAGTGCGAATTTGTTATCCTTTGTGGGGCGCTTGCAGTTCTTAAAATTCACTATTCTCAATTTTATTGCCTATTGGATAAGAGGTGCTATATTTCTCAAGGCGGTTATAAAATTTATCAAAAGGGTTGCCTCTAAATTTCTATTTTTTGGAGACTCTCTATCCAGTAAAAATCCCTATCTTGTTACATGGCACAATGTATGTAAGCCTAAAGAGGTTGTTGGGCTTGGTTTACCCTGCATACCTGCTTTGCAATTTGGTTTTAATTGCTCTCTCATTATCAGAATTTATAATAGCTCTTCTCCTTTAGCTATTTGGCTGCTAGCTAATTACACATCACCATGGAAGCCACCTGATTATAAGGCTACTAAATTTTGGAAAGCTATTTGCTCTACTGCTTCTCTGGCCAAACCTGATTTTAATTTCTATGTCACTCCCAACTCCTCTGTTTCTTTTATTTGAGATTACTGGTTGAATGAAAGTCGTCTGCATGATTTCAATCCTGCAGCGCCTCTCTTGGCTCTGAGCTGCACCATGATTAGCAAGCATATTTATGGGAGGAGTTGGTCCCTCCCAGGCTTACTTAATTCGGATGTTTCTGATGAGATTTATAAGGTTACTATTCATGAGCAAGATTCTAAATACCTTTTTTGGGGAAACTCTGCTGCACCTAAATTTGGGGAATTCATCATGGAATTTTATTAGTCTTTGCCTTTTTGCAACTGGTATAAATTTATTTAGCACAAGGGACATGTTTTAAGATACTCAATTTTTTGTTGGTTAGCCTTAGTGGGTGGCCTTAAAACTGCTTCCGAGCTTTCTAAACAAAATTTGGTAGATTTAACTTGTTCATTGTGTCATTCCTACATTGAAAGCTCTACGCATCTCTTTTTTGAATGCACTTATACTCACAACATTATCACTTCTTTAATCCATGATAGTTCTTCTATTATGCTTACTCCAAGTCTGTTGCAACTGTTTCAGTGGGTTGAAGACTGTCCCACTTCTTCTCCACACTAAGAGATTTTATCATCTCATTGTTTGTTGTACTATTTATCATGTGTGGATGGAAAGAAATGAGAGGAGGTTTGCTCATTATTTTTCTAGTCATGCTACGACTTTACTCAAGATTAAGAAAGCTATTTTCTCTAAAGTTTACAAATGGAAGGAAGGAAACTGTTTGTTGTATCTGCTTTAGGTGGCTGGATTTCCACCTACATCCCGTTTTTATTTTTTGGTGTGGACTCTTTTCACGGCACATTTTGGGAGGTTTTCTTTCGATTCTCTATGTTATTCTGTTTTTGGCAGGCTCTGCTTGCTACTGGAATTTTGGGGGCAATGATGTTGTATTGCGTTTGCCACCCCCAGGATGACGATCTCTTGCAACCTGAACTCTTCTTGAAGGTAGTCCTCGCAATCGAGGGTGTTCCCATTCCTTTTTGTCTAGCGATTGCTATCTGTTCCAAACTTATCTTGAGCACTATCGGTTCCATAGCATCTTTGTTTTTGAGTATTTTTGTCATGTGTATTTTTGTAGCATAAAGGTGCTGAGTCATTTTTTGGTCTTTGAGGGGTTTTTTCCCCCTCTTTTTTGCCCTTATACCTATCTTTTTACACTTGTAACTAGTTTATTTCAATGGAAACGAGCTTTGCCCTTAACTTTCCCAAAAAAAAAAAAGACTCGAACAACTACAAACTTTTAACTCTATAAATGTGAAGTCATCCAAATAATCAAGTCGTTACAATTCAGACACTTGAAAAAACTATTGAATCTCTGAATAAAGAGAAATCAGAATTTAAATTGGTACAATCATTTACTCTTCTATGAAATATCATGTAATGGATTTCGTGCTGGCGGACTTACCATAAGAAGATTGAAAGAGAGAGAATTCGCGGAGCTAGGACAAGCTACGACCTCCACGAGCCAAGATATGATGGTTGTGGTGGATTGACTTGGTGTAGGGACAAGCGGTCTTTATTGGATTTTCAGCGAATGGAGCACGGGCGGAAGACGCAGTAGATCGCCGAATGGATCTAAAGCGGAAGGAGACTGTGCACGCGTGGTGGCTACAGTGGATTGGCTTGGCATTGGGACGATTGGTTGCTCGTGGATGCTCACCGAATGGAGCTCGGGCGGAAGAGTGGGCCAATCGCGAAGGAGATTGCATGCGTAGAGCTAGGGCAAGAAATACATATGCACAACCAGATATTAATTAGTTATTAGCACCGGTTAAAACCAGTGTCTAAATAGATCTATGGCTGCAGTTTGCAAATCACCGCTTTGAATTGATGCCTAGAATCCTTATTTTTGTAGTGTTAGTTTTGAATCAACAATACAACTCGATTGATCCACACAATCATATTCCACAAAAAAACTATCAAGTTGAGTGATATAAATAAATTATTCCAACACAAATCATTCAACTAGAGATTTGAGTTATTTAAGTTTGCTAGCTTCCTCCCTTCTCTTGCCAGGTCAAATTCTACAATCGATTCCATCAATATATTAACCACCATTTTCTCTTTTTAAAGCTACCATTTCATTATATCTGATCAAATTCATTAAAAACTTCCTATATAATTTTATAAGAAGAATAAACATTAAATGTTGTTGCGTCCAGGAGTATTCGCGGCAGTAGAGAAATATAAATTTTATCGTCTTAGCATTGTACAAAAATCCGGCACGCAATCAGATAAGAGGAGAGGGTTTATCATTTATGAGACACCAAGATTTTTACGTGGAAAACCCCTGTAAAAGGGGGAAAAACCATGGGGCCTAGCCCAGTTTGAATGAATCCACTAGTATTGCAGTCGATTACAAATGAGGCCCTTCCTTGATGGAAGCTCTTAGCTTGATGTACATCTTATGGAGTACATTACATGATGTAAATACAAAGAATCACTATTGACAAGTTCGCTTTGTTAGAAGGACTGCAGTCGGCGGGCGACGTAGGTCAGGAGGACCGTAGTCAGCGGGCGACAGAGGTCGAAAAGACTGTAGTCGGCGGACGACATAAGTCATGAGGACCGTATTCAACGGGCGATGGATGTCGGAAAGACTGTAGTCGGCGGGCGACGTAAGTCAGGAGGACCGTAGTCGGCTGGCGACGGAGGTCGGAAGGACTGTAGTATGACGACGAAGATCAGTAGGACAGCGTCAGGTAGAAGTCCATCAATGGAAAGAAATACATCTTCGCATAGATGTCCAGCAAAGTTTGATAACTGGTAGAAGTCCGGCGTCGGGTAGAAACTTGGCGAAGAGTGAAGGTCCGACGTCGGGTAGAAGTCCGACGTCTTTGGTGGCATAGGAGAACTCCAGCTTCACTTGGGCGGAGTTTCTGCATCAGGAGGGGACTCTGTTGTTAATTGGGAAGGATTTCAGCATCACGTGGAAGTTGTGCAAAATTCCTGCGTTTCCTGAAAATCCGACAGAGTTTCGGCGTCTTCAGGCGGCAGGAAGAGCTCCGGCAGTGGTCGAGGAGGTGAGGAATCTCCTTTTTCCCTTTCTCCTCTTCTTCTTCTCTCTCTTCCCTCCTCCCTTTTGGTGTAGAATGAGGGCTCTATTTATAGTTTTTTTGGAGTGGCATAGCCCGTAAATAGGCGTGAGATCAAAGGCTAACATGGAGTGGTTTGAATGGACGGCCGATATCGAATCCTTTGATCATGCACCGTCATTGGACTTTTGAAGGCCTTAATGATTTCGGAATTTGATGATCTTGGGCTCGTTGGATTTGTCTCGTCAAGCTGTTCGATTCGAGTATAAGTTCGTCAAAATTGGAGACCGTTTGGTAACTCAAATTGCGGTTTGAACCTTCCAACAGCGCTTTGAACCTTTGATTCGGACTCATTTGGGCTCGGATCGGGTTGATCTTGGTGTCGTTGGGTTCGTATTTCCGAGACGCTCATTTTGACTATAAGTTTGTTGAAATCGGAGTTCGGGTGCTTCCAAAATTAATTTTTGAAGTTTCCAATTAGCTTTTGCCTCGAGATTCGTGCCCGATCAAGATAATTTTTGCATGACGTATCAGCTGCCCCCCTATTTTCGGATGTCGAAGCTCCAGGAATCCGAAAATACAAATGTTGACATTTTTGCAATGGCCGAATAGCAAAAATTTTGTTCCAAAAGTTAAATATTTGCACATTGGTTATAGAGGTCCCGTCGAGCTCCGGAAGCGTCAAAATCGAGTCCGGAACGTCGAAAAACGTGTCCGGGGACCCCAAAAATGTCCGAATAGGACCATCCGGGCCGAAAATCGAGCCCGGACACGCATAGGCGGCCGAACCGGCCGGCCGGCCGGCCGGCCGCTGCCCGCCGCTGTTCGCCGGCGGCTGCTCCCGCGGAACCACGCGGAAGGACCCGCGGAACGCGCGGTTTGACCGCGCGCAGCTGGACCCGCGCGGTGCTGCCGGACCCGTGCGGTGCTCCGCACCCGCACCCGGGCTAACCCGGCTGGACCCGCCGCCTGCTCTGCCAGCCGAGCCTGGCTGGCCGCAATCCGTGTGCAAGAGCCGCGGATTGCTCCGCTGGCCGCGCCCAAGGGGTGTGGCTGATGGCTGCACCGACCTAGTGGGCCCCATTCCGCGAAAAATAGTGTTTTTTTGCTATTTTTGGGTCCAAAAAATTCCGAAAAAATTCCAAAAAATTCTGAAAAAATTCAGAAAAATTAAGAAAATTCGAAATTGCTAAAAACTGCCCTCTTCTTTCTCAAAAACCTATAAATAGGCTTCCAAAATCTTTAGGAATCTTGCACCTTCTCCTCTCTCTCCCTCTGGCTCTCTGGCATTGAGGCTACCGCTATTTGCGAGTGGGAAATATCCTATGCTCGAATTAGCGCTCCCTCTCTGGTGCAGGAGTTACGGGATTTCTTCCTCTCCCTCTGGCTCTCTGACATTGAGGCTACCGCTGTTTTGCGTGTGGGAAATGTCCCTAGCTTGAATTAGCGCTCCCTCTCTGGTGCAGGAGTTACGGGATTTCTTCCTCTCCCTCTGGCTCTCTGACATTGAGGCTACCGCTATTTTGCGCGTGGGAAATGTCCCTAGCTTGAATTAGCGCTCCCTCTCTGGTGCAGGAGTTACGGGATTTCTTCCTCTCCGTCTGGCTCTCTGACATTGAGGCTACCGCTGTTTTGCGCGTGGGAAATGTCCCTAGCTCGAATTAGCGCTCCCTCTCTGGTGCAGGAGTTACGGGATTTCTTCCTCTCCCTCTGGCTCTCTGACATTGAGGCTACCGCTATTTTGCGCGTGGGAAATGTCCCTAGCTCGAATTAGCGCTCCCTCTCTGGTGCAGGAGTTACGGGATCTCTTCCTCTCCCTCTGGCTTTCTGACATTGAGGCTACCGCTATTTTGCGAGTGGGAAATATCCCTTGCTCGAATTAGCGCTCCCTCTCTCGCGTGCAGAAGCTTACGGGATCTCTTTTCCATCTGAGCGGAGGTTTGCTGGCAATGGACGATCGAGTTGAAGCCCGTTAGTAGTCAACGATCGAGTGTGGAGCCAAAGGGGAGAGTTCGAGAATGCGTTGCAAATAGCATTCAAGCGAGAAGCCGATGGCGAGTAGCAGTCTGCCGACGAGGAGAAGTCCGACGACAAGAAGAAGTCCGACGCCGGGTAGAAGTACGGCCTTGGGCAGAAGACCGACGAAAGTTCGTCGACGAGCAGAAGTCCGATGTCGGGTAGAAGGCCGCTGACGAGCAGAAATCCGATGACAAGGAGAAGTTCAACGTCGGGTAGAAGACCGACGAGAATTCATCGACGAGCAGGAGTCTGATGACGAGTAGGAGTCCGCAATCGGGTAGAAGTCCGCTGACGGGCAGAAATCCGACGACAGGGAGAAGTACGACGTCGGGTAGAAGTCCGCTAACGAGCGGAAGTCCGACGTCGGGTTGAAGTCTTCCCTCGGGCAGAAGTCTGACGTCGGGTAGAAGTTCAACGTCGGGTAGAAGACCGACGAGAATTCATCGACGAGTAGGAGTCTGACGACGAGTAGAAGTCTGCTAACGAGCAGAAGTCTGACGCCGGGTAGAAGTTCAACGTTGGGTAGAAGACCGACGAGAATTCATCGACGAGCAGGAGTCTGACGACGAGTAGAAGTCCGCTGTCGAGCAGAAGTCCGACGTCGAGTAGGAGTCCGCTGACGAGCAGAAGTCTGATGTCGGGTAGGAGTCCACTGACGAGCAGAAGTCCGACGTCGGGTAGAAGTTCAACGTCGGGTAGAAACCGACGAAGATTCGTCGACGAGCAGAAGTCCGACGACGAGTAGGAGTCCGCTGACGAGCAGAAGTCCGACGACAAGCAGAAGTCTGACGACAGGGAGAAGTCCGTCATCGGGTAGAAGACCGACGAAAGTTCGTCGTAGGAGTTTGCTGACGAGCAGAAGTCTGACGACGAGTAGGAGTCCGCTGACGAGCAGAAGTCCGATGACGAGTAGGAGTCCGCTGACGAGCAGAAGTCCGACGTAGGGTAGAAGTTCAACGTCGGGTAGAAGACCGACGAAGATTCGTCGACGAGCAGAAGTCTGACGACGAGTAGAAGTCCGCTGACGAGCAGAAGTCCGACGTCGGGTAGAAGACCGACGAAGATTCGTCGACGAGCAGAAGTCTGACGACGAGTAGAAGTCCGCTGATGAGCAGAAGTCCGACGTCGGGTAGAAGACCGACGAAGATTCGTCGACGAGCAGAAGTCTGACGACGAGTAGAAGTCCTCTAACGAGCAGAAGTTTGATGTCGGGTAGAAGACCGACGAAGATTCCTCGACGAGCAGAAGTCTGACGACGAGTAGAAGTTCGCTGACGAGCAGAAGTCTGACGCCGGGTAGAAGTTCAACGTCGGGTAGAAGACCGACGAAGAATCGTCGATGAGCAGAAGTCTGACGACGAGTAGAAGTCCGCTGATGAGCTGAAGTCCGACGTCGGGTAAAAGTTCAACGTCGGGTAGAAGTTCAACGTCGGGTAGAAGACCGACGAGAATTCATCGACGAGTAGGAGTCTGCTGACGAGCAGAAGTCCGACGTAGGGTAGAAGTTCAACGTCGGGTAGAAGACCGACGAAGATTCGTCGACGAGCAGAAGTCTGACGACGAGTAGAAGTCCGCTGACGAGCAGAAGTCTGACGTCGGGTAGAAGTTCAACGTCGGGTAGAAGACCGACGAAGATTCGTCGACGAGCAGAAGTCTGACGACGAGTAGAAGTCCGCTGATGAGCAGAAGTCCGACGTCGGGTAGAAGACCGACGAAGATTCGTCGACGAGCAGAAGTCTGACGACGAGTAGAAGTCCTATGACGAGCAGAAGTTCGACGAAAAGGAGAAGTCCTTCGTCGCGTAGAAGACCGACGGCGAGCAGGAGTTTGCTGACGAGCAGAAGTCCGACGCCAGGGATAATTCCGACATTGGGTAGAAGACGGACGAAATTTCTACGACAGTCAGAATTCCGACGACGAGTAGAAGTATGGCGTCAGGTAGAAGACCAACGAAATTCCATCAACTGTCAGAATTCCGACGACGGTCCTGCAAGGCAAAAATTCAGCAATAAGAGGAAAGTCAACATCAGGTAGAAATTTAACTTTGTGGAGATGTTAAATGAAAGTCCCTTGACGGCATTTTGGCGACGTTAACTAAGGATGTATGACCTATCCGAGGTTGTATGTTTAAAATATTTGTTCGATGACATTAACATGTGTGGAAAAGGTTGAGAGAATCCACCAAGGACGTGAGACCTTTCCAAGGTTGTATGCCGGAGCCCTGCTCGACGACGTTAACCTGTGTGGAAGAGGTCGGGAGAATCCACCAAGGATGTGAAACCTTTCCGAGGTTGTATGCCGGAGCCCTGCTCGACGACGTTAACCTGTGTGGAAGAGGTCGGGAGAATCCACCAAGAATGTAGGACCTTTCCGAGGTTGTATGCCGGAGCCCTGCTCGACGACGTTAACCTGTGTGGAAGAGGTCGGGAGAATTCACCAAGGATGTGAAACCTTTCCGAGGTTGTATGCCGGAGCCCTGCTCGACGACGTTAACCTGTGTGGAAGAGGTCAGGAGAATCCACCAAGTATGTAGGACCTTTCCGAGGTTATATGTCGGAGCCTTTGCTCGACGATGTTAACCTGTGTGGAAGAGGCCGAGAGAATCCACCAAGGATGTAAGACCTTTCTGAGGTTGTATGTCGGAGCCTTTGTTCGACGACGTTAACCTGTGTGGAAGAGGCCCAGAGAATCCACCAAGGATGTAAGACCTATCCGAGGTTGTATATCGAAGCCATTGCTCGGCGACGTTAACCTGTGTGGAAGAGGTCGAATCGGATCCCCCTGGGATCGATTTTACCTTGATTGGGAGGGGGCGAATGCCGCGTTTATCCCGAATCAAAGATGAAGAATGGTCTAATTTTAGACCGTTACTGCCTTTTTGAGGTCGAGGTTAAGACCTTGCCCGAGGAGTAGAAGTCCAACAATTGACTGTATAAAGCTTGCAATTGATTTGAAGTATCCTTGTATTTGCTCGGATATTCCTGAAATATCATCTTGATATAGAAAACATCGGAGGATATTTTTGACCAGAATTGGGGTCAAAGTTGCCCCCCAGTCCGCATCTGATGCAACAATGACTGATGTCAGAAAGTTGATAAGAACGATCTTTTGAGATTGGAGCAAAAGTTGCCCCCCAGTCGGGAACCACGTTCCCACAGACGGCGCCAAACTGTTGCTTCCAGGAGTATTCGCGGCAGTAGAGAAATATAAATTTTATCGTCTTAGCATTGTACAAAAATCCGGCACGCAATCAGATAAGATGAGAGGGTTTAGCATTTATGAGACACCAAGATTTTTACGTGGAAAACCCCTGTAAAAGAGGGAAAAACCACAGGGCCTAGCCCAGTTTGAATGAATCCACTAGTATTGCAGTCGATTACAAATGAAGCCCTTCCTTGATGGAAGGTCTTAGCTTGATGTACATCTTATGGAGTACATTACATGATGTAAATACAAAGAATCACTATTGACAAGTTCGCTTTGTTAGAAGGACTGCAGTCGGCGGGCGACGTAGGTCAGGAGGACCGTAGTCAGCGGGCGACAGAGGTCGAAAAGACTGTAGTCGGCGGACGACATAAGTCATGAGGACCGTATTCAACGGGCGATGGATGTCGGAAAGACTGTAGTCGGCGGGCGACGTAAGTCAGGAGGACCGTAGTCGGCTGGCGACGGAGGTCGGAAAGACTGTAGTATGACGACGAAGATCAGTAGGACAGCGTCAGGTAGAAGTCCATCAATGGAAAGAAATACATCTTCGCATAGATGTCCAGCAAAGTCTGATAACTGGTAGAAGTCCGGCGTCGGGTAGAAACTTGGCGAAGAGTGAAGGTCCGACGTCGGGCAGAAGTCCGACATCTTTGGTGGCATAGGAGAACTCCAGCTTCACTTGGGCGGAGTTTCTGCATCAGGAGGGGACTCTGTTGTTAATTGGGAAGGATTTCAGCATCACGTGGAAGTTGTGCAAAATTCCTGCGTTTCCTGAAAATCCGACAGAGTTCCGGCGTCTTCAGGCGGCAAGAAGAGCTCCGGCGGTGGTCGAGGAGGTGAGGAATCTCCTTTTCCCCTTTCTCCTCTTCTTCTTCTCTCTCTTCCCTCCTCCCTTTTGGTGTAGAATGAGGGCTCTATTTATAGTTTTTCTGGAGTGGCATAGCCCGTAAATAGGCGTGAGATCAAAGGCTAACATGGAGTGGTTTGAATGGACGGCCGATATCGAATCCTTTGATCATGCACCGTCATTGGACTTTTGAAGGCCTTAATGATTTCGGAATTCGATGATCTTGAGCTCGTTGGATTCGTCTCGTCAAGCCGTTCGATTCGAGTATAAGTTCGTCAAAATCGGAGACCGTTTGGTAACTCAAATTGCGGTTTGAACCTTCCAACAGCGCTTTGAACCTTTGATTCGGACTCATTTGGGCTCGGATCGGGTTGATCTTGGTGTCGTTGGGTTCGTATTTCCGAGACGCTCATTTTGACTATAAGTTTGTTGAAATCGGAGTTCGGGTGCTTCCAAAATTAATTTTTGAAGTTTCCAATTAGCTTTTGCCTCGAGATTCGTGCCCGATCAAGATAATTTTTGCATGACGTATCAAATGTATAAAAAAATATTTTGAACAGTACAAAATATATACTTCATCGATGAAATACAAATTCAAAATTTTATTTAATATTATATATATTTTTTCATTCCTCATATCAACTCTATGAAAATGTTTTTATAAGCATTTTTTATTCATAACCCACACCCAAAACAAAATTCAAATATGAACGCATCTCATATGTTACATCACCCACACTTCTGTTACATAAAAAAAACCAGCTTCTCGTGATAAGGTTCATAAGAATATATAATGGCGGAATTAAAATTTGAGTCGAGAGGATATTAAATAATTTACCATTTTTTTATAATATATCTAATTAATAAAAAAAATTAAAATGATTTTTCATATCGAACACATAATTATATGATGTTTTATATGCTATTAGAAAAAAAAAATGCATTATGATATTCTAAAAAAAATGTTGTTTATGATAAATCTCAAAATATTTAAATTTGTTTTTAATTGATTCAAAAAGGGGTCAGGTCTATTCTAACCACTTTTAATCAAAATATCTTAATATTTTTTTTCTTAATTATCATATAATATTATATTTATACACGATAATTTATAACAAAATATAACCCGCCAAACATACATGCACACCTTTCTCTACATACAACACAACCTCCAAAATGGGGAAATTATTGGGATAGGTCACTGGACGTGTTCAGAGCCCAATGAAAATGCTCCACATCATCTCCTACTCCATATTGAGCTCGGTACTGCTCATTATCGAGCTCAATACTGCTCGGTACTCAGTACTTCATAATACTGAGCTCAATACTACTCGGTACTATGAATACTAAACGTAAGCTGTGTCCGGTGACATGACCCAGTAAAATTTCCCCTCCAAACGGCCCTCCTAAAATCACCGCCACAGAGGCCTAAACCACTGCGACTCAAACGAAGAATGAAAGGAAACCAAAACAAGCAGGAAAACCACCAGCGCCGCCATCACCCACGGCGAGCTTCCTCCCCTATGTATCCCTTCCTGCTCCTCCCTTAGCACCCTTGGCCGCAGCACCAACCTCCCATCCACAACTAACAACTTCGCCGCAAATACAAGCATCAGCGGAACGAGTAGCAGAAGCAGCCGAAGCCCCACCTCTACGCGCTCCGCCCTCTCCCTATATCCCTTCCTCGATGAGGAAGGCAGCGAGAGGAAAAGCAAGACGATGGCGAAGATTGCGACGAGAGGCGCCGGCGGGAGAGAGAGAGAGTTGAGAGTCTGAGCTCTCCATCCCTGCTTCCATTGGGGACCTCTTCGTTCACCGAGGAACCAAGGCATGGTGGATTTTTATGAGGAAGAGGTTGGGCTTGGAGATGAAGGTATTATAGTGGTGGAGGTGATGATGAGGTATGTTGAGATAGAAAGGGATTAGATGCTTTGGGTTTGTTTAAGTGGGAGTGGAATGGCGGTGCGTTGGGTGCGGGGAAGTGGAAGGAATTGGATTCGATAAGTTGGAGAGAAAGGAATTGATGCTAGATCAAGGATGGAGACATGGGGCCGAATCATATTGGAGTTAGGTTAGGCAAAAATTTTAAATTTTCTTCCTAAGATTACGTTAGTTTAAAAGAATTTGCGCATACTTGAAGGGCTATTAGGTTGGCTATGTTTTGAGGGTAAAATAAAATAAATGCATAAATTTTAAAAATGTGGGTGTTTGAGTTGTTGTATTTTAAATGTTTTTTATTTTGGATGTGTATTTAAAAATCACATCTAGTTCGTTTTGAGTGTAATTAAAAAATGTCCTTTTTAGCCAATTATAAATACACAATTTGGATAAAAGTGATATTGGTTAGTCACCCTCATCCCTCTACCGCTTGTTGTTGATCATCACTGATAACAATGATGGGGCACCAATGGTGTGATAACGTTGATCCAGTGATTGTAGTAGTTTGAAGAAGGTTGTCGAGTAGTAGCTGTGTAACAATGATAGTCAGTTAGCATCAACTTGATGGCTCTGATTCAAAGCATTAGCTGTGAAGTTCAACAAAAATATAGAAAAATATGATGCACTCCATTAAATGAATCATATTGCTTCGATTGATCATAAATCATTCTTTCGGTATTTAACTGACTTATTGATGCATGAATTAAGTGATCTTAGACTCGTTTGATTTGCACTTTGATATGCTCAATTCGGCTAATTAATGTCCATCTATGCCCTAAGTGTTTGATCCAGGTTCATTTGGGCTCGAATTGAATTACTTCAAATGTTTTTGGATTCATTTCGTCGAGTCGATCATTTTGACTACACCTTCGTTGAAATTAGAATTTGAATAATCTTTAGTTCAATATTGAAAATTCCACTCTTCAATTTTGCACCAAGGTTCATGCTCAATCAATATAATTTTTATGTCATATATATAGGTCATTCAATCCGACTTGGCATCACCAATATATTTGCTATGGGTGGGGGTGCTAAATTTTTAATTGCTAAGAAATGTTATTCAAATTTTAAAAAAAAAATGCTTTAACAAACTAAGCACAAATTAAAGAAAAATCTTAGAATTCATCGTCATTTCGCGTGTACCGATTATTTTAACCGTTAAATGGTCTTTAAAATAATTATAAAAATTATAAGACCGAATATCTTCTACATCATATTTATACTTCTATTTTCAAATTTATTTTAAAAAATGAAAAAAATATTGTTTCTCTATTTTAGCTTAGAATATTCTGATATATTTATATAAAAAAAAAAGACCATCATTAATTTTTAATTAATTGGAATGTTCAAATAAACCAATTATGATGATGTCATAAATGGCCAGCTATATAAGCATTTCGTCTCTGTTAGGATTGTGATTGGGCCGGCCCACATCGTCCTATCTATTCAGAAGGGTTCAGGCCCCTCATCCGAAAGAGTAAAAAATAAGACTGGTTCTAATGTGCTTAACTGTTACTGTATTAACACTTTATATGCGAGTTTAGGATAAAATTTTGATGAGAAATTAATTATAGAAATTCTACTATAAAGATTCAAAAATCTTATAACTCTTTTAATTTGTAAGGACATTTAAGATATAACAATTAAAATAACATTTAAATAAAATTGTATTAAATTTAATATAAAATTGTATTAAATTTAATATAAAATTGTATTAAATTTAATATATTTTACGAATAAATTTTTATAAAAAGTAAGGTCCTGTAAGAAATTTGAATTACACTTAGAACTTTTTAAATGTTGCTAAATATTAAATTTTCGGTATATATATTTTAAAATTGGGACTAAAGCTTTACTTTTTTTATTTAACTTTTATTTTTTAAAATATTAGAAAAATAAATAATTAAAACTCACTATATTTAGATTGCTAATTTTTTGTTATTATTTAGCCCAATTTCATGTTAGTTATAGGTGTAATTTCTTTTGGCACTTCTTTGTGTAGACTTTTATAGTCATTAGTTAGAGTTTTTCATAGGTTTGTTTTTAAATAATTGAAAAAAGTCTGTAATAGGTTTGATCTTCTAGCCAAGCAATAAGAATTATGTATAAGAATAGTGAGCTCTCTCCCTCGTCTCTCCCACTAAATTCAAGAAGAACTTTTCTTCCTCTAAGAAAGCCCAATAACTGTGATATAAAAATTGCTTTAGAAAGCAATAATAACGTTGTACCAAAACAAATCTTAATGATCACTATTATGTGCATGAAAATGTGTTATAAATTTGAAAGCAACTGAGACTAATGGGTTTAGAGTCATATCCTATTGGGATTTCTTGAACGGTTCTTGGAGAGAACTGGGAGTGAGGAAGAACATATTTTTTGGAAGAAAACAAAACTTTATTTAATTTTCCCTACCAATACATCAACTTATAGCATATTATATATATATATATATATATATATATATATATATATATATATATATATATATATATATATATATATATATATATATATATATATATATATATATATATATATATGCATTGACAAAGGCATAATGTCTTGCGGAATAACTAAATCTGAAACTGGACAAATTCTAACAATCCCACTTTGATCCATATTTTATAATGATTATCAAAGAACCACCTATTCATAAGAATTTGAGCATGCTGTGATCTAAACCGCTAAGCTGATCCCAATCCTACTCACGCCCAACCTCCATCAAGAGTTTCAATTTACGACCCAGCTCGTGCTCTCCTTCTTTCTAATCCATGAACGCCTACGCCTATCATTATTCCTCCTGTGATTCATATACATGTGCTTTTTGCATCGCCTGCTCCTGCATGGCATGCATGCTCTCTAGCATTGAGCACCCTTCGGCTTTCCTATCTTCCTCGGAGACCCATGCGCGCTTTGACCTCCAACTTCACACAATCCACCAGTCCTATTCGGATTCTGGTGCCCGCTTCTTGAACATTCTCATGCGCGCAGTTGACTCCCATATGATAAGCTCCCAGATTCTTGATCCCGCTGCCCCGAGATTCTTGATCAATTGCTTTTGTCTCCACTACTTTGACACACTAAAATTGAGAAACCCTGCTTGTCGATCTTCCCTTGTTCTGACCCGAAGGCTCCACCTAAAAAAATTAAATAAATATTTTAATCAAGAACAAGCAAATAACGCTTCAATTGATCACGCGCCCGATCTTAACACTCGATCTGCACCCGTCTGGTTCCAACCTACTCCCGTGCATAAGATTTCTTCTAAAATAGCTAAAAAAATCTCCTTGTTGCTTGTGTCCGACTCCTACATTACACGGGAATGGCACCAACTGCTCTGAGTTCCCTATTATAGAACCAAACCGCATTTTTCACTCCCACTCGCGGTCCTGACCCACTTCGCCTTCACGTGAAGTCTCCCGCTCCCTGTGACCCGTCCGACCTCACACAAACCTACTAGATCGAGTCTCCTGTGAACACAAATGTCCAACGTATATCCAATACGCCTGTGAGAACACGCCCCAACCAACCTCTGTGCGAATCACGAACGACACCTCCGGCCTCTCTGCCTCACACAACCGAAGTAGTGACACCCACGAACCATGGCCCATGACCGGCTCGCACAAGCGCCTAAGCGGCACGCCCGCACTCACGCACGACCTAGGCCCTGCACGCATCTGCTAGCGCCTTTGCCTGCGAGTCCATCTTGTGCTCTCCCACGCAACCCATGCTCTCGCAACCATTCGTGCTTCCAGCTTCATGTGAGGCTCACCCACTTCTATGCACACCAGCCAAGCCTGCATCATGCACATCTCTTATGACCACGCCCGCGACACCCTCACCTGGCCTTCTTGCCTCAGCGTGTGTCACCAGCAACCCGATTGCCTCCTCTTTTTTTATTGCAAGAATACTTTACTCCACCTCCACCTATTTATGATACAAATTTGTTGGGATTTCTAGAATGAATCTTGGAGAGAAATGGGAGAGAAAATTTTCAGTTTTCTCCACCAATACTTATATCAATCTATAGCATCTATATATAGACATTGACAACAACGTGATTCTTGTGGACCAACTTAACCTTAAACTGACCTAATCCTAACATGTCCAATAGTTGAAAAATATATTTGTGAAGAAATATGAAAGATTAGTCCTCGCACACTCATAATCTTTAGCTTTTAGATTAAAATATATCTAATCAATGATGCACTTGGCTTTATTTCAAAACCCCTGTAATTCACGAACTTTTATTTGGTCTGGTGAACGTACGCTCCTCTACGTTCGGCCACCAATGTTTTAGCGCCACGTAGCATGAAGAAAAGTCGCTGACCCGACCCGCTGTTTTTTGGGTTCTCGCACGTGATTTTTTTTAAATACTTGACGAGCCGAACAACATCCCATCACCTTTTGGATATATTTCAAATACCTAGCAATACCGAGCAAATACCGAGTTGTACCTAGTTTTTTCTAGCAATACCGAGCAAATACCTAGCAATACCGAGCAAATCCCTAGCAATACAGCAAATCTTGAGCAAATACTGAATTGTACCGAGTTGTACTGAGTTTTTTCTAGCAATACCGAGCAAATACCTAGCAATACCGAGCAAATCCCTAGCAATACCGAGCAAATCCTGAGCAAATACCAAGTTGTACCAAGTTGTACCGAGTTGTAGAAAAACTCGGTACAACTCGGTATTTGCATGCATGGTTTTGGTCTTCAAAGAGCGGTATTTCTCGTTTTTGCAAAGCAATACCTTGCAATACCGAGTAAATACCTGATCAATACCGAGAAAATCGCGAACATAGCATTCTCAGGTTCCGCTACGGGTCAAGTCGTCATGCCGCGCGGTAAAGAGTAAGAGCACGTGTTGACATGTTATTGGCGGCCGAACGTAGCTCTACGTCCGGTCAGAGGACCTAATAATTGTTCGTAATTCACACCCTAATTTTAGCGTATCATAATTTATTTTCATTGTTATAAAGTATTTGACCGGGAAAAAAAAAAAAAAACTACTTCAAAATATACCATTGCAAATTATGTTGACAAGTTTACAAGCAGTTGGATTTGCTTTAGGATTAGTATTGCATATGAAAACTTTGCAATATGGCGGCTATAACTACTGTTCAGTTGGCTGAATTTCAAAATATACCATTGCAAATTATGTTGTAAATTAATTTTGTTTTATTTGGAGGACTGAGCTTGTTCTCAAGGCATGGAGTTTGTCGCTTACTTTAGTTGCGTTCGGTTAATCTTTTTTTATCTTTTTTTCAGGCTACAAAAAGCAGCGCTGAAAAAGATTTGGCTGCTTTCGAAATGTCCGTTTTCAAAATTCTGCTTTATGAATAAGGTTTGAAATAGCTTCAAAATCTTTTATGAATAGAAAATTAAATATATAATGGTTAGGACTCTTTTATGAATAGATTTTAAATTAAGGATATCTTTGGGATAACTTTCTTATGCTTTATTTTTCAGATCATAATTATAATTTTTATTTGAGTAATATTTTCCTATTATTTTAAATAAATTTTTGTGCAAGGAAGATATTTTTTACAACAATTTTCAAAAAATTTATTTTCATCACAACAACTTTACAATCACCTTTATAAAAAGCTATAGACATATTAAGAAAATCATAAGTGAGAAATGATAGGTTATCAAAAAATTATCTTGATCGGGCACGAATCTCGAGGTAAAATAAAGTTGGAAACTTCTGAAATTAAAATTGGGACCATTCTAACTCCAAGTTCAGCAAACTTATAGTCAAACTGAACGTCTCGGAAATACAAACCCAACGACACAAAATTCTACTCAATCCGAACCCAAATGAGTCCAAATCAAGGACTCAAAGCATTGTTGGAAGGTTCGAACCACAATTTGGATTACCAAACGGTCTCCAAACATTACGTGCTTATAGTTGAATCGAGCGGTTCGACGAGACGAATCCAATGACCCCTTAATCGCCAAATTTCGGCATGACTAAGACTTTCAAATGTCTGACGAACTGTCCATAATCAAGGGATTCAATATCGGCTGTCCATCCAACTACTCCCCATTTACACTTGATCTCTCACCTATTTACGAGCCATGCCACTCTTGAAATCTATAAATAGACCCATCATTTCTCTTGAAAGGGGATCCAAGCAAGAAGAGAAGAATAAAAGAGAAGGAAGGAGCTCCTCCTCGGCCACCGCTGGAATCTCACCGAACCACCACTGGAGGCCCTGTGCTCCACCAGGCCACCACCTGAGGCCCGGACTTCCACCGGACCATCGCCTGACGTCGTTTCTTCGCCGAACCACCACTCAAGGCCTAGACTTCCGTCGGACCACCACCTGACGCCCGGACTTTTGCCAGACAATCACTTGAGGCCCTCACCGATGCCGGACCACCACTTGAGGCCCGGACTTCCACCGGACCATCGCCTTATATTGTTGCTCCACCGGACCACCACTTGAGGCCATGTGCTCCACCAGGCCACCACCTAAGGCCCAAACTTCAACTGGACCACTGCCTGGCGTTATTACTCCGTCAGACCATCACCTTAGGCCCAAACTTCTATCGAACCACCACATGATGCCCGGACTTCTTTCAGACAACTACCTGAGGCCCGAACTTCCACCGGACCACCACCTGAGGCTCGGATTATCGTCGGACCGCCGCCTGACATCGTTGCTCCACCGAACCACCACCTGAGGCCTGAACTTCTGTCGGACCACCACTTGATGCTCAGAGATCTTCCAGACTACCACCTGATGCCCAGAGTTCTGTCAGACCACCATCTGAGGCCTAGACTTCTACCGAACCACCGCACAAGGATCGAACTTCTCACAGACCAGCACCTAAGGCCCCGACTTCTGCTGGACCACCACCTGACTCCCATAGTTCTTCCGGACTACCAATTTATGCCCAGAGTTCTGTCAGACCACTACCTGAGTTCTGAACTTTTGTCGGACCACCACCTGAGGTCCGGACTTCTGTCGGACCACCACTTTAGGCCTGAACTTCTGCTGGGCCATCACCTGACACCCAGAGTTCTACCAGAGTACCGCCCTACAATTACGGTCTTTCTGACCCTAGTCTCCTACCAACTAAGGTCTTTCTGATCCCTATCTCCTACCGACTACTAAGATCTTTTTGACCTCTATCATCAGACTAAGGTCTTCCTGACCCTGGTCTCCTGCCAACTACGATCTTTCAGACCCCTATCTTCTGCCGACTATGGTTCTTCAGACCTCCGTCTCCTATTATGGTCTTTTGACTTTCATCACCAGATAACGATCTTCCTAACCTCGGTCTCCTGCCAACTACGGTCTTTCCAGCATCTATCTCATCGACTATGGTTCTATCAACCAAACAAACATGTATATGTAACTCCCACCATGTAATGTGCTATAAATGATGTATGTTTGTGACATCAAGCCAATACATTCTCCTAAGGAAGGGCCTCATTTGTAATCGACTGCAAATACTAGTGGATTTATTCAAATTGGGTCAGACCTCGTGATTTTTCCCCCTTTTTAGGGGTTTCCACGTAAAAATTTTGTTGTATCTTATGAATGCTACAAACTCTCTCTTATCTGCTTGTGTGCTGGATCTTCGTACAACGCTAAGGCATTAAACCATATATTTCTCTACCGCTGCGAATACTCCAAGACGCAACACAAATATTTTGATCAATATTTAATTAGCTTTAATTTTTTGTTATAATACATCAATAATAAAATAATTTTATATTTCCCTCATCTCATTTTTTCCGTGAGTAAAAGTCCCAAACGGTCAGTAACTGTAACTTAAATCGTATTTGGGACAATTTAAGTTTTTTTGTTTTATTTTTAGAAGCTTTTTTTTCGGCCATAATTCTAAAAATAGATTTTTAAAGACAAATTTTAAATAGTTGTGAAAAAAAAACTATTTTCCCAACACATAATATTTTTCTTACTAATTGTTTTTCTTACCATGAAAATAATAGAAAAGCTATTCAAAATAAAGCCTTAACCTCTCCATTCTTATTGTTTGAAATAAAATTTGAACAACTTAACTAAGAAAGATTTAGGTGTTTAGCTAACTAGATTAAGGCTTTGTTTGGGGCAGCTTTCTTAATGCTTTTTAAAATAATTTCTTAGCATAAAAATTTGTAGTTCAAAAAATTTTTTTTTTACTAAAAAGCTGTTTTAAAAAAAAAAGTAAGAAAATTTTCTCAAACAAAGCCTAAGACAGACCAATTTTATGTATTATAAGTTTTTTAATTAATTTATGCAATAGTTGCTTTTAATGCAACAACTAATATAAAATAAGATGTATAAAAGCAATAATTGCATAAATTTGATGTTTATGTAGTATATTTTACAATTTTATTTAATTAATAAAATAATGTCTTTCATCATATTGTGTCTTATATACTACTTCCATTGATAGGGGGCTTTTTTGAATTATTTCAACATATAAAATTCTTGGTCTTGTAGTTGATCAATCCTTTCGTGTGATTATTGCATGTTGTTTTAGGCTTCGTTTGAGATGATTTTCTTATTGCTTTTTAAAGTAGCTTTCGAGTATAAAAATTTTAATTTTTATACTAAAAAGTTAATTTAAAAAGCAACAAGAAAGTTGTCCCGAACGAAGCCTTAGTTTGATGATTTATTGAGTTGTAGGAGAATTTTTATTAGCCAAGTAAACAGTTGAGTCCTAAGTCCTTTAACTTATGTGCCTTCAAAAAATGATTTGTAGAGGAACTTTGTGAAGCCTTGTTGGTAAATCAAGCTCTACATATGCCTTTGTAAGTGGCATATAATACTAAGAAGGATAAGGATTTTCTTTTCTTACTTCAAAGTGTTGAAGCTCATATGGTTCATGGTTGTAATTGTGTTCCATGTTACTAGAAAAATGTCTTTTTCAAGATTTTCGGAAATTTTAATCATTTGCATGGTAGCTTTGATGGAGTAAAATCATTTTTATAGAGTTTGAGGGAGTTGTGTATTCTCTATATACCCGATGAAATTAGTTGGATTAATTTATACTCGATAATATTTGTTAGTATCATATACACTTTTACTCTGATTTCTATAGCTCGTGTAGTGTTAAGCCCTCATGAGAGTTTTAGTGGGCACCCAGTGGCGCGCAGAGTCATAATAGGGGTCATGGGGGCATAGGTCCCCACTGGCATGTGATTATAATTTTTTTAAACTATTTAGCATAAACATGTATTATATTTCATTAAACTAGTATGATGGCTATTAAAAATGATTGGGATGGTCATCCTAGAGATAAAGATGAAAATTACATAAAGGTGGTGACAAGATGATATAATAATAATATAGAGACCACTAAGAGTGATCATGATAAGCACCTTCCAAAAAGATGTGGAAATTGATGGCATGAAGTTGGCATATGAAAAAAGTAACAAAAATGGGTATACTTGATAACCTAAATTCAGTGTATGAGTTGTTGTTGTTGTTGTCGTCATGATACTCATTCTCATCACATTGAGATGATATTTTAAAATGAATATAATTAGGGTTTTGTTATGAATTTTGAGATGATATTTTAATTTTATTTAGTGATATACTAGAGGTTCTATATTGATATCAATAATAAAAGCAATGGATTTGTGCTTTCACAATCAAAAGAGACTTAATTATCCCATACCTCATTTAAGGCTTATTAGTACAACATACATGACCTCAAGTTGCCTAATAAGAATGACAGATCTTAGCATATAAAAAATCTACAAATTTTGTGATGTGATTTTTATTGTGATGTCATCATGTTTATTATTACAACCAATTCCTATTTGTAGCTTTAATGAGGGAAAAACCTCAAGGAATTTTAATTTGATTAGAATAGGTCTTGAAGTCATTACATTTATTTCAAGATGGGTGTGATATATATTTTGAGTGATTCTTAATATATTTCACTCATGTCTCTATACAATGACTTTTTAATCTTTTTTAATTTAAAATTACTAAGAAGGTATGTGAAGAGATTATGCTTGAACAAATATATTTTCCCACCTATTGTATGCTAATGAACATCTTGTCTTTGGGTAAAGGAACATATTTCCACTCTCAAATATGCTTTCTAATGATTAAGCTTCTTATCTCTACATGAATTACACCAAAAACTCTATATCATTCTCATCGCATTGACTTTGAACCGTCCTCTATAAATCACTTGAACACTCGAAGGATGGAAAGCTGGATCTCTTTCTTTTGCTAGCAAATTTCAATCAATTATATTTTTCATTTGGAACTCCATTGCTAACTGGATAAGATCCCTTACATTCCTAAATTTTATTGCAAGCTACTAAACATATATTATTTTAGGTTTCTTTATCACGGAGATATCCATGATAAAAAATTGCATCCTGTCTCTTAAGACACAACTTCCAAAGCTAAGATTAATGGTGGATTGGGCATTCCCTCCATAGCTAATCTTACTCATGCTTATTGATAATCTCTTATTTGGAGGTCTCTTACCTCATATAATTTCTTATACATTTGATGAATACTAAAATAGTGCTTCTTATGGAAACCTTACTCAATAAGGATCTTTCCATTTTGAAAAAAAATCTAATAGTAATTGCCAACATTATCAAGTCTATAAGCTATAATATATTATTTCAATGGTTTCATCTTTAAGCTTTTATGGGATCCTTGTTGCATGTTGAAAATTAAGAGGAACATTTTGGTTTGGTAGTTTACTCCTCTCTTCCTCTCCTTTCCAACTTTTCTCTCAGTGGGCAATTAACAACTTCAAATGGAACTTTGTATTTGTAACTAACCTCATCTACACTAATTTCATTGCCACTATCACTCTTTACTAAGGGTAGAGACAACTATCAATGGGAATGAAATTATAAATCCTCATTTCAGGGATTTCTTAAATGCATTATATGATAATGAATCAAAAGCTGGTTGACTTTCTTTTATATGACACAAGCACTATGCATTAAGGTGTTCTCCATCCCAATCTTGGTCAAGTATTTTCTTACATTAATGACTTGGTTGCTGCATCAAAGACTATTAAAAGCTTCTACTATTTTACAGCATATTGCATGATATACTTCATTTGGCTAGAAAATAATGATATGAGATTTGGAAATAGTTTTGCTAGTTATGCCACTTTATTTCTAAAAATTTAGTAGGTTGTAAGATCAAAAGTTTCAAGATGGAAAAAATTGTATGAAATTCAAAATCTTACACTGTAGTTCTTGGACTTCTGTGTCACGACCCGACCCGACCCGGGACGGATCCCGTTCGCACCGGGCCGCGACTAGCCAAATAGACCAACTAACCAGGATCTGGCTTTGGAATTTGCTTCAGAACTGATTCTTCCAAACATTTCAACTCAAAAAACAGACACACAGAGCTACTATGAAACATCAAATGCAGCGGAACAAAGTATCTATATTTTTATTTCTTTTCCTCAAACAATCATCTACAACTACAGACCATGGCTCAGACAGAAAGAAACAGAGCAGAAGAGCCATGTCTGTACAAAAATCAAAAGTACAAAATAATACCTACAGATCAGACTCAGAACTCTAGTCCAAGACCTCCTTCCCTTTCCCAGAACCTGAAAACCACCAAAAAATAAGGGTGAGCTCAACAGCTCAGCAAAGCGACAAACCTCCAATCAAAACTTTCAGATTCCAAAACCAAACACTTCAAACCAAATCCGTACAGAAACCAGAACAGAATCAGACAGATATCAGAATCATGCAGATCAGAACGAAAGAGATCAAATCAGAACATATACGGACATATATCAAATCAGCATCAGACTTGCTTACAGAACAGATACGGAAATCAGAAGTCCTTTCAAATCAGATATCATATATTATTTAATTAATAGCTAAATTCCCTGACACTGAAAGAATCTCTATGGATTCCGGCCCCTTATGCCTCCCTTTGTGCTCACGGCACCAGACAGATGTGCTTATAGCACCAGAACAAATTTCATCGGATTCGGAACAGAACTGGTTTCAGATTTCAGATTGAGCTCATTTCAGATTCAGATTTCCCAGACACTAACCGAATCTCTTAGGATCCGGGCCACTTATAACTCCCTTTTTATAACATATACATATAGCATATCAATTCAGAAGAAATCCGAAAAAAATCTGAAATCACACGAAAATCGGGCAGCACAACGGCTGTATACGGAATTTACACAATTTTCCTGAAAAATCACAGAATACCAAATTTGCATATAATATAGATAATAACATTGCAAGACTTTAATTCTATTGCTCAGACAACTTTAGACTACCCAGAAAAATACAGTCGACGAAAAACGTCGTCAAATCAAAACTACCCGGACAAAAATCTCGAGAAAATAATCAAAATGTGCACACTCGGCACGTCAACAACATACGGAAAATTACGCGGTAAAAATTGAACCAGACGGGAAATACGGACGAAAATCACTAACAAAAATCAATTCCGGACAGATAATACCGCCAAACACGACGGTTCTAAAAATCGAGAAAGGCGGATTGTGCCTTACTTTGCGTACAACAATATCTTCAACAGTCTCGTCGGACGAAAACGGTCCGGCGTCGCCCGAAAATCAACTTTTCCAAAAATCTCTTCGACTTTCTCTCTCCTCGGCTGAATTCAGATATTTTAAAATTTTTTTCTCTCTCTTCAAATGAGCTGAATCCTCTTAAATAACCTTGAGATTGGCCTGGCCGATCGCACGATCGGCCTGGCCGATCAGACCAAATCCAATCGTCCTGGGACGATTTCTCAGGACGATAATTAATTTCCTTGGACGAAAAAATCCCTTATTCTCTGACTTGTGCCATGAACTGATCGGCCTGGGACGATCCCAGATCGGCCTGGACGATCCATACAGGAAATTTTTTCTGGAACTTCAGAACACATTCTGGAACAGATTTTGAACCAATCATCCCGGGACGATCCAGATCGGCCCGGACGATCCTGGAGCAGAAACAAAACTTCACATTCTGGCCCTGTGATGTTCATTTATATTGACACTGAAATGTATTATGACTATTTGCTAGCTAGATTATGTTGAATGGATTCTTCGCAACTGGTTCTCTTTGGACTTGAACTCATTTTCTTTGAATTATATCAAGCTACACCCATTCGAATGACCTCTAACAACCATTGGCCGTGACTATAATTCCTCCAATATTACATTGTAATTAGTAAGGGCTTTGAAGCTTAGGCCTAGGCAAAGCTCACACTGGGCAATTGTCCACCCTAAAGATTTTTTTTTTCTTAATATAATAAACAGTTTAGCTTTTTTGTCCCACCTTAATAAATGCATTTGCCTAAAATTCTAAAGAGAATTTATTTTTATTTCGCCCCTAAAGCTTTGCACGTCATAATAATCTTAAAAAAAAGACCGATTCGCCCCTATCGACAACAAGAGATAAGTTAACATACATTATCATATGATAAGAGACTTTATAGCCTAAATCAATGGTTAAAACATGGCCTTTTGTTGAAAAAATAAGAGAAAAAACTGTGATCGCAGATATCAACGGCTGATCGCCATTGTACAAATTTGTTATTAGAAATTGAGTCATCATCACTACCAGAAAAATACAAGTACGTTATCTCTTTTCCATAATTTAAACTTATCCTACCTGAAAATTTTGTATGGTACTGTTGCAACAAATCTCTTCTTACACGTTGATTGCCTTTAGAGCAATGCTTGACATGAGAGCTCGATGACCCAATCGCCAAACTATTTTCCCTAAGAAGCATCCAAATTTAATGGCTCCCCCTAATCCAAATTCTCAGCCAATTGGAAACTTCACTCTCTTGTTTAGTCCACGACAAGTCCAAATCAAGCGAGATATTATTTTCAACATGAAAGAGATAGATATATTTGTATATGTTTTTGAAAAAACTTGTTTATTATTATATCCAAATTACTCTTAAAAGATTGAGAAGTTGTTTGTTTTTTTCTTTATCTCTCTCTCTTTTTTAATTCATTGTCTGAGCTGTGTTTGTCTCTTTTTGAAGTCAACATCATATAAACATTCATTATGTAAAATGGAAAATAGGTGGCATCCATTTGGAGTGAAGCTCAAGAATAAAATATAGAGATTTCTTGAGAATGAGCTCACCTTAATATAGAAATTATTAGGTGTGGGGAGTCATCTAAGAAATGGATGTATGAACATTATTAATTTTATTATTTCTCCATCACCATTGCTTAATATAGCAATGCATGATGTCAAAAAAATATTTTTATTTCAAGTTTTTCTCAATCAAGATCAGATCCGAATGCATAAACCTCGGATGCGCTACTTCAAAAAGATGTGATTTTTGTGAGAAATTCAAAATATTAGGGTTATTTATGATTTAAAAATAAAATGAAAACAATCAAAATGTGTATAAAGAAGGCAAAAATATTTTATATATTTTATGACAATGGAGTATCCGCTTGAATAATTATGAGTCTTCCTCTATTAATATTCTTCTTCAAGAAAACTATAAAAAATCATAAATTTGTTGCGAGCTTTTAAAAGTTTCTCTAACATAGTATATGATATATCATTAAAAATAATCATAACATAGTATATGATATATCATAAAAAAATAATCATGATCGAACACGAATCTAGATGCAAAATCAAGTTGAAAACTTCTGAAATTAAATACGCCCATCTGAACTCCGATTTCATCAAACTTATAATCGAACTGAACATCTCAAAAAGACGAACCCAATGACATAATATTTGACCCAATCCAAGTCCAAAAAGGTCTTAATCAAATACCCGAAGCTCATTTGGAAGGTTCAAACCATAAATTGAATGGCCAAATGACTTCCAAACATGACATACTTATAGTTGAATCGAATAGCTTATTGAAACGAATTCAACGAGCTCAAGATTGTTGAATTTTGATATCATTAAGAGACTTAAATAATCGATAAACTGTCAACAATCAAGAGAGTCGATATCGATCGTCCATTCAAAACACTCCCAACCTACCCTTGATCTTCTCCCTATAATTTACTGGTCACGCTACTAAAAAAAATTATAAATAGACCTCTCATTCTTCGTTAAAAAGGAACCAAGCAAGAAAAATAAGGAAGAGCAAGAAATCAGAATTCTCTTGCCTCCATATTCCTCCTTGACCACCGCCCGACCAGCAACCATCGCTGGACTATCGTCGGACTTCTGCCCGGTTACCTACCATCGTCAGACTTCCACTCGGCCACTAGCTGATGCCAAGTTTTTGCTTTGCCACAAACTGACACTAGATTTTTGCCCATCTGCCAAGCGCTATTGGACTTCAATCTAATCCCTATTTGTCGTAGGATTTCAGCTTGACTGTTGACTATTGTAATATGATCTGCCTCAAGGATGAACTAATCATTTGTAATATATTCAAACATTAGTGAAATAATTTCAACTAGACGTGACCCCATGGTTTTGTCTTTTAGGGTTTTTCACATAAAATTTTTGGTGTTTCTATTTTTTCTCTAGTTGTGAGCTGGATACTCATATAATGCTAAGACGTGAAATCTAGTACTTTACCACCACGAATATTCTAGCCTATAATAATTTAGCTTCATTAGTGGGAAACTTTATTTCCACTATCTTAAGCATCACTTCAATGGTTAATAGGCATCGTAATATGGGAGCCTCCTGCTCATCCACACATCAATCCAGGAATCAGTCTATGAATCATGGATGTCAAGCATCTGCATCTTTTTACCTTGATGGGCAAAACCTGCTAGAGAAGAAACATCAGGACCTTCCTTAGAAGATCATATCTTAAAGATGGAGAAATCTCAAAAGGAGATTCTTTAACTCTGTGAGAGAATCAGTAACCAGTGTTAGCATGAAAGGAGGAGATTCATCTCCCTCAGAATTTGCCACTGACTGGAGATATCTGACCTGAGAAATTTCAAGCAGTACCCCCTCTCCCTCAATCAAGGATCCATCCCCCATCACACCAAGATAATGAGCTCACTGACATAATAAGTTTTACCCATCATTCTGAACAGGTCAGCCACAACATATTCCTCATGTTATCGCTGAAGACCTGACTCGACCTTACATTCATGATCTCCCACACAATGCTTTACGTCATGAACTACATTGACTTGTTCGAGAAGAGTTCCCAACGAGAGGTAGAAAGCCATCTCTTCTTCTATAGGATTTTTAGGAGTCATCACCCTGTTTGTTTGAATTAGGTTTGAAAGAGCAGTTTGAAAGTTAATTTTTTAGTGAAATTAATTTCTAGAATTTCAGTTTAAAATCGACCACGTCAATATGAATGATATATTGCCTCAAGAGCTAAAAATATCATTCCCTAACATGTTTATACAACAAAATTGAAAATTTCATCCTGATTATGATAGTGAAATTTGAGAAAAATTTACATATAATCCCGAAGGGTCAAAATAACATTTTACCAAGTATTTGACTATGATAGTCTGGATAAATAATCATTAATTTCATATTCAAAATCATAATAATAAATGATATATCTTTCCATAAAAAGAAAGTATTATTTACTATCAATCAATTGAATATGATGATAATGATCATCATTGATTTTAATTTTCTTAAAGAAGATTAATTGAGTTGTTAAAATTAATTTTGAAAATTTATTTTGGAATCTAAATCTCCTACGAAGGCAAGCACTCATAGTTAATTACATCATAGAAAACTTGAGTTTTCTATCAAAACTCTCGATTAAAATAATGATAAAATTTTATTTTTAAGATTTTCAAAGAGTGATGTCAAAGGAAGTGAGGTTTGAGTTTCAATTGGGATTAGATTAAACTAGAGCATTTGTTTATGGAGGTCAAATGAAGAGAAGTATGAGTCATTTAGGATTATGAAATAATTTAGAAATTGTCCAGTCTACCCTATGTGTTGGGCTTTAAGTTTTAATTTGAGAAAAAAACTTAATTTAAGTTGTCATTTTATTAGAATGGTAGGAATGAATTCCCAAAGTTGGGGACTTCAAAATTTTGAGTCTATCCCCAAATCTTAAGTCTATTTTGAGCACTAAATAATAGTAATCCAAACATATCTAATGCAATACAAATATGTACTTATCCCGACTTGGATTAGGGAGCCATCTAATCACCTAGGCACTTAAAAATTCATGTGGTAGGAACATTATTCAATTAAGTTTGAGGAATTTGGGTTAACATCTAGAGCATATCCTAATTGGCCTCTTGACTTATGTAAGGTGATTTGATGCTTGAAGATATACAATTAATATTTTTAATTCTGTTTAATTTATTTTTAATGTAATGCATGCTAATTGGCTTGAATGTATAAAATGTATATGAAATATTTTTTGAAAAAGGCTTAAAAATAATTTTATCCTACATATTGCATAACATCCCCTTGATAGAACTACACCTTAATAGGTCAGGTGGTCTGCTAGAACCCTCAAGTGGTGAGGTGAATGATAAAGCAAAAAAAGTAATTAATATGTATATATGCAAATTCTCGGCGGTCCCGAACATACTTCTTAAGTCTTTAGAATTTCTATGTGAGCCTAAAATTTTGTATTTGTTTAAATAAAAAAATCATTTTTAATCATAAACTCATAAGCCTCCTCGTATATAGGCTTAATTAAATAGGACATGCAATAAAAAAAATTAGAAAAGCATGTATTCCTACTATGCAAATAATTTAAATAATCAATCAAATTAATAAATTAAATAAATATTTATATGATAAGTGTAATACCACGATCTGCTCCAGAATCGTCCAGGACGATCTGGGATCGTCCTGGGACGATCAGTGGAAGTTCAGCTCCAGAATTTGCCCAGTTTTGCTCCAGGTGCTGTTCTGCAGGCATCGTCCAGGCCGATTGGAGACATCGGCCAGGCCGATTGGCACTGTAGAAAATATCGTCCAGACAACAGCCCTGAGTGGAGACCAGGCCGATCCATTTGGTCGGATCGTCCCGGGACGATGTCGCGATCGGCCGGGCCGATCTGTGTATTATAAAGCTGATTTCAGCTCATTTGAAGAGAGAGAAAATCAAAAATAAATATCTGATTTACTGTTCTGAGGAGAGAGAAAAAGAAGATTTTGGAAAAGTTGATTTCGGGAAGACGCGGAGCCGTTTTCGTTCGAAGTGACTGTTGAGGAAATTGCTGTGCACGAGGTAAGGCACATTCCGACTTTCTCAATTTTCAGAACCATCGAGTTTGGCGGTATTATCTGTCCGGAATTGATTTTTATTCGTGATTTTCGTCCGTATCTTTTTACCGGTTCAGTTTTTACCGCGTAAGTTTCTGTATATCGTTGCCGTGCCGGGTGTGCACGTTTTGACTATATTTTGAAGATTTTTGTCTGGGTGTTTTTTATTCGACTGTGTTTTTAGTCGACCGGATTTTTCTGTGAAATTGGAAATTATCTGTGCAGTAGAATAAATATTCTGAAATGTTGATATCTGTGTTCTGTATGAATTTGGTGAATTTTGATTTTCAGGAAAATTGTGTAAATTCTGTATACTGCCGTTGTGCTGCCCGATTTTTGGGTAATTTCTGATTTGTCCGGATTTTCTCTGAATTGATATGCTATCTGTATATGCTATAAAAAGGGAGTTATAAGGGGTCTGGATCCTATGAGATTCAGTTAGTGAAATGGGAAATTCTGAAATGAGCTCAATATACATTTTGATATCTGTTCTGTTCCGGATCCGAGGAAAAATCTGTTTAGGTGCTATAAGCACTATTTATGTATTCTGGTAACATCTGTTCTGGTGCTGTAAGCACAGTTATTCTGGTGCCGGAGGCACATTTAGCTATTAATTACTCAGCTATTATTCTGGTGCCGGGGGCACACTTAGCTATTAATTAAATATCTGATATCTGATCTGATATGTGATTCTGATACGATTTTGTTCTGTTTTGTTATGATCTGTACGATTCTGATTCTATTGATCTGATATGTCTGATCTGTTCTGTTTCTGATTTGATACGACTTTCGTTTCTGTACAGTTCTGTTTGATGTGATATTTGTCCGAATCTGTTTTGATTTCTGTACGGAATTGTCTGATGTGTTGGTTTTGCGATTCTGAGGATTTTGATTGGAGGTTTGTTGCTTTACTGAGCTGTTGAGCTCACCCTTGCTTTCTGGTGGTTTTCAGGTTCTGGGAAAGGGAAGGAAGTCCAGGACTAGATTTCAGAGTCTGATCAGTTTAGGTACTTTTGTACTTTTGATTTTTGTACAGTCATGGCTTTTCTTTTCTGTCTTTCTTTCAACAGAAGCCATGTACTGTTCTGTAGATGATTATTTTGAGGAAATGAAATCAGATAGATGTTTTGTTCCGCTGCATTTGATGTTTTTAGTAGCTCTGTGTTTGTTGTCTGTTGAATTAAACATTTGGAAGATTTAGTTCCGAACCAAATTCCAAAGCTAGATCCTGGTTAGCTATTCTCGTCGCGATCCGGCGCGGGCGGGATCCGTCTCGTCTCGGGTCGGGTAGTGACAATAAGTGCCACTTAATTTATGATCCAAGGTCTGTAGAAATAAAAAGTAGTTGGGTACTATTGACAGCAACCTAGATTTTAATCTCAAAATGATCAAGTGACTTTGGATGGGACATCTCTCTATCTTTACCTCTTCATTCTTCTAAGAGCTCCTTGGATTTATCAGGTCCGAATATCCAAACGAAAAAAATTCCTTCTCGAGTGGTGTATTATGTTCTCTTTAGATATTAAAAATCATTCACATTTGGATCTTCAAATAGAAGGGAACTCTCCCCTTAGGGGATGTTTAGATTTCAAATTAGATGTATGTATCACAACTCAAATACCACTTTCACAACACTTGACTTAATAAAATTATATTACATAAAAAATAAAAGAAAGTTTTAAATACCCTGCATGGTTATTCTAAGCAATTATAATTAAAATCATAAATCATCTCAAGCATTTATATGTTTACATTGAATTAAATCACAACCACACTTGGCCATGCTTTTTTGACTTTAAGGGGGCTTAGCATTTTGCACATGCAGAAGATTTGTTGGTTTAAAAGTTATAAATTTTCCCCCATAATTTAGCCCTGCATGAGTATGACCACCTACAAAAAATTTTGTAAGCATCTAGATTATTCCTAACCTAGTAGTTGTGATGCTCCATAATCTAATTTGAAAAAATTATTCATTTATCTTTTAATAATTAATAACTAGAGCTATTTAATATAATCTATCAATATTAAATAGTAAAATAAATTTTATGATTCAAAATATTAATGTACACATCTATATTCATTTCAAAAAATCATAAATAATATCAATGATCTATACAATCATATCATAATTATTATGTCCTGAGTAAAAAAAAAAAGAAATAAAATATGAATAATTATGACCAGCCTCACACCCCTGTTTACCTGCCATAAACTGAAATCATTAACTATATATAATGAGCTTAAAAAGCCCAACAGGTCACCAAAACCTATAACTAAAATTAAAGTATGGTTAAGGAGAAATATGCATGTCAACAGTTAAAGCATAGAAGTTGCATCCATATGATCATTGAATTAATACAAAAATAAGAAAATTCATATGGAATAGTAGTAGAATTTATAAACATTAAATAACTACAGTACGGAAGCCAATAAAGGCATAAACTAGTACGAGTATCAAATTTATAAAACAGTCAGCGTATTCGTAATAACAATCAGTATAGAAAGTATATAAAGTATCAAATCAAAATATCAGTAAAGACTGTCAAAATCATGTCAATGTAGTAAGAAGTCCTGACTATCACTGTGTTTTTTTAATATTAGTATAAGTATAAGTAAATTGTTAGCACAGTAAATATAATCTTCACTCTTTATCCATCAGCATAGTAATAATCTCCTTATAACTTCCAATTAGTGTATCACATGAATTAATATAGGATAATACTAAACCATTTTATTCAAAGGAAAGTCTGTCGACATATATTTACTTCATTAGAATTAGAAGACTCTATATGGTTTTATTGCATTGACATAATTTTGATATTCTTTATCGATATTTTGATTTGATACTTTATACAATTTCTATACTAATTAGTATTACAGATACAACGATTGTTTATATTTGATAGTTGTACTAGTTTATATCTTTACTAGCTTTTATACTATATTTTTTTATTATTTATAGATTATACTATTATTGCATATGAAATTTACTATTTCTACACTGATTTAATGATCATATAGATGCAATTGATATGATTTGATTGTTGACATACATATTGTTCCTTTGTCATGCTTTGATTTTAATTATAGGTTTTGATGATTTGTTGTGCTTTTTGAGCTCATTATATGTAGTTAAATAATTTTAGGTTAGAGCAAGAGAATAAGAGTATGAGGCTGTTAGAATTCTTGAGGTTCTATTTCTTTTTGTAATTATTCTGTACTCAAGACAGAATAGTTATGATATGATTGTATAGAACCTGAGTATTATTTATAACTTTTGGGAATGAATATAAATGTTTACATTAATATTTTAAATTATAAAAATTATTTTATTATTTAATATTGATATATAATATTAGATATATCTTATTGTTATATATTAAAATATAAATAAATAATTTTTTCAAATTAGATTCTAGGGCATCATAATTGATATCAGAGTAATGCACCAGTTGGAAGATGAGAGCTAAGAATCATACAAGATAAAGTGCTACGCCATGAGAGCCACTTCTTGAACCTTATATGGGATAAAGTGATACATGATGAGAGTCACCACTTGAGTTTGTAGGGGCCACCTCTAGAGTGTTATCTATATGGTGGATGTTTTCTAAGATATGGATACTAATGAGAACTTCAGTTATTAAAGTGGGGGAGATTGTGAAACCCCTTAAGTAAAAGAAAGCTAAACTTTTAAACATCAAGGTGACTAAAATTTCCATTAAAAACTCTCCAGTTAAGTGTGCTCATCCTAGAGCAATTTTGGGATGAGTGACATACTAGGAAGTTACATCAACATGACAAAATCATGAGGCTCTTAGATCAAAGCTGACAATATCTCGATATGTAAGAGGGTGGGTTGTTACAACTCATGCTTACTTCTACATCTATTTTAGGTTAAGTTAAAGGAATGAGACATGTTGAGTAAAGAAAGGTTGCATGATCTAAGTCATAATCTATATAGGTATTTTAGATAGATTTTTGAAAATAATCACTTTTGTCTTCTAAAATACACTGTTTATGCCATGTACTGTTTGTAATAAATCATTTTGATAGTAAATGTTTTTTAGATTAATGAAAAAACTTTTGATAATGAATATTCATCTGTTATGTTGAAGTTTTAATGGCTTTGTAGCATATGAATTCTTTATAATTTCTATAATTCTCTCAAATTAGGTCTTGGAAATTATGAGTGACAAAGATGAAGTATTAATTCTAATGGAAGAAGAGGAGGATTTTATTGAATCAAGCTTCTTTGAGGCTTTATCAATGGAAAGATGCAAATATTTTTTTTTCTTTTGTTTTTTAAACCCCAACAGGGCTTACGTGTTAAAATTAAGAAACAAAGACAACTATAAAAAAAATGGGGACACCGGCTCACTAAGGCTCAGTATAGCTACAAAACAAAGCAAAAAAGAAAACTATCGAGCCAATGACACCCCATAACAAAAAAGGAAGGAACCTAAATACAAACTATTGATGCTAAAGACAAGCATCCAAAAATGAAAAATCCAACAGCTACTCCAAGCAACGGTCGTCCTGCAAAAATAAGAAATAGGAAACCAAGAACCTACACCACCAAGAACAAGTGAGATAATCACAAAGGTATAAATAAGCATTGTGAAGGAAATTAAAGCAAAAAAGGACGTGCCAAGTAAAGCCAAAATTGGAATTAGGACTTTGCGAGCTCAGATATAAATTGCAAAAAGCCTCATTTGGAATCTCCACAAGCCGCTCAATCCTACCTTCAACAACCTCAAAATCCACCCCAAATAAGCCCATCAACTAATTACACCACTTCTCAGAATCACACTAGGTAAGCAATAGATTAGAGCAACCAATCGAACTCAGATGCATCCAATTAACACAAAGCAACAACAAAAGGTAGAGGAAACCAACCATAATAGTCCCCCCAAAAGTAATAATCAATAAATAGATCCACCTGCAGGCTGACATCCAACGAAAAACCCCAGCATAAATAACAAAATCCCTATGCACATCACCACAGTTACCCCCAACACTCCACCAATCGAAGATAGAAGAGCAACAACGGGTTGAACCATCAGCATATAAACCAGTAAAATCATTGCTCAAGTCGCAATTCACAATGAAATTATGAAGATGGGTGACTGTGGTGGATGAGAAATTTGAAGATATAGATCATGAAGATATATATATCATGTGGTGGATGAGAATTCATGAAATGCCCTTATAAAGGAAGATCGTGCATATTGAGTTTCCTACCATAACGAGACTCAATATGAATATTTGTGGCGGTAGAGAAATATAAAGTTTAATATCTTAGCTTTATACGATGATCTAGCATACAATCAGATAAGATAGAGGGTGTAGAATTCATAAGTGACACCAAAATTTTTACATGAAAACCCCTGAAAGGGGGAAAAACCACGAGGCTTGGCCCAGTTTGAATGAATCCACTAGTATTTACTGTTGATTACAAATGAGGCTCTTTCTTAGGGGAAGGCCTTGGTTTGATGTAGCAAATATACATCATACATGATGAATTACATGATGGAAATTTGAAGAATCAAATTTGATATTTTTGTTTGGTCGGCAGGATCATAGTCTGCGAGCGACGGAGGTCAAAAAGATCATATTTGGGTGACGATGGTTGGCATAACCATAGTCTGCAAGCGACGGAGGTCGGAAAGATCATATTTGGGTGACGGTGGTCAGAAGAACTATAGTGGGTGGGCAATGGAGGTCGAAAACGATGGAAGTCAGGCGACAAAGGTCGGAAGGATCATAGTCGACGGTCAACAAAGGTCGTACAGACCGTTGTCTGGCGACGGAGGTCGAAAGGACTGTAGTTGGCGGGTGACCGGGCGAAGGTTGAAAAGATTATAGTTGATAGTTAAGTGGAAGTCCAGCATCAGTTGGTGGACGGGCATAAGTACGGCATCAGTTGGTGGCCGGGTGTAAGTCTGGTGTGAATCTATGATCGGGTGGAAGTCCGGCAACAATTGGCGGCCGAGCGGAAGTCTGGCGACAGTCGATGGTCGGGTTAAAGTTCGATAGTGGTCGAGGAGTCTGGTGACAAGACAATTCTCTTCCTTCTCTTCTTGCTTCGGTCCCCTTCCTCCACCTTACATAAGAAATGAGGAGTCTATTTATAATTTTTTAGAGTATCATGACCAGTAAATAGGAGGGAGATCAAGAATAAGTTGGGAGTGATTTGAATGAACGACCGATGTTGATTCCCTTGATTGTGGACCGTTCGTTGAGCATATGAATGTCTTAATGATATCAAAATTCAACGATCTTGAGCTCGTTGGATTTGTCTCATTGAGTTGTTCGATTCGATTATAAGCATGTCATGTTTGGAAGCCGTTTGGTAATCCAAATTATGGTTTGAACCTTCCAAATGCACTTTGGGTCTTCGATTTGGACCCATTTGGGCTCAGATTGGGTCGAATTTGGTGTCGTTGAGTTCATATTTTTGAGAAGTTCAGTTCGACTATAAGTTCGCTGAAATCAATTTCGAATGGTCACATATTTAATTTTTGAAATTTTCAACTTAATTTTGTCTCAAGATACGTGACCGATCAATATAATATTTTGATGATATATCAATTATAATTATTTTTAAAAATTAAAAACAAAACTTAAAATATGTCCCAAAGCACTTGGCCTTTAAAATGTTCAAATTTACAGCTTACCATATCAAATTTTCTTTTTACTTGGATGTAAGATATATACATTAATTAATTTAGATCACATTACTGTAAATATCCTTTTCAATAAAAATTTTCTAAACGAGCGGTGGGGCCAAGTCCGGCGGAGTTATCTGTCTCTCCTTATGCCGCCACTCGCCAAAATCAAAGCAACCGTTACCATTCAGAAAAACAAAACCACAAAGACGACACCCGACCGATCGCGTATCGAAGGAAAGAGCAAGCGCAAGTTCCAACAACTAACCACTCCGCATACGACGATCCAAATCTTTGCAGGAAAGCCATTCGCCGGCATCGTAAAGAAGTGATTGTTTTTAATGGCTTTTCCATTTCTCTGTTTCCGTGTCGCTTCTCATTCTCATTCCTCTTGAATTTTCTCGTCTTCCCGCTGATGAGGGAGAGGCAATCCTAAATAGAAACCAACGTTGCTTTCTTTTACCTTTTCTTTGACCGCCTCTCCCTTTTCTCCATCTCGCGCTTTTCGAAATGGCGGTCGCTGCAATCATATCTCCTTTCTTCAAACTCTTTCGGCTTTCTTTCTGCTTCTTAGGAAGGAAGCATAACACCCCTGTAAATTAATAATCATCTCTCCAAAGGGGAGGAGAGATGGGTATCTGCCTCTCGATTTCGCCAGAAAGGGTGACCGGTTTTGTAAGCACCAACGCGTCCAGCGCCGGCGACGAGGAGGATGACTGGCGCCGGCGAGAGAAGCCGGACGAGAGACAGAGAGTGAAGGGGAGGGGAAGGAAGCAGGGAATCAGGCAGGTTCCGTGCGGGAAGACGACGGACTTCGGATTTAATCGGGATTTCGCGTGTAGGTATACAATCGGGAGGCTTCTGGGCCACGGGCACTTCGGGTATACGTTCGTCGGCATCGATAGGGTTAATGGGGATCAAGTCGCCGTTAAAAGGATAGACAGAAATAAGGTATATTGCTTTATTTTTAAAGCTCTGTTTTGGATTATTGTCTTCTTTGCTGTGGTTACACATATCACTTATACCATTCCTTTCTTTCCTCAAAATATTAAAGTTAGAGTTGAGTTTCCATGATATATACTTGTGCTTCCGGTTTCTGAGTAGAAATAAAAACAAAAGGAAAATGTTTAGAAGAAAAGCGACCTGGCTCTCTGTTATCTACTGTTTTTTACTAAGGCAAACAGTAATATATGTCTTCTGTTGAGGCAAACATGAATAGAAGAATGCAGAAATAGCTCGATACTTAGAAAGAACAAGAACCAATCGAATTACAATACAGAAAAACGATTTGTAGCAGAAATCTGGCCAACCATCTTGAAGATTTGTAGATAGTAACAAAACAACTTGTATTACAACATCCTCCGATAACTAGTTCTATAATTTTTTACTCGTGATTTCCAACTTACAAATCCACCTTTAAATTGAAAATATAACTTGTAACTGATCTTCTTCCTTCCAAATCTCCTGCAAAGTAAGAATCTACACAATCAATTAAAGCCTTACTAGATTGATTATTGTTTTAATGTCTCAAGCTACCAGAGCACTTCGAATATCTCATCTCCTTCCTAATAAGCCGCTCCAGGATTCAACTTACACTTAAGTCACTAACAGCTTGAGCTATATCTGGTTATAATATACATTATTGATCCAATGGCATTTGCATAAGGAATTTTATTATAATCAACTTTTCATCATCTGTATCCGAACACTGAGATGAACTGAATTTAATCTGTCCAAGGATAATGAATACTACTAGTATGGAATTCTCATATGAGAACTGTTCCAACACTTTTTTAATTTGTCATATTGTGATAGAAACAACCTCCTTTTATTTGTATCTATTGATATGTTCATGCCTAGGATTCTTTTATCATACTGACATCTCATTTCAAACTCAGATTTCAACAAGTTCTTTAATTTATCAATCTCCTTCATTTGTTATAGGCTAACAACAGATCATCAACATAGAGAATTAGCAAAATTAAACAATTTCCAGCTCATATTTCTATAGTAAAAGGCATACATCATAATTACTTCTCAAGAAGCCAATATCTATAACAAATGCATCAAATCTTTTGTATCATTGTCGCGGAGATTGCTTAAGTTCAAGTATTGACTTGCGAAGCAAATAACCAAATTATCCTCAACATATTCGACTATTCCTTAAAACCTTCTGGCTGAGTCATGAAAATATTCTCTTCTGAATCTTCATGAAAATTATTTTTTTACATCTAATTATCATTTTTCTTCTAGTTCTTTGCCTAACAAATCTTTCTATTCTTCAGGAAGCAAACTTTTCAGTACACGTTGCTGTGTCAATGCAGCCTTTATCTTAAGCTTCCAAAGATTGAAATGATACTTTCCATTGAATATTTCTATCTCAAACTTAGTTTTCATGGTCAATTTGATGGCTTTGATATCAAATTTTTAAGGCAAACAACAATATAGCAATGAAGAAACATCTCAATACTTGAGAAAGAAAAAGAAACAATCGAAGAACATTTTAATCATCTGTACTAGAAAATTGAGCAGCCATCTTGAAGATTCTTAGATAGGATCTTAAAACAAAACGGAAGCAAAATAACTTATATTGCAACTTCTTCAATTCACTAATTTGCACCTTGGCCTCTGCGCACCCTTTTTGTTGATAGGAGAGTCTCAAAAAGATTTAAGTTTCGGGGTAAATTTTTAGAAGATAGATTATATTTTAGATAAGATACTATGATGTAGGACTTCGTAAGAATGCAATGTTTTCGTTAGGAATTTGCACAACTCTTGATTAGAATAAAAAGTGAAGACAACTATTAGCAGCTTAAAAAAATGAGATAAAACATAAAGGGGGTCACACCTGTTTAGGCTAAATCATATAACCAGAGATTTGAAACTTTCAAAATAAATTAGAAAATAACATTATGCCAAAATAGTAGTTTCAATAAGAATCCCTAATCTAACAATGAGAATTAATAAGCAAAGAAGTATACTCAAAACCCTACGTTTAATAAGATAGGAGGAAGTGTCCTTCATGACTACAATCAAACACAAGATAAAATTAGACTCAAGAAAGATGTTGAAAGGGGAAAGTAGAACCCTTTGTCAAGGATCGGTGGAGATTATCCACTCAACGCCTTCAAACTGTTCTTTGATTGCTTCCACCAAAGTGTCCAGAATACGCTCTATGTAATCTTCAACGGTGTGATTGACCCTTGTATTAACGTCAAAGAAAGTTGATTGGAGAATGTCTATGAAACCATCCTCGTCGTAGGTTTGGCCGTATTTAGTTTCTGTATCCGCCATTCATAGATGCTAGATGACAAATCTCCTCACGACTTGATAGTGCTCTTGAATATTGTGGAAGAGAAAGATGTTTCTCTTGCAACTTGAAGGAGGGAAGTGTAACGACCCCAAGATCCGTGTAGCGAAAGGATTCATCTGATTGTTCTATTTCTTTTTTTTTTTCTATCGGTTTCCTCATCTGTTGTTCATGTCAATCCATACAAACATATATCCAGAGCCAGAGATAATTACATTACAGAAAAGAAACAGTAGCGGATACTATAATTCACAAATAATACAATAGTCGGAGTACAACCAAAAGAGAAAACACTACACTAGCCGTACAGGCTACAAAAGAAAGCCTACCAAGGCTACAAAAGAAAAAGCTACAGAACTCGGCAGAAAGATCGTCAAGCTGGAGGCCCTGCACCTGAAATCATTAACCACATATAATGAGCTTACAAAGCCCAGCAGGTCACCAAAGCCTACAACTGAAATCAAAGCACGACACTGAAAACAATATGCAGGTTAATCAACTCAAGTCAAATCAATCAGTCGAACATGGTCAATGAGTCAATGCAATACAGTGATCGATACGGAACAGAAATCAATAAAATCAATAACCAGTAGAAAATCCATAAAGCTCAAAATCAATTCGTCAATCCATTCTCTACAATCTCTATCATAGCAGTCGAAAATATCAATTGAAAATCAATACGATAAATCAATAAATCCGTTCAATAATAAATCAATTCAATAAATCCATCAATATCAATAAATCGATCCGAAATCAATAAATCAATACAGATCAGGAAAACTATGCGATGCAATATCATATACATGCAATTTCATACAATGGTCTTACTCGACAAACACAAATACTAGCTATTATCAATAGTGCTGTTGTAGTTATCAATCGTTCAATGATGCTGTTGTAGTTATCAATCGTTCAATGATGCTGTTGTAGTTATCAATATTGCTGTTGTAGATATCCATACGTTGGTTTCTATAACCAACGTTCAACCAGGTTTCCACTTGTCTTTCAGAATCAATCAATTCAATCAATAGTCAATGCAATAATCAATGCAATAAGCAAAATTAAAGAAATCTAGAACGATTGTATCAATAGTCATACACATATCGATTCAATCTATCAATTCCGGGAAAATCAGAAATCATACGAAAATCGGGCAGAGTAACGGTAGTCTATCGAATTTACACAAAAATCCTGCAAAAAGATACAAATTCCGAATTTCTCCAAATTACCAACGAATATCCACGGCATCAATACAAGACTATCAATGTAAAGAATCCAAATCAAATCAAGTCCTGATAATTTTCTATTCAAGTAAAATCGTGTAGAATCAATTCCGACCGATAAAATCTTCGTAGAACACAGTCAAATCGTGTACAATAGTCGTATCTATAATATACCAGAAGTTGTGCGGTGAAAGTTGTGTCAAATCAAAATCATGTCCAAAAGTAGACTACGAAAACACAAAACAGTGCACAACTCGATCAAAACACAATATCTTCGAAAACAGAAGTAGAGTTCGGAGTCCTTACAGCGAGACAAACACAATATCCAACAGCAACGAACGACGAAAATCGCTCCGCGGTCCCCGAAATCGGACTTCTTCCTTTGCTTTTCCGCTCCTTCTCTCTCCTCAGATATTTTTGTTTTATAAAAAATGTTTTCTCTCTCTTCAAAACGAGTTCATTTCCTTAAATCATCCTCAGATCGGCCCGGCCGATCGCCCGATCGTCCCGGGACGATCAGACCAATTCTGATCGTCCTGGACCATTCCCAGGGCGATGATCAGGACGGTATTGTGAACAGTGCCGATCGTCCTGGACGATCTAAATATCATCCTGGACGATCCTGTCTAGAAATCATCTGTTTTCAATGCACTGATCGGCCTGGACGATCTCACCATCGTCCCGGCCGATCCTGGGGAAAAATCACTTTTCCCAGCAGCTACAGCAAAGGAACGAGGTCTCACAATCTCCCCACCTTAGAACAATGTCGTCCCGACATTTCCCTAACGGTACAGAGCAAAACAAAAGCAAAACGAAACAAAACAGAACTAATCCAATCATTCAATAAATCACGCAAATCACAACGAAACAGACGATAAACAAAACTCGTACCAGTCACATTTGCAGGCATTCCTGGTGCATCCTCCCCCATCTCTTGTTCATTTCCAATCAGATCAATCGGGACAGTCGGGGCAGTCGGAACCATCGGAACAGGTCCTTGTCTAAGTTCAAAACTTGGGCATTCCGTCACTCTATGTCCATATCCACCACATCGGAAACATTGCCCAGTCCTCAGATAACATTGTCCCGAATGTCTTTTCCCACAACATTTACAAACATTAAATCTTGCTCTGCTACCTTCCCCACTTTTCTTGCTACGGCCGGAGCGTTTTGCTAATTTATCACTCACCATCTGAGCGACCATATTAGCAAACTTATTCATATTTGCAGATGTGAGTGGGAGATCAGTAGCAGACTCAACTTTCTTTCCTTTCGGATCCATTGGCCTGATCAATACAAATCATTCGAATCAAAATTACGGAAATCAAGTACGTATAACAAAACAAATCAAATAATGTAATCATCAACTCTGGATATAATCAAATCCTTTTCACTACACTTGCTCTGATACCAATTGTCAAATCAAAATCATGTCCAAAAGTAGACTACGAAAACACAAAACAGTGCACAACTCGATCAAAACACAATATCTTCGAAAACAGAAGTAGAGTTCGGAGTCTTTACAGCGAGACAAACACAATATCCAACAGCAACGAACGACGAAAATCGCTCCGCGGTCCCCGAAATCGGACTTCTTCCTTTGCTTTTCCGCTCCTTCTCTCTCCTCAGATATTTTTGTTTTATAAAAAATGTTTTCTCTCTCTTCAAAACGAGTTCATTTCCTTAAATCATCCTCAGATCGGCCCGGCCGATCGCCCGATCGTCCCGGGACGATCAGACCAATTCTGATCGTCCTGGACCATTCCCAGGGCGATGATCAGGACGGTATTGTGAACAGTGCCGATCGTCCTGGACGATCTAAATATCGTCCTGGACGATCCTGTCCAGAAATCATCTGTTTTCAATGCACTGATCGGCCTGGACGATCTCACCATCGTCCCGGCCGATCCTGGGGAAAAATCACTTTTCCCAGCAGCTACAGCAAAGGAACGAGGTCTCACAGGAAGAGCCAATGACAGAAATCTGAAATAAGTTTCAGATTTTTGTAAGTAGAGGAGAGGAATTTAGGAGAGAAAATATCAAATCCTAAATTCCGGTGGAGAGTTAATGAGAGAGGGAGGAGATTGGAGAGAGAGGGTGAGGGAGGGTGCAGCAGCAATGATGAGGGGGGGGGGGGGGGGGGGGGTTTAAATTTGTTTTCCAAAATTAAGGATCTCAATTTGGAAACAAATTAAATAAAGAGGGATTAGGGAATTTCGGTTGAGGAGGTGTAGGGGAAAGTTGGAAATATTTCTAATGAGGACTAGAGAGAATTTAGGAAATCAATTCCCCAATTTCTCTATAGGGGGCCAGCGGCATGCATGAATAAGGGAGCATTAAATGGGGTGAATTAAGGCTTCTAAATTTGACTTTAGGACTTAGGAAAGTAATGAATTAAATCCAATTTGAATTTGAAATTCAAATTGATTTAAATTAAGTACTTTCCTAAAATAGGTGAATTAAATTAGGAAAGTAATTTTGAATTTCAAATTTATATAATTTGAATTTCAAATTAAGCCCAAATTTCATTCACCTCAAATTAGGAAACCCAAGAAGGAAGGGGGGGGGGGGGAAGGTGAGATCGGTGGCTAGGGAGATAGGGCCGGTGGTTTGAAGGGATTTCGGGTCAGGTGGTCGGCGGCTTGTGGGGAAAAATTGGTGGAGCTTAGTTGGGAGGGGACGATGGCTTGGAGTTAGAGATGGTTTGGGTGGATTGATGCCTAGTAGTGGTAATGGAAGGAGAAAGGGAGAAAGATAAGAAAGAAAACCACGAACCCGGCCGTCTCCAAGGTTGGTGGGTGATCCGATCTCCCTCTCATAGGGATTTCTCTCCAATCAAACTCTCAAGCTCTCACAAGAAGTCATACAAGGAAGAAATTTTGTAATCAATCATTCATTCCTTGAAAAATAAAACAAGGGGCTATAAATAGCATAATACATGAGACTCGAGAAATAAAAGACGAAAATGCCCTCGGGGCTTACATACGACATCCCTCACTAAATGGGTACAACTGGAAATCTCATAAAACAAATACACGACACTGAAAATAAGAAAATACATAAATAAGAAAATAACATGACAACATAAATAAATAAAAAATTCAATGACTCGATCGTGGCCGTAGATCGGCGGCCACGCCTCTGATAAACCTTCCATGCTCTGATGTCCCCATCATACTACCTAGAGATTTCACCCTCATTTTGTGAGAACTTTATGATCTCAATAAGATATGTTCGAAAGACAACTTTCTGCTTCCAGTATCATAGCTATTAGTTGATAGTACCTCTAATTATGATATGTTCTCATTTATGGATAGATCGTCGTGATATACAGATCAAACTGACTCCTAAAGATGAAAAAAACACACCATTCATATCATCTATCAGCATATATTGTTATACAGTCATACCCTTCAGTTAGGGTATGAAGAATGTTGGGGCTACCTATCAGAGGGCTATGATGCATATCTTTGACGAATTGATTCATCAAAAGATTGAATGCTATGTTGATGACCTTATTATTAAGAGTATGAGCCGAAATTGTCACTTGGATAACAAGTGTGTTCTAGAGGATCAAAAGATTAGATCTTAAAATGATACCTCTCAATACCTTTTTTGAAGTTTAGAAAAAAAGTTGGATACTGGGCTTAATTTTTAGATTAAGTTGTTTAGGATTATTAGAAGAAAGATCGAGTATATAACATAAGATTTCATTATATTTGGAATTAATGATTATCAGTCAATATTTCATGGAGATGCAGAGGTATGAAGATACATAGATTTAAAAATAGTGATTCTATTATATCAAAAGAATGGAGAAATGGATGAAGATATAACTTTTTTAGTTTAAATTGAATAATTAAAATGGAGAAAGGCCTCAAGAATATTGTATGATATAAAAATATTTAAGGATTAAAAAGTAATTTTATAAAATTTCAATTAGATTGGCTGTGCTTTATCCAGTGTTGGAAAACCAAGAAGACAATAACAAGCATATTAGCAACACGAACATTTAAATAGATACGTGATAAAACTACAAAGAATCGTGTGATAAATGATTATGTTAGAGACTAAGTAATATCTATTGAAAATAAAATAATAAAAAAAGGACTTAGGATAAAATATGCACTAATAAGTTGAGTAGATAGTATTAATGCAGAAGAGTATGAAGAAAAATTATTGAACAAAAGTAGCCCGGCCATGCAAGAAGATTTGCACAAAATAGTATTAATGCTTTGGCTCTGTTTAGGGCAGCTTACACTTTTTAGCTTTTATTGTCAGAACTTTTTAGGAGCTATTTTCTCAACCATATTTTTTTATTCTGCTTTGACAAAAGCAGCTTTTTATAAAATAATTTTTGGAAAATTAAGGAAAAAAAATTGTTCAATTTCTTAATCCAAATAGACACTATTTTTTGTTTGTTTTTCTTTCATAAGAAAATAGTAAATGAACTGTCTCAATTGAAACCTTGATGATGACGAAAGTATTGACCTAAAAGTCAGTAGTGAGGATTTGGATATTAAATGCCAAGGATTAATTCTAGTACACAGTGCTCACTCGTTCATGAGTTCTCACTGGTATATGTTTTTTTGTTTCTGCAGATGGTTTTTCCTGTTGCTGTTGAGGATGTTAAACGAGAAGTCAAAATACTTGAAGCCTTGAGAGGTCATGAGAATGTTGTCCACTTCTACAATGCATTTGAAGACGATGACTACGTATATATAGTTATGGAGTAAGTTTTAGGTGACCATCCATTGAGAGAAGTTGATTTTGTATTTGATCAGCCATTACCAATTTAAAAGAGAAATGCTGTTATCATTACTGCCTCGCCTCTATAACTTCTAATCTAATACAAAGCACGTAATTTCTGTCATTTTCATTAGAAGTTACCTGGGATGCTAGATTAATCATTAAACCCTTTTTTTTTTTGCATGAAGATTATTCATTAAACTTTAGCACATTTTCTTAAATGGATTTTGATACTGAAATATTAATTTAAACTCTTTCTATTCAATTCTCTGTGAGATTTCTTCATGGGTTCCTTTGTGAGATTGTTTTCCTGTATGGAGAAATTGATCCTCATTATTTCATTAATGTTCACTGATGATACCACTTTTACCCTTTTTTTTTAGTGAAGGGCTTTTTTTTTTTTTAAATTATCATGAACTAGACATGAATGTTATTTTCGTGTTGATGTGAAGTTTCCTTCACAAGTCATGTACTTTATATTGTCAAGTAAAGCCCCGGTTCTTTTTTTTCTTTCATTGTTAAGACACAATGGAGAAAAAGGATTCATGTAGCCGACCTCACGTGGTGGAATAATGACTTGATGTTTTTGTTGTTGTTTCATTTTTACTTACCATTGAAACGGCCATATGTACTTGGTGTTTGAACCTTCTTCTGGAACTTGAATTTGGCTCAGGGATACTTACAATGAGAACCTTATTTGTCCAGAAAACAACTTCATAAGTTTTTTGGAATGTTGAGCAGAAAGTCCACAACTACATTGACTTCGAACCAAATATTCCATCATAAGGGCAATCAGCCGGCCATAACTCTATTAGTTTAAAGAGTTTATTTTATCATGTGAAGTACTAATTCTATGTTTTTTTTTCTATGTATTTTCTTTTTAATAGATACTTGCAATTTAGTTCAGGTTGCATACTTTTTTAAAATTGTTTTATACCATTTACTCTATCAGTTTGTACATGGCATTGACGAGCTTATTCTTTTCTCCATGCCTTTTGAAATCAGATTATGTCAGGGTGGAGAACTGTTGGATCGGATTTTGGCCAAGTAAGACATTAGATTTCTGGTGTTTTACTGATGCTGATGTTCTTTTGCTGTGACAAGTTAAACAGGAAATGTACATGAATTTTTTTTTTCTCATTCAAAACAATTAGTTCTGTTGCTAAGCCATTTCAAACTTAGCAATGTGATATTAACTATTGGGACCAAAGATGAAGTATTTTGTATCTAATTTGCAGTTTGATATTGGCAAGCTTTGATCCCTTAAGTAACTTGTCTTTGATTTGCTATTAGATATTGACTTGGAGCAACCTTCAGCTGACTTTATCTTTGCAGAAAATACAACCGTTATTCTGAGAAGGATGCAGCTATAGTTGTGCGTCAGATGCTTAAAGTTGCAGCCGAGTGTCACTTGCATGGTTTGGTACACAGAGACATGAAGCCAGAGGTAAAATTATAAAATATAGCTCCTGAGTTTTCAGTTGGTGTACTTGGATTACAGTTCTCTGAGATATACATGATTTAATTTGCAGAACTTCCTTTTCAAGTCAACTAAAGCGGATTCACCACTTAAGGCAACAGATTTTGGTCTTTCAGATTTTATAAAGCCAGGTTGGATTCAGGAACTTTTAGATTTACACAACTCGGGTCCATTGATGTATTTGTTCTTTCTTATAAAGCGAAATTTGAAATAATCAGATGATGAAAGCTTGTTTGTTGTATTTATTTTCTGTCTAATGCAGGAAAAAAGTTCCACGACATTGTTGGCAGTGCTTATTATGTTGCTCCTGAGGTGCTAAAACGGAAGTCCGGCCCAGAGTCTGATGTATGGAGCATAGGTGTAATTACTTATATTTTGCTCTGCGGGAGGCGCCCCTTTTGGGATAGAACAGAGGAAGGAATTTTCAAAGAGGTAATATCTTAGAAAATACCTAGTTGGTTCTGCACTGATATCCCAATAGCTTTTTGGCTTTTAGGGTTGGGCCTACATATTATTTTCATTATCATCATCAGCAGATTTATCCCAACTATTTCATTCCTCATTATGAAACCAAAATAAAGTATTCAAACACCCATGATAATAATTGAGTTGATAGAAAATATCAATCAGCTGGGACCTTACTCTCAAAATGTTCCAAAATTTCAAATTAACCTTTCGAGGCTGAGACTCCAATGAATTTAGAGTTCAATATTTGTCAAAATCTAAAAAAGTATTCCAATTGAAATTTATCATTTATAACTTAAAGGAAAATCCACCAATCCTTCGTAACCATTTATCAAATGTGATAAATCTATGAATGACCTCAGCTCACAAATGACAAATATTTTATCGAGTGTATCACTTATATTTATTTTCAAACATCCCTCTATCGACAAGATAAAAAAGAATTTATTTCTCCTTCCGAGAAATCCGGGAAAGAAAAAGAAAATATGAAATAAAAAGAAAGAAGAAATCTCAAATAAAATAGAGAAAATAGAAATATTCAAATAAGAAGAATATAGAAGTTCTTTCTATTTAGCGAGAACCCCCGTTTTTCACTAGGAATCCCTTTTTGTTGAATAAGATTGGTTAAAGTCGGGAACTGATAAGAAACTCTTTTCTATCTTTCCTTTCAAAACACCTTTTTTGTTTTGAAAGGAAAGATAGAAATACGATGAAGATAAGGATGGGAGAAGAAGAATCCAATTTCTGAAAGCGGATTCTCATACATATTCGTGTAGAAAGAGGAATAGGTACAGGGCATGATATATGTCCTCTAACTAATAGTTTTGTCACCGAATGACATCACAATTAAATGGTTATTACCAGGATCTTCTAACTAAATAGTTTTGTCACAATATGACATTATCAAATTACGATCACGGCTAGTGCACGCAAGTTCCCCAATGATCATAATCCTTCAGTAATTAATCACAAGTGTGCACTTGATCAAGCCCAAAGCTCTCTGTTTAGATAAGGTCGACATAAATTTATCTCTTTTGGATAAAGATCCACCTCGTAACTACAGGGTTCATTTGGACCAAGCAATACATGATTGCGGACGAGGAATTTTTGGTCATGTTGGGTCGACTATTGCCTCTAAGCAGACTATGGACTATGATAACTCTGAGATGATGGAACTGTAGGATCTTGCGTCATAAGGTGACAAATTTAAATCCTAAATCAATTTGTTGCTACTATACTTTAAGCACTTAGTGTCTATCTAATCAATAACGTTAATCGAAAGTTCTTTTTTATTATCTGGAGGGATAATTAACTATAGGAGCTTATGTCTATAGGAAACCTAGGGAACAAGGTCATAAACTCCTTGCAAAATAAAGGCGAAATCTTTGAATAATATCTTATCTTCAATCTAATATGTCTTCTGAAAATTTGATCTAAAATTATTCTAAACTTTTTCTGCATAGGCCAGAGTGTGAATTTTCAAAGCCCACGAATGATTGTGGACTGAAAAGTCACCAGACATCATCCTTGCTACATCATGAAAAAACATGAAACGTCTCTTAGAACATTATTTTTTGGCATAGTTGTTCTTGTCCAAGTTCACCCGAGTTGATACATGTTGCTATGTGCTATGATGCTTAGGTGCACACATCACATGCTTGGCTAGAAAATTGAAGGAAACAAAAAATGTCAGGCGGGCTTGCCATTTGTGGAATATTCTGGCAACATTATTAATCCTAAATTTAAAATTCAACTCAGTAAGCCCACTTTTTGAGTTTATAAAAGGCATTACACTATTAAGTGAGGTAATTTGTTTTATCTTTTGCATCTTTAATCTGTTGGTGCAGACTTGCAAAGGTTAGCATTTAATTCCCATATAAAGTTTGAGGTGATATGTACCAACCTTGCATTTCTTTCTTGATGTAGTAGGGAGCCCTCTCTATTATCATTGCTCGACTTTTTCAGGTAGGACAATATACTGGAGATATTTTGTTCATCTTTCTTAGTGTGACTAGGACAATTGAAAATTCATACACATCCTTTTGGTGCAATGGATGAACTTTTCATTGTCTTTTTTTTTAGGTATACTAACCTTTGTAAGAGAATTTCAAGATAATATTTGCCTTATTGTTATGCACTAAGTATGCTCGCCTTTGTTGGCATGGCTATGGCTAGGCTAGACATCTAAAATAGCCTCATGAACCATCATGCTCATCTTTCTTAGCATGGGCAATATATACTTGGTACACTTCTCATGAATCCCTAATATCGGTGATGTGGAAACTTGGTCAAAAATTTTGATGAAATTCCAATTTGATAAATTGTCGACCCATGGTTGTGCTGCACAAATTTCTATCAAAACAAACACTCGACAATATGGACATGAGCATGATTAAATATTTCGATGACTAAAATACATAAAAATGCACCTATAGTAGAACTAAATAAATATAACATATTAGCTTATGTAAACTTTAGTGAACATACCATCATTTTTCAGTTGTTGACCCTTACACCAAAAAAATGCGCGAAAAGAGAGCAATTTGACGATTTAAGTGACCTGAATCAGCACAACGTGTCACTTGAATATTTAAATGACCTATGATTGCCAAACATACTGCATCGTTACAATCAGAATGTAGAATTCGTTTAAGAGAGAGCCCCTTGCAATCAAATCGGATGAAAATGATCCAAATCGGCGACCGATATCCGAAGCGCGTGACACCGCCCAAATGCTTTCTTCTTGCAAAATAGACTTTGTCAATGTCAGCAATACCAAAAATTGACTGTGATTTTGCTCGGAAAAATTCACCCAAGGAAATTGGCACACAAAACGAGACAATGGCGCTCAAATCAAAACCAAAATGAGATTTTACCTCTTTTTCTCAGTTATTTTAAAATATTATTATTATTATTATTATTATTAAAAATAGTCAAAGTCAAAAAATAAAAATAAAAAAATATTGCCTCGATGCATCGAAGTCCTTCCTGTGGACGAGTCTTGGTGGGGGGAGATTTTTTCTCTGCTAGGGTTTTGGCGCCTTTGGTTTTGCTCTCCTCCCGCCGTCCCGCCGGGGGCCTCTCCCCCATGGCCAGCTCCTTTTTTCCGCCTCTTCCATCCTCCTCTACTCCTAACCCCACTCCTGATGCTGTCTCTCCGTTAGATTGGAAGAATCTCCTTGCGACGACCCCGCAAGTTTCTACTAAGTTTTCTCACTCTCTAGCCTTCGTCCCCACACAAAACTTCACTGCACAGTTTACCAGTGAGCAGTTTCAAGCTGGTGCCCCAGAGTGGTCGCTCTCTCTGGTTGGGTACTCGGTTGGTAAAAGACCTTTCTATGAAGCACTATTATCCACAATCAAAAAGACCTGACAGCTTAAAGGTGACTTTTCTCTGCTAACAATGGATGAAGGTTTCTTCCTTCTGAAATTCACGGCAGTTGAAGACTTTGAGCTTGCCTGGTCTGGAGGCCCGTGGTTTTTCTTTGGGAAGCCTTTCATTCTACAAAAATGGAGTCCGGACTTTGTGCCAAAGCGCGAAGAGTTCCCATCGATACCTCTCTGGATCAAGATCATGAACTGTCCGCTCTCCTGCTGGACGCCTGAAGGTATCTCTAAACTTGCGAGTTGCGTCGGTATTCCCCTCGCTGTTGACGCTCTTACGGCGGCTAAAACTCGCCTTACCTTCGCGAGAGTCTGTGTGCAAGTTACTAGCTCCTCTCCTCTCCCTGATGAAATTTTCTATTCTGTCGATGGCAAAGTTTCCCCCCTCCGTATCCAATATGACTGGAAACCTGAGAAATGCTCTCAATGTGGATCCATAATGCACCCACCGACTCTTTGCCCAAAAGATCCCATTCTTCCACCAACCAACATACACAGGACTAGAGGCCGAAGCTCCAGCCGTAAGCCTCGGTTCACGCCACCCCCTCGTCTCATCATTCCAAAGCCTCCGCAAACTACCAAAGCCAATGTCATTCCTCCAGAACCACCTATACTCCAAAACCTTCCTCTTGGCAATCTTATCCCAAACCTGAATTCTCCCTCTGGCGAGCCGCCTGATCAACCTCCTTCATCCACCCCTCAACGCTCTTCCCCACCACCAAAAAACCCACCCACAATTAAAACCAAAAACCAGTTTGATGCTCTATCCGACTCAGAGAGCACGGAGCAATTACCTCCTAATTCTATTGGCCCGAACACTAACCCAATCCTCTCTAATCCTAATCACAGCAGCCCCCCTCACACGTCCCCTAGAAACCACCAACCTAACATCCCCAACAGCAATGACATACCCTCCACATCATCCACCTCTACTTCTGATACTACCAAAGCCCAGCACAATACACAGCAGAACCAAAAGCAAACCAGAGGCAAGCCCAAAAAGGCCTCTACCCCAACCCATAAATGTCAATGAACCTTCCTAATATGGCAGCTTGGAACATTCGTGGGTTCAACAACCCTGACAAAGTTTTATGCTGCAAAAACTTAGCCCAAAAACATAACCTAGACATCCTCTTCATTCTTGAATCTAAGACCTCCCTTTCCTCTCTCTCCAGTCACTGGTTCCAAGCCAATCACAGAATTTTCCCTTTGGAGAACGCTTGCCACAACTTTCATCTTGCCAATCCGGGTCGTATTTGGATTAAGTGGAATGCCAATTCTGTTAACTTCATTCCAGAAATCACCACCAACCAGCTTATTCATGGGACTATTACTGTGGCCTCTAAAACCGTCTGTGCTATCACCTCAGTTTATGCTAGTAACTCTCACACATAAAGGCAATTGTTATGGGACAATATTCAGAATATTTCGAGTACTATAGCCACTCCTTGGGCCATCATTGGCGACTTTAACTGCTGTCGTTTCCATAATGAGAAGGTTGGGGGTATTCAACTCAACAACACTAAACTTGGAGCGTTCAACAAAGTTGTATTTAATTCTGGCCTCCACGACCTCTCATCTATAGGCCATTACTTCACTTGGCATAATCAGCAACCTGGTAACCCCATTCATATTAAGTTGGACAGAGTCCTTATTAATGATGCTTGGCTGAACGTTTTTCCCAACTCTTACTATCTTGTGGGGGACCCCAACTGCTCCGACCACTCCCCTCTCATTTTAGCTAATAACCTTAATGGGATGAAAGGGCACAGGTTCTTGTATAAGAACTACTTCTCCTCTAAGCCGGAATTTTGGGATTGTCTGATCCAAGCCTTCTCTCAAGCCAATAACAGCAGCCCTCTTTGCTCCTTCTACAACAAACTCAAAAGCCTCAAGAATCTCATTAAGCATAAAAATTGGACCAACTCCTCTGCTATCCAGAGAGATATTGATTCACTTACTGATCTCCAAAATCAAGTTCTCACTAATCTCCAAGGAAATCCTATAGACCCAACTCTGAACGCTGCTCTTAATAGCATTAATGCTAAACTCTCTTACTATCATAGCACCCTTACCAGCTGGATGTCTCAAAGAGCTAAGGTTAGATGGCTAACCAATGGTGAAGATGACTTAAAATTCCTTTTTTCCAAAATCAACATCACTTCAAACTACAACAGAATTAAAGAACTTGACACAGATTTTGGGTCTGTTTCTTCCCACAAAGACATATCCACTGCTTTTATCAACCACTTCTCTAAGCTCTTCAATACCCACAACTCTCCGTCCCCCAATTTCACCTCTCATGAGATTCCTGCTGGTACCACTATTCCACCCCACCTTCTACCCCTTCTCATTGCCCCTATTACTATGGAGGAGATCAAAGCTATTATTTTTTCTGGTAAAGCAAATTCCACTCCGGGTCTTGATGGGTTCCCTTTTGAGTTTTACAAATCCTCCTGGAACATCATCAAACACCCTCTCTGTAAGGCTATCCTTTCCTTCTTCTCCACTGGTTTCATGCCTAATCAAGTGAAAGCAACGGCTATTGCATTAATTCCTAAGCATCCTCACGCTAGCAATATCCAAGATTACTGTCCCATCTCCTTATGCAATGTGGTCTATAAGGTTATTGCCAAGATCATTTCCAATAGGATGAAAGTGGTTTTGCCCATCATTATCCATCCTAGCCAAGGTGGTTTCATTAAAAGCAAAATTATCACTGACAACATTCTTCTTGCTAATGAGCTGTTAAGGAATTTCAACACCAAAGGCAAGAATAAGTACTTTGTGCCAAATTTGATATTAGGAAAGCATTTGACACAGTCTCTAGGGACTTTCTTTTGGATAGGCTGTTGGTCAAAGGTTTTCCTGACATCTTTATTTCCTGGATTAAGGCCTGTATTTCTGAGGTGCAATTTTCGGTTTGTATCAATGGTGCTCTCGAAGGATACTTTAGCTCCTCTTCTGGGCTAAGACAAGGCTGCCCGTTATCACCTTACCTGTTTACTGTTGTTATGGATGGTATTTCTTCTTTACTTGATCAGGCTTTTAATCAAAACAAGTTTGTTGGCATCACCTCGGGTGACTGTTCCATCACCCACCTAATGTTTGCTGATGACCTTTTGGTCTTTGGGGAAGCGACCAGTTCCAATGCTCATACTCTTAATGGCATTCTTGATAATTTTGCTTATGTTGCTGGTTTACACATTAATGCCCATAAGAGTAGCATCCTTATATCTAAGGGTGCTTTGCAGGCTGAGCAAATTTGTGATATTCTTCATATACAACAATCCTTCAACCCTCTCAAATACCTTGGGCTTCCAATTTTTTACACCAAGCTGAAAGCTCTGGACTTCCAACCCTTGATCCTTAATATCAGCTCCTCTCATGAGGGTTGGAAAGCCAAAACTTTATCTTTTGCTGGGCGTATACAGTTCTTAACATTTACCATTTGTAACTCTTTGGCCTATTGGATAAGGGGTTCTATCATACCTAAAGGTTGCTGTAAAACTATTAACCGTCTTTGCTCCAGATTCTTATACTTTGGGGATACTAGCCTGAAAAAACTTCAGACCATCTCTTGGAAGAATAACTGTTTGCCGAAATAATTTGGGGGTCTGGGTATTCCCTCCATTGATAGCCTTCAACATAATTTTGCTTGCTCGATTATTTGGAGGTTTTTGAACAGTAATAACCCTCTTTTTGACTGGTGGAGAGCTTGCTATTCGTCTTTATGGAATGTGTGGAATGGAAAAGGTTCAACTTATTAGAATTTTATTTGCACCAAAGCTAATACTGTTAAGCATTACCTTAACCTTTTTGTCCACCAATCTAGCAATTTGTCCTTTCTCTGGGACCCCTGGTGTAATGGTAAATCTATTGCAGATTTACTGATTACGAATTATGAGCTACAGGAATTCTCGTTTATGTCCAACTTGAAGATTTCTAATGTTATATGTGACATGTCGTGGAATCTTCCTAGATGCCTTGATTCTTCTACTATTTCTGCTATCTCTTGTATACACATTTATGAGACTGTGGAAAGTCATCTTTGGTTGGATTGTCAGAAGCCTAATTTTCAAAACTTTCAAGACATCTTATATGGTCAATTGGCTAAGACCCCCTGGCACAAACTTGTTTGGCACAAAAAAGGGGCTTTACGGTTTTCTAGTTTTGCCTGGATGGCTTTTAAGGGGGGCCTGAAAACTGCGGATGTGTTAGCTCATCATGGGATCAACACTGTTACCAAATGTTATTTTTGCTTTGTTGAGAATGAAACTGTGTCTCACCTTTTTTTTTAATGCAATTTTATTTTTAACTTCATCAAAGGTATTCTTCCGTGGCTGCGTAATCACCTTATGCAGCCCAATCTTTACCAAGCTTTAGAGAGTGTGCTGAATCAAAGGCTTAATTCTACTCATATCAGTTATTACTTGCTCTCTGGTTGTGCTGCTGTGTATTTTATTTGGAGAGCTCGCAATGACAGACTTTTTGGTGGCATTTTTGACTGTCAAGCCACGGTTTCTAGGAGAATTGCTCTGGCAGTTCTCAGGAAGACTGCAAATTGGAATCACAATCAGCGCATTCACTAATGGTTTCTGGATTTTGTTGTTGTTCACTGGGAACCGATTTTGTAAGGACGATGATGATAGCTGCTTTGCAGCAGCCCTTTGGATGGTCTTATTGGCAACCAAGGGCCTGGCATGGTGCAGTCCCTTCGAGCTTTTGACCCTTCCCGAGTTCACCATTTATGCCACCTGAGTCCTTTTACTCATTTTAGCATTTTTTCTTTCCTTTTGTAACTCCTTTTTGCTGTTTGTTGTCTTTGGCTTCACTTTTTGTTGTTGTGAATCAAGACCATAGGTTTCCTTTTTTCTTACTTGTAATTTTACTTCAGCAATGATACGGGCTATGCCCCTAAATTTCCCAAACAAAAAAAATAAGTCCTTCCTGTGAAATCTGGAAAAATCCCGTTGAAATTCCCAAAAAATTCCATTGAATCCTCTGCCGGAGCTGTTTCGTGTCTCCTCTCGTAAATCCTGCATCTCGATCTGTTCTTTTTTTTTTTGGACATTTAGGCCATTTAAGGCAAACTCACACACACAACGCATACACATGGACTCGAATCTTGGACATCTTAGTTGGAAGCCTAAGCCCTCAACCAATAGGCCAAGGAGAGTTGTGTTCTCGATCTGCTCTCATCTCGGGCAATCTTCGCCTCGTCGTTAAAATGAGAGCGAATCAACTTCGTTCGTTTCTTTTTTTCTCGAGCTCCCAAACTCTATGATACTGTAGCCATGTGCCAAACGACTACATCTATCTTACCTCCCATAAACCACACATGATTCCCAGTTCTACAATCCGCCAAAAGCCCTCATATAGTCGTTCGTCTCCACACCCTAGTCCTCCACACAAGCAGCTACCTGAGCCTCCTCAAACATCTACTCTAGCTACTGTGGCCCAATCCCTTCCTCCCTATTTGTCACCTACAGCTCGTTCGCAAGCCGCAGCTCCACCTCTGACCCGCCGACCCCTGCTCTGGGCTACACGTCAAAGCCACACTCAGCTCAACCTGCCGACCATGTCGCTTCCGTCTCCTACGTCCACAAATCCTCAATTTTATTGTGCCAAGCTAAAAGAAAAATAGGGTTATAACCTCCACCCAACCTCAAGGTTTCCCCTTCACGATTAGCCCTATCAAATCCATGATCCCAATCGAATACAATCCCCGTTTGCACCTAGATCCCGTTGGATCCACCCAGTCAACAGCCCCTTCCCGTCGGTAGAAATTTTGTGCATATTTGTGCCTCGAACCTCACGCCTTAGACAAGAGTACAATCACTTCGTCCCGCAAACATATAACACCCTAAAATCAAAATCATGTTCTTGGCACTCACGGCGCACCAAAAATCACATATGCGTGCTTTTCTCTAGCGTTATGAGAGGGAACTTGGTGAGATGCTTGTAGCGAGGCGGGTAAGTCTTGTGCATGCTTTTCTTAGAGTGGCGAGGTGAAATTTAAGTACCCATGTACGTGCCTCAGTGCCTGCGGGCAAAATTGCACTTTCAAATAGGTACCCGACACCAACCCATGCACGCCTTTCTCTGGCGTGGTGGGATTGAAGACCACGACTGCGATGTCGTCCGACACCGACTATGCATGTCTTTCTCTGACGTGGTGGGTATGCTAAGACTTCTGGATTTTTTCTTAAATGGGGGAGATACTAAAATGTTGTCGAAATTCGAATTGATGACGCACAAAATTTAAGAACAATACTAGTGGATCAAACTTGAACTAAAAAGTAGGGAACATAACTTGAATTTATAGAGAACAGAACTTAATTCAAACAACAGAGAACCATACTTTAATTTGGAAAATGCACAATCATGATGAAAATAGTCAAATACACATGCTTAATAATATCAGGATCCTTCACATGACTGTCAATGAACAATCAAAGGCAACAAATTCGTAAAGCATGCAAATACTAACAAGAAACAACGACGATTGATAAAACTGTGAATATAATAAGTTCTCTACAGATACAGTTAAGAGAAATGCAATGCAAGCGGCACACCACATACACTTGTAATATATATGATCTCCTATGAATAATTGTAAGAGATCTATCATGTGATCTTGCCTCAATCCCTGCTCTCGTTTGCATCGTTAAAATGAAGAGGAAACAAAGCCTTCATTTTTCTTCTTCCCGCTCACAAGCTACCACACACAAGAGCCCCCAGCTCCATCCTTTTGCACCCATCCGACCTCAATCAACCCGTAAACATGTCGTCCTGCAGCTCCTAGCTCTTCAAATCCAACCTTTCCTCACAGCTGACGTCTGACTCCAGGCAATCGAAGTCCACGAACGAAGCTCTGCCTCACTATTCGAATCACCTGTACCGAACCAAGTTTCCCGCACTTCTACCCATCCGAACCAGTCCCGTCGACCTGCTCCTATACCCGATCCATCTCACGCGTCCAACCCAATTGGAAGCCCACGCCGATGTCCAGCTCGATGATCCTCAGCTCCGACCCTAGCCATTTGAAAGCCTCGTTCGAACACTGCCTCTTTACAAGATGATCGCAACGCACGACCTAGCTCGATCGAGGACCTTCTCCTTCTGATTTCCCTCACAGACGGAAACTAGACCTCATCCAGCCGAGCCTGCTTCGTTCGATCCCCAACCATCAAGCCACCCGTCTGATTGCATTCACCAACCCGAGCTCCACAGCTGCAGATGACCCATCTGATCTTCCCTGCCAACCGAGCCTTACTCGATTCCTTAGATCCCAGCCCATTGCCTCTGATTCTACCCTCCGATGTCAATCTCGAGCTCTCGATCCATCATCTGCTGAACCAAGCCCCACACTTGACCGACCCATCAAATCAGTCGAACAAATCTTCTCCTCTGCTCTCTTCATCACTGCCCACACAGCAGCCTAACTTCATTCCTCTTCCTATCCTCATTGTCCACACGCAAACACTCACATTCAGCACTACACTAAATTCTCTCCTCCTTGCTGAAATCAGCCAAACCCTTCTATTGCCTTCTCTGTCTCAAAACCAAGGCTCTACTTGAACTCCCTCCCAACTCACTAGCACAGCCACTTAACCCCTCCTTCACTACAACCTCCTCCAAGCAACCAATTGACCTTCTTCCCTTAAACCCAATCCACTAAGATCAGCCCAAGACAGCTAAACCAAGGCAATTTCCTTCCACACTCCAAACCTACAACAATACACATAAAGACCACAAATACTCAATGTTTAAAATTGCATATTCGGGTATTGAGGCGTTTTTCATTCGTGAGGCGAGGCGTAAGCCTCAAGGCGTTTTGAGGCGTAAGCCTCAAAATCAAAAGATTGCGTAAACATAAAATGATAAATTTTTTATATACTAATGAGTGAATAATATAAAACATAAAAAAGCATAAGATATGAAGTGAAATCAAAATATCCCAATAATAAGACAACATGAAATATAGTTCAACTAAAAATTCTATCTTTCCCAAATCCTAGTATTCTTTTCATTAACATATAATTCAAATTTCCAAAAATAAATAGCAATGACATATCACATAAGAACTCATAAGTCATCAACACGGTCATCACTAAGGGGTTCTTCATTTGAATCATCATTATGATGATCTGCTCTATCCCCTTCCTCCTCTCCTATAGAGTCCAATGTCGGGCATTTACTTCAAGATTTATGTAAGTTTTAATATATATAGCGTGAGGCGAGGCGGGCCTCAACCAAGTTGAGGCGCAAGTCTCATAAAAAAAAACTGAAGGCGTAAGCATCGAGGCGTTTTTTACTGGAATTGCGCAAAGGCGAGCCTCATATTGTGCAATTTTAAACCATGCAAATACTCTTGCCTCACGAATCTCCCTCTTATTATTATTATTATTATTATTATTATTGATTTAAAAAAAAGAAGGAAATCTAAAAAAAGAGGAAAAGAAATATTAAAAAAAAAATTTGTGCTTTTGTGCCTCGATCATCGTATCCTTGACACTGTCGCCTCTGTCGTTGCTCATCACGAAGGTATAATATCTCCAAACTCAAAAAAATCCTCCAAATCCTATTTTTAGCGCTTGCAGCGCGTCTGGGAACCACCTATACACGTTTTTCTTAGCATGATAGAAGGGAACCTGGTGCGACACTTGTGGCAAGGCGGGTGAGCCTTGTACACACTTTTCTTAGCGTAGCGGGGATACTCCTAAGTACCTGTGCACATACTTTTATGCCTGCGAGAAAAAAATTGTAAATCTTTTAAACGGGTATCTTGAAGACCTATACGCGCTTTTTTTAGCATGATGGCATTAAAAGTCACGGCCTCAATGTCACCCAACACCTATCATACACGTTTTTCTTAGCGTAATGGGAATGCCCAGCTCCCCTAAAGTCCCTAAATGGGGGAGGCATTGGGAGGCTGCCGAATTTTTTAGTGAAACAGAGGTACTTGACTAAAATAAAATGCAAGGAACATAACTTAAACTAATAAGCATGGAACAAAACTTAGACCGAGCTACATGTAATTGGACTTAAATGAACACCTGAAATAAAATTATTACTCACGAAAGAATAAAAATCAAACATGAACAAGCAGGTACAAGGACTTGTGATTTTTAGCATGACCCACTCATTGAAGGAGAACATATAATTTGATTGTAAATAGATGTACAAAAGTCATTGAATAATGATGTAAATCCGTCTGCAAATAATTGGTAGCCATCCTATAAATACACTAAAAAATATTGCAATAAATGTAATGGCACATTCATAAGAAAAACATGGGAGGCATGCAACGGGTATAGAAGTTGCCAATGGACATGCATGAAGAAATTAACAATGAGTGCAGCTAATCCGGTAGTCAACACTAACTTGCAGATGAGCACATTAAATTCGACCATAATTGATGATGTTCACTGCAGGCGTATACAGAAGCATACAACAAATGCTAGGATATTTGTACAGTCTATAACAATTCAGTGAAATGCATCTATCCCCTACAAGCAAAGGGATTTGACATGCAATGAATACGATGACATTCCTACAATCAATGTCAATCCATTTGTGAATGAATACGATAATTCCTTGTGAGAGACAACAATCAACATGCATGAAGAAATTAGTGATGAATGCAGCTCTCCTAGCAGTCAACATCGATTTGCATGTGAACACACCAATTCATCTGCAAACATACATAGTACAACATACAATGAATATAAACACCTACTAGCAATGACCCAAGATTCGTCGTGTACACAATAATATACCTACGAGTGATGATTAGCAACAGGCAATGAATGTTACAACACCCTTACAATCAACAATTATTCAATGGCTAGCAAATACGTTGAACCCTTGCAAGCAGAGGCAAAAAATACACAACAAATGCAAATACCTATGAGTAGCACTAGAAGATTTGTATTCAATGCAACTTGCCTGTATATGACAGCGGAAGATTTGCATTACATGCAGTGGTCCTGCCTACAAACAACATCAGTGAATGTATTACAAGTATAGTGGACTCTTTTCCAGTGAGTGTGATACACTTCCTACATGCAAAAGCAAAGAACCTATAATAAATGCTGGCACCTACAAGCCATTGTGGAAAATTCATCGTGTACACAGCGGTCCGCATACGACGGCTAGTGGCCTTTAGATATCTACTGACGACCTATAAACATATTCAACAAAGCTTGCAGTGCATAACGTCTTGCATGCAAGAAGCCATAAATGACCCGTAGCGCAGTGCTATGACCCACCTACAAGCAATGTTGAGAGATTCATGCAGAACAAGTTCGCCCACATACGATGGTTAATGCCCTCTAAATTTCTAAATTGGAACACCAATAGTGTCAACAAAGCTTGCATTGTGTGACAACCTAATGGAATCAACCTGTAGCACAACACTACTACTCACTTTCAAGGAGTTTGTAGTGAAGATTGTAGATTGTTGATAGAGAGAAACAGAAAAATGCTAACGCCAGGTCGTCACATTGAATATATTAGCTTATTTATAAATGAAAGGTGGAGGACTCCTAATGCATCGTACAACGTGTTTGCAAGCAGAGATATATTCCTACAAGTTAAATTCAGAGAAAATGGCAACGTGTAGAGGATTAAATGAACTAAACTACATTGTTGATGCGCAATAAATGAAGCGTAACGTCACGCCACTAGATCCGCAACACTCGTACAAGCGGACAGAAGGCATCAACGGGCTTCTAAATAGAACGTTGTGCACACTCAAATGATAATCATTCTCACAGCTGATTAGTGTCAAACACTTTAAAATACCCTCCCACATGCATTGCAATAGGAAGAATGTGTTATTCAAGCATGACATCCAACATTGCAAGATGTGTTATGTTGTAGCAGTGTATCACATTAACATGCAAATGCACTACAAACACATGCATGACAACATGCAGAACACAATGTGCGAACATATCATCCAACATATGAAGTGTATTGTGTTGTAATATCACATCGCATTGACCTATAAATACATTATTCATTACACAAATGAATTAAGCACCACAAAAGGGGTTATGCAAATATGCAGACAACACATAAATCCAACCTACAAGTATAGCATGCCAGTCTTACCGAAACATCATATCAATCATGCAAACACAACATATTAGTCATATAAATACTTTATGATATAAGTATAAAATATATCATACGCGTCATATCAAATGCACCGATCATTCTTCAAATATGAATACTCGTATGAGCCCCGACGAGTGTGATTTATGCATACACATAATGTCTTAGGATGCTGCACTAGTCAATAAATGAACTTAATATGAAGACAAATCCATATATATATATATATATATATATATATATATATATATATATATATATATATATATATATATGGGAGTCGGCACGGCTCGAACTATTAAACAAATGCATGGTCGTAGCACCGATCGAGATATTTATTTTATATGTTAATATTAGTCCTTCAATGTTCATTACAAGAAAAATTCATTAATAAATGCATAAAGTTGACGATGAATGCAACCCTTTGTCAGCAAATAGACAGAGTCGATAAGGTTTAACCAACAAAAATAAAATTGTCCATAAGCACCCCGATGATGGCCATCTGAAAATCTCAACCGAAGAGGACCCCAAATATTTAAAATGCATCCAAAATTCTCATGAAATATAAATATTTAAAGTGACAAAAAAGTCACCCTAACAATGGTCGCGTTGAATATATATCTCAATCGTAGGGATTAATTGGAAAATACCCATCAAATACTTAAAATCATATATCAATTGATAAAATTAATATTTAAAATCGAAATTCATTCATCTAAATAACTTAAAATAAAATTCATTCACTCTCTGCAACAATTTGCTGAGGTGGTTAAATCTGAAAATAATTTCAGCTCACAAAGAGCAAATATCTTGTCAAGAATATCATTAGGATTCATTCTCAATATGTCTCTTGCTAGTAAGGAAGTGGAAAGTGTCCTCTGACTGATGGTTTCGCCGCCAAATAGCACCAGTGATAAACGTTGATGATGGGGACCCTCTGACCGGGTGTTTTTGCCGCCAAATGCCATCATTAAATTAATGTCATAGTCATAGCCCGTATGTTCCCAACGACTTCAAATCCTTGAGTAATGAATTAATAGAATATGATTGAAATGGCACAAAGTTCATTATTTGCTAAGGTGGATACAAATATGTCCCCTTAGACAAACATTTATCCGAAGTCTACAAGGTATCTTTAGACAAAGCAACTCATGGCTGCCGACACGGATCCTTTGGTCAGGTTGGTTTGACAACCTCCTCTGACTAAGTATACTAGGGACCATGATGACCCGGGACAATAGAATTATGGGATCTTGATCAGGTCTATCATCATCCCCCCTCACTTTAAGCACCAGGTGATGAATTTTCAATTTTAAATATTAAATTTTCAAATGTCAAATCATGTTGCTACTATACACTAGATGCTATGTATATGTTTGATGACTAGCCTTAATTCGAAAGTTTTCTCTCACTATCGGGAGGGGTAAACAACTATAGGGGCTTGCACCTATAGGAAACCTGAACTCATATCATTAAGTCCTCTCACAATGAGGTGAAACCTCTGGGTAATATCTTATCTAAAACCCAATTTGTCTTCTAAAAATTTGCCTCGTAACTTACTTGTTAAAACTCTCCTCGACGACTTGAAAAAAAGAAGAAAGTGGCCGCGGAGAGGCGGGGGCGTAAATTTTCGGAGCCCACAGCATCCAAAGTTCAATTATGATGCTTCTTAGGGTAGAATGCCTATGATTATGAATCAGATCAAAATAACACAAAAGAGAAAACCTATGTTCGCTGCAGGAGTGTGAAGAAGTATTTTTCACTATGAAACAATCAAATTTCAAGTGTTAACAAAACAAAATCTCCAACTATAGCTAGAGGACAAATAGGTGATTGAACAATAAGCACAAAGAAGAGTAGAAAATTATTAAGAATGAGAAAGATATGATGGAAGATCATAATAAATTAGACTAGAGTAGATATATTTTGAGGACCGTTTCGTAAGATGGGGTTCTTTGGGGCAACTAGATGGGCTAATGTGTGGGTGGTTGTGGGGAGACAAGTCATTATATCAAAGTTAGGCGACAATGTTGGACGGAGTAGGAATGAAGCAGCACATTGTAGTTTTCAATGAAGAAATAATGTTAGGCTACTAAAAGGTTGTGCTAACCATGAGAGGATGGAACATTGCGAGCGTGCTAGTAGATGTAAGGGATAACACTTATGGGATGGTTGGCTAGCCCCGAGACCATCCATGTAAGCAGGATGAGACTCCTAGCAGTTGGTACATAAGTGGCCAAGAATGGTGACCAAGATCGGTTGAATAAGTTATATTTGTTAATACTTTAAGGAGGTGGCACATGGTTGGATAAGAAGAATTTGGCAATTGTCACATGACATTTTACACCCTTATTTTGAGCCCTATATGTAACTTGAGGATTTAGAACAATGAGTCACAACTTGCTTTCTCACTCCAGACCCTCACCTTCCACTGCCGAGGACTACAAGCTTTGATCTATGTGCATAATGATTGACTGCAGTGGATAAAATAGCATCCTTGAAATGTGCATATTGCATTTTTAATAACAAAATGGCAAAAATACAACTGTGTACAAAACTATTTATATCTTCCTTAAGCAAAATAAGAAATAAGAAGGAAGATTTTCAATTTGGTCTTTTTTTCTATACAAAATTACAAGCCAAATCAAAATGAGCTCAAAAATGTGACAACTTGTTGCATTGCCTTAGTGTATAATGGAATATCACCTGGTGAAAGTGAAGAAAAAACTGAGATTTGGTCCATTGAAGTGGCCGGGTCCTCCATGATTTCTGTCTAAAGCTCTGATGGAGGAAGATGAGAACACCTTGGTTATCACCCTCAATCAGTTCATACATTCAAGGTTGAATGAGAGATTTGAGGAACAAAATGGCTTGGATTTCAACAGTAGTACTGTCCCAGTGTTCTCATGACTGATTTGCCTCTGAAATGAAAGCCTCGTTGTCATCTCTAATATTAGCTCGATAAGAGGGAAGAAAGGTGCCATCGACATTGGCCTTAATCAAACACAAGGGAGGAGAGCGCAGTTGATGTGGCCGAGTAGGGTCCCAGTGCTCCTGTAGAAAGTAAGTCCAAGCCTTGGTGAAGGATTCAAGTAATAGTGACTACAATAATGGTGAGAGTCACAATTGACTGGTTATAGTGGCTGCAATAATGATAGATGGCATCTAGGAGAAAGCTGAAAGAGTTGTTTGTAATTTTGGTTTTAAAACCTTTTCATGAATTAAGGACACTTGGATGGCAACTTGATGATGGTATGATTAAACCTTAGTGAATCTCAATTCAAAAGGTAGGATCTGTTTCAGACGGCACTATAGTGCCTCAGGATCCAGATCATTGCAGGTAGTGAAGCCATATCAATCAATTCATGCCATGTAAACAGACAATATGCTGGAAGCTTCTTCACAATTTGCATGGTCTTGAGACGTCATTTTGTTTTTATGGGTTTCCTCTTACAAACCATGATCTGTTGCATAATCATTTGCTCCATGTGTGCTCTTTTTCATTGTTCATGTCACAGTTTCTGTTAAGCAATGCTTTGTTTAAAACGAGTCTTCCAGTTTATATTTTAGGCGTTTATTCCCACGTATGAATGCTTGTTAGTTGATTGACTAAATTGAACAATCTATAGGTGATGAAATGGGTAACACTTTTTTCATTTGTTGGTAATTGAACCATAGTTATCAAGTGGTTGAAATTAGAACCTTTGTCTTTTTTTGTTTTTACCCTGGAAAAAATGGGGGTCTATTTGGGACAATTTTCTTGCTACTTTGTTTTTTAAGACTGCAACAAGAGTTTTTATTTGGCTATTACTTTTTCGTTGCTTCCATGAAATTTATGTTCTAAAAAACTATTTTTTCCAGCAACTTTCAAAAATGTTATTTTCGCCGCAGTAGTTTTATAATCATCTTTACAAAAAGTTACAACTATCTCAGACCCTAAATTTGCATATAGGCATACTCCAAGTGAATCGGACAATCTTCTTTGCAGACCCATACAATGGCATGATTTTATTCGAGCAAAATTTTCTAGGAGCTTATACGCTAATCATTTTACTATGAGTTTGATAAAAAAACTGCATTTTTTGTGTTTGCTTTTCCATTGCGCTTGAATTAGTCTTAGGGAAAAATGTTTTATCCAGTACTGAGGCTCCCGACAACGCTGGATTTGGGAAAGGAATGGTCTTTTTCAGTTATTTCTCATTGCTGCTATTGTTTTCATTGTTCGTAATTGTTGATGTGTGTGAATGTATCCTCAGTAAGATGATTGGAACTGATCAAGCAGGGAAGCATTCTTCTTTATTTTTGGTTCTGGTGGGGAGTGGGGGATGGAGTTGTTCTTTATTTAATTTAAATGATATATTGCTCTCAGCACTTACATTTCCTTTCCCTGTTATTTATAGTAACTTTACAATTTGGTGTTCGATTGTAGGTCTTAAAAAATAAACCAGATTTTCATCGGAAGCCATGGCCTACTATAAGCAACAGTGCAAAGGATTTTGTTAAGAAGCTACTGGTGAAAGATCCTCGTGCTAGGTTGACTGCTGCTCAGGCTCTGTGTATGTATTTAGTTTGGTTCCTCTTAGAAATTCTGTGAAGATCAACTTTTTGGTCGGTTCAACCATTTAAAAGAAGCGGAAATTCATCTTCAATAACACACGCACATCCTCTTACATAAATACTTGAATGTATGCTAATATGTATAATACAAAGTTTCTACCTTAGGAGAAGGGCGGACGGAAAAGAAAACCTAAAAAAGCTATACAAATCTGAGTCAAGTTGACATGCAGTCACCACAAAAGATTTGTGGAAGTCTAGAAGCAGTTGTTGGAGTACAACGTTATTAGCTTTAAGAAGCTTGGAGCATTGAGGCTGGAACTAATGGTCAAATGGAAGGGAACCATTATACGTTGTCAAGGACTTTCATAATAATCTAAAATAATTTTTCCTAAAACTTGTTTTCCAATTTCATATAATGTCACTAAATCTTAAACTTCCATCAAATATGACTTGTATGCCTACATTTGTGGGAACCGAAAATTTCACGCCCCGGTTAGTGCGATAAAGGTTTGATGTTGTTGATATTTTGGTACACTTGGAAGTAGATCAGGAGAGAGAGAGAGAGAGAGAGAAAGAGAGAGAGAGAGAGAGAGAGAGAGAGAGAGAGAGAGAGAGAAGAGGTTGGAAAGGAAGGATGTGAGAGGTAATAAAGAAAAAAGATGAAGTTCAGGGAAGTAAAACTAAGGGAAACAGGAAAATAAGGAAATGGATAGCCGAGGAATAGTAGAAAAGAATAATAATTCCGAACCAGTTCTCACTCAATTACAGTCATCCAGATTGATTCAAGCTAACACTGTATCAAACTTTTTTGTTCCTTATTTCTTTAATATCTTAGCTGCATTTATTTTAATATTGAGTATGTTTCTACTGGTTATGAAAATTCTGATTGACTGTGAATTCTTTTATTTTTTTTTCTTTTCAGCACATCCATGGGTAAGAGAAGGGGGACTTGCGTCAGAAATTCCATTAGACATATCTGTGCTATCCAATATGCGCCAGTTTGTGAAATTCGGTCGTTTCAAGCAGTTTGCTCTTCGGGTAAATCTGCAATTCAACGCTGCCATTGAATTTGTGCTAAACCTATTATTTATACGCTTGCATTCCCAGGCATTGGCTAGCACTCTCAATTCAGAAGAGCTCGCTGATCTTCGAGATCAATTTGATGCTATTGATGTTGATAAAAATGGTTCAATCAGCCTCGAAGAAATGAGACAGGTAAGTCTTCTATAGGTACCATTCTCATGTTGCTTAACAGGAAAATGCTGTGAATTACTTGTCCTCTAATAGATAATATACCTGCATAATTCATGTCAACTCCACAGTGATAAATATTCTGTCTTGTTGATTAAGGCAAATTTTTAAGCACAAATGAAATTCATCTTTACAAATTCTTTTATTTATGTGAAACTTCTATTTGCTTTATTGCTAGCGATTGTCTTTAGATTGTCTAATTGCACAATTGGTTTGGTATTTGTAGTTTCTGGATGTCTCGTGTCTCTAATATCCAATCCTTGGTAAAGTTAGGTCTCAGTTTATAGGGAAATTATTCTGTGCGGAGTCCAGACGGGAAGAACAGTCCGGATTGGGTGTATTTTGTGACTATTTACTATGTATTTTCAAATACATAGTAAATATTCACAAAATACGTAGCAAATCAGCAAATACTCACAAAATACTTATAAAATACTCACAAAAAACTCACAAAATACTTAGCAAATACTCACAAGTTACTCAGTAATACTCACAACAACGTATTTTATGAGTATTTATTGCGTATTTGAAAATACACAGTAAACATTCACAAAATACGCAGTAAATCCGAATGGATCACCCCGTACGAACTCTGTACATAATAATTTTTCCAGTTTATAGCGAAAATATTCTGTGTGGAGTCCGAACAGAAAGAACCGTCCGGATTGATGCGTATCTTGTGAGTATTTACTACGTATTTTCAAATACACAGTAAATACTCACAAAAAACATAGCAAATCAGCAAATACTTACAAAATACTCATAAAATACTCACAAAATACTCACAAATCATTCACAAAAAACCCACAAAATTCTCAACAATTACTCACAAGATACTCAGTAATACTCACAACTGCGTATTTGAAAATACACAGTAAATACTCACAAAATACACAGTAAATCCGGATGGATCACTCCATCCAGGCTCTGCACAGAATATTTTCCCCAGTTTATAGCATCAAAATTATATGAGGAAGCTTTTCTATATTGGCAAATGAACCTCTAAGCCATGATTAGGTTGCTTCATGAATCGTCAAGCTTATGACACAATCCTATTGTGCTTAGCGAAGGACCATAATTTTATTATGAATAGAGCATTCATAAATGCTTTTTATTCTAGCTGAACAATCTAATCATGGAAACATCCTCTTTGTTGTTTAAGGATAAAATTGTGAAATCATCCCTTTGCCATAATTATAAATCCAATTGACATAATCTCAAATATGCAGGCTCTTGCTAAAGATATTCCTTGGACGTTGATGGAGCCTCGTGTTCTGGAGATTCTTGAAGCGGTAAGCATCATAATGTTCTGTAGCCTCCATCTTATCTATTACATGTTCAATCTAATCACTCCTTCAATCTTCAATACATTTCCGACATTGCATGGTTTGCCATCAATGTTGCATATTCAATCTGAATCCTGTGGTTTGTGAAGCAGATTGACAGCAACACCGACGGTTTGGTCGATTTCTCGGAATTTGTTGCAGCAGCCCTACGTGTGCATCAATTGGAAGAACATGACTCGGAGAAGTGGCAACAGTGTTCCAAAGCAGCTTTTGAAAAGTTTGATATCGACAAAGATGGATATATCTCATCTGACGAACTTCGAATGGTATTTTTTTTATCTTCTCCAAGTGAAAACCCAAATCATCATTCCCCTAAAGATTACTTTTCTTTAGAGCCCGAATTCAATTTTTATGATTGAAACTGCAACAATGTTGATTTAGAACCGTGACTCTGATTACTCTACCAATGAGTGTAAACAAGTTGAGTTTTAGCACTATCAAGCTCAGCTCGTTTGTCGGAAAGCGAGCTCGAGCTTGAGTCGAGCTCAAAAGGCGAGCTCAAACTCGAGCTCGTCCCACTGTAAACGAGCTCAAGCCAGCTTGTTGAATTGCTTGATTTCGAATTTCCAGCCCAGTTTTTAATTTCCCGCCCGGTTTTCATTTTCCCACCCGGTTTTCGTTTAGGAGAAATTAAAGTTGAATGGATTGATGGGAAAATGCCGCAGCTTTTAAGCCTCATTAAAGAATTCATTTAGAGAGAGAGAGAGAGAGAGATGGAGAGAGAGGGATTGAGCTTTTTTTTTTTTGGTACCGCTCTGTTAGAGAGGTATTAGCATTTATTATTCAAGAGAGAGGGGCAGAGTAGCAGATTTTTGAAAATATAGGTGGGAGTGAGATTTTTTTTTTCTAAACGCAAAAGGAAGATTTATACCTTATTTATTATTAAAATTTTAAAAAATTTAAATGTAATAAATTCGAGCCGGCTCATGAGCTCGCGAGCCAAGCCGGACTTAAGCTCGAACTCAAGCTCGACTCGTGAGCTCGACAAGCTCAGCTCACGAGCCCATAAACGAGTCGAGTTCTAGCCGGCTCGCGAGCTGGGTCGGCTCACTTACACCCCTAACTCTACCTCTCATTAAACTTCTCCTTTCTTTCAGTACATAGGAATGAAGGGTTCTATTGAACCCTTATTGGAAGAGGCTGATATGGACAAGGATGGCAAGATAAGCTTAGATGAGTTCCGGCATATGCTAATGACTGCAAGCATGAATTCCAGCAATGCGCCCAGCATGAGCGTTCCAAGTTCTCACAAGTTGTGATGATGTTGAAGCGTTTGTGATCTTCCCAACTTATGAGATCATTTGACGGCTTCTAATTCAACTAACTCATAGAATTAAAGCCTTCTTTTATTAATTAAAAGCTTGCAGTTATCTTGAAAGCGGTAAATCATTGCGTTAGGCGCAAAATTTCTGCAGATATTTGTTTGCTGTTCATGATTTTCTTTACAGAAATTCTAATATAAAAACTGAGAGCTGACGATTGTGTTGTTGAATGTGGCTGTTGGATGTGGTAATAAAAAGAATGGAGCAATTTCATGTGTAACAGTGTACAAACTATCAAATTTGTTTAATGTATGCCATTCCCATTGAAGGGGGTTGTTTGGTTATGCTTTTAAATTTCATGTATTTTAGAAATAGAGTAATTCAAATACATGGATTTTAAAAATGTATTGATTTGAGTTATTTATATATTAATTAAATGCATTGAAGTTTTTTTTTTCATTTATTATGATATTTTTTAGATTCATTAAATCAAGCATCAAATAGAGTTGGATTTCAAGAAAAAAAATGGAATAAACTCTTTATTATGCTTTTGCCCCTAAGAAAATAATTATAAATTAGATAGTCAAATATATAAAAATTCATAATAAAATTATTCTCAAAAGAAAGAGAGTACAGCAAGATCAAATAGTGGGATCAGTACATGAATCTTTTTCCTCCATTATGTCTTATTGAGAGTTAAATTCTCATTTAAATTTAATAAAGAAATGTCATTTCTAATATTTTCTAACCAACTTTTTTCAGGTTTATCTCTATCTTTCTTAATATAAGTCAAAATTAATACATCTACTTTTCTAACAATGTCATTGGGAGGTTGTCATTTTATGTGATCAAATCATCTAATATGACTCTCTCTTATCTTATCTTCCAATGGAGCTATTCCAACCTTTTCATGTATATGCTCATTTCATATCCAAACTAGGTCATTGGGAGGTTGTCGTTTTCTGTGACCAACCTTCTAATGCGACTCTCTCTAATCTTATATTCCACTATATCTATTAATACTAAAATTATACTGCATATATTTAGTTTTATATCTACACAAACAAGAACATTTAGATTCTAAAATTGACCTCCATAACTCAAGTTTATCTTCAACTCATTCTCTAGTCTTATCAACAAGAAGAATATCATCAGCAAAAAGCATACACCATAGCACTATCTCTTGCAAATGCCTAGTGAGAACATACATGACTAAAGCAAAAAAATATGGCCTTAAGGCTGATCTTTGATGTAATCCAACAAAAAATAAGAAAATACTTAGTCAAACCACTTTGTGTTTGAACACAGCTTTTGCATACATATCCATAATGACTTGAATATAAGCATTATTAATCGCTTTCTTTTCTAGAACTCTCCATATATATCACTTCTCTAAACAAAAAGAGTACAACAATAAAATATTATAAAGCTAAAATTAAGCAGCCTTAAAGATTACATTGAATTGTAGGGATGAATCAAGAAGAGCTCATGGTGGGCAATTTTTCAAATCTCTTTTTTTTTTTTTTTCCTTAAAAGAATAAGCATTTTAAAAATTAGTAAGAAAGCTTTCCCAAACAAAACCTCACAATCAATTTATTAACCCAATTTCAAAAAAAAAAAAATTACATTTAAATATTTTAATAAATTGATAGGCTGATATTGTATAAGGGTCTATCTTTAGAATAAGACAAATGAGAATAATAGAAGCTGTTATTTTTAACGACCCCACTTTAGCTTTTAAAAAATTAAATCATTTTTAATTGCAGCCCACATTTCTTGATAATTTTTATAAAAAATAAAAAAATAATAAAAATAGGTTTTTTGTTTTACTTTGCATTTATTCAATTCAATTATTGTTACGTGCCCCATTTTAAATGTGGAGAATGATAAATTGGAAAAAAGAGAATAAAATTAAAAAAAAAATGATAATGGGATTAAATTTAAATTTATAAAAAACATCACCATGTGAGCCACATGTTACAATCAAAGTATTAAGAATGCTAATAATTTCGTTATGCTCTCCAATTTTTCTATGATATCATTATAAATAGAAGCATTTAAGAGTTATTTTTAAAATAATATAAGATTTTGTCAATATTACATAAAAATTACACTTTTTTTTTCATTAACATAAAAAATTTGGGATTTTTACGTACATAACACCTAAAACTATTAAAAATATACATTTAACACTTAAACTTCTATATTTACTGATCATATACCACCTAAAAACTCTTTTTTCCTACTATTCTACTACTCAATTGAAGCGATGAGATACTTGTATTCACTGTGAAAGGATGTCATTGACGTGGAAGACAATCGTTGACAATGATTTTTGACGGAATGTATAAACGGAATGTTATAATTGATTAAAAGAGGCATTTTAGATGATATATTAGTAAATAAGAAAGTTTAGTTGTTAAATATGTATTTTTACTAGTTTTAGGTGTTATGTATGTAAAAATCCCAACTAAGATGGCTAATTAGTCCGATAATTTATTTGATTTATTTGGTATATATTATAGATGTGAGGAATTTTATATCACTTTAATTTTCTTATAAAACATTAAATAATATAATTTTATTATTTTTTGTTTACAATAAAAAAAGTATATCATAAAGTAAATTTTTAGATGCCAATTACAACACACATATTGAACAAAAATAGCATATAAATACATATATAAATCAATTTTTAAGAATTTAAATATTTCTAACAAATATATTTCATTTTGTTGACTAAAATGAAAATAAAAATAATTTTTATATTAAAATAATTATTATTTTTTTTATTTGACGTAAAATAAAAATTCATAGAATTTACGCAATTTATTATTTTATAATTTCAATAAATAGAAATATCATTTAGTTAGCCTAATTTCCCAAAAAAAAAAAAATTGCCATACTTAGGCAATAATTGGGCCTGTTTGTTTCAACTTCGGCCTCTGAATTAATTACGAAAAATTATTGGGTCAGGTCACCGAACTTGTTCGGAGTCCAATAAAAAAGTGTCACATCACCTCCTACTCGGTACTGTGCTCAATATTGAGCTCAGTACTCAGTACTAAACAGTATCAAACACTAAATATAAGCTGTATCGGATGACCTGACCTGAATTACGGCCACGCATCATATCCCCACAGTTGTAACAGCTGTTGTGATACGTGACAGCTTAATCTGTCGGTGGAAGAAACAAGTAGGAATTATTTGTGCTTAGTTAAAAAAATGTTCTGAAAAGTATGAGTTAAATTCAAACATCTGTCAATGTAAAAAAAAATACCAAAAATAGTAGGAAGAGAAATGACCCCCTCCAAGTCGAAAAATTATACTGTGCTAAAGACTTAAAAATTTATAAATGCATTTTTTATTTTAAATTATTTTTAGATAACTAATTTACTCAAATTAGGTTATTCATTTTAAATAATCAAATTAGGTTATTCCTATCGTTAGTATGGTTCTTAACTCATAGTAGAATATATATATATATATAAACAAAAAACAAATAAATAAATATAGAGATTTCCATGTTTAGTATGGAAATAGATTAAAAAACTTGAAATACGCATGCAAATTCAATATAAAAAAAAGGACAAAAGCGTAATCAATCTATTCAATCCCAAGCATATATATATTATTCTGATGCATTAGAAAACATTGATACAAATTTCCACATGTCGAATTTCAAATTAAAAAGACAAAAAAGGGCTTATCTTTCAACCCAATAATTAAGAACTACAAAATGCCTACCCCGTGTTTCAAAACCATAATTAACAGTAAGCATAATTTGAAATGGAGAAGCAATAGGAAGAAAAAAACAAACAATGCGACAAAACAAAATCACGGAGAAACAATAACATAGGAACAGAAATTCGCCACACAAATCAAGATTCAACAAACTTCTTCTCTGTCTTCAATTCCTGCAACCCTTCCAACCACAAATCAGCAAACTCGCAATTTCTGTGCTGCTCAAACCAAGGCCCTCCAGATGTGTAATGAATCGCCTTCGGAAACGTATTCGGATCATTCTCATCCACCTGGTTATGCCCGACGAGGAAATTCCACACAAAAGGCACGGATCCGATCTCATCGTCCTCCAGCCACAAGAATCGGTGCAGAAACGCTCCGGTCTGTTTGCTAACAAGTTCCGGCGTAAGAATTCGATTCTTAGGATGTTTGCAATTATACAATACCATTGAAGACCAGTTCTTCCGCGGGTAAATAGTCTGTACTACACCATCCATCTTAGTGGTCTCCTTAGGAGCGTACTCGTGATGGACGCACATGACGGCGTAGCGATCGTCGAGGAGGGCGACGAGGCCGGCGATGTCGGCGGTGTAGAGGAAATCGCAGTCGACGAACATAGCCCAGCCGTGGAATCCGGCGAGGTAAGGGGTGAGGAATCGGGTGAAAGAGAACTCGGTGCTTTCCGTTGGGTCGCGATCGCGCCAGTAGAGGCCAGCGGCTCGGAGATCGGATTGGTTGATGGGTGAGATGTCGAGGGGGATGGAGGAGTGTTTGAGGAGAGAATGTCGGCATACCTCGAAAGCGGCGTCCTCGCGGGAGTCGTAGCCGATGAAGATCTTGAATGGAGGGAGAGTAGAGTTGGGAAGATGATCTGCGGAGCCCATTGGAGACAAGTTTGGGGATCTGGGAGGGAAGGGGGAATGGAAAACAGTGGAAGGGAAGGATCGGAATGCGACCTGCACGTGATGCTTCAAGATTGTCAGAGATGGTGGACGGTAGGGATGAAGGATTTGGAGAGGGGACAAAGGTTTCCGAAGATGGCTTGATCCGCTGGCGCTGGTTTGTAGAAGTGCTGCACCCAAAAAACGCGTATCCGTACGTAGTGGGAGCAAGCACGTGAAAACCACCATAATTGATGATTACGCTGTGCTTAAAACATTTTTAATTTTAAATGTTTATATTAATAAAAAAACTGATCCAAATCGTAATAACTGTATGGCTTGGATCTAAATGGTTATTGTCTAACTTTGGGAGAAATTATTATGTGCAGATTTTGGATTATCCGGTGGTGAATCATAACGTACCATGTCATCTGGTATACAACGGTATCGAGCACAAGTACCCAGCAAACAGATGATGTGGCGCATTGTGATTAAATATATTTAAAAAATCATATATTTGATAGTGGCTAGAGCACATAGGACATTTATTATAAAAAAAAAATATTGATAAATCCAGAGAATTTGAAAGATTGATGTATAGTTAATGAGTTAATATTTTTACGTAAAAATCCTTAGAAAAAGCATATCCGTGATGATAACAAATTTTATTCTATGTAAATGTAATGTGTAGAAGATTGGGCCTCCTTCGAGCGAACAATTATTAGGACTGGTGACCGGACGTAGCTCTACGTCCGGTCACCACTGAGATCGTGCCACGTGCTCTTATTCTTTACCGTGCAGCCCGACGACTTGGCCCAGACTGGAACCTGGGAATGCTATGTTCGCGTATTGTTAGGTATTACTCGGTATTTGCTCGGTATTGCTAGGTATTGCTTGGCAATAAAGAGAAATACCGCATTGTGAAGACCAATACCGAGCAATAACGAGTTTTTCTAGAAAAACTCGGTATTGCTCGGTATTGCTCGGTATTACTCGGTATTTGTCTTTACATAATGTATTTCTCGTTATTGTCGAGCAAAATCGACAAATACCTAGCAATACCGACAAATACCTAGCAATACCGGGTTGTCATAGATTTAAAAAACGCACGTGCGACATACCCATTATTCGTCGGGTCGGGTCCGCGGTTTTGTGCCTGCTACGTGGCGCGATCTCAGTGCCGGCCTAACGTAGCTCTACGTCCGTTCACCGGACCAAATAAAAGTTCCCTTCGAGCAGTCGAAAGGAAGTAAATGTTTTATTGCCAAGTCGATTAGGATGACAATAATGTTATTAGGGGCACAAGTAATGATAATGAATAATATTATGACATAATCAAGAGGCATCATACGATAATAATGAATCACAGGACATAGTCATTAGTAAGCAACATTGAATTAGTGTAATTAAAAAATATAGATATTTAATTTTTATAAAACATCAATAATTATAAAGAAATCTTCAATTAGAGATAGTAAATTCAGCCAAATCTAGCACTAAATTTCATGTTTATTTCAAACAAATGAAAGACAATAAAGTCATCTCAATCATAAAAACTATTTTGACAAATCATTTGAACTTTATTTCATTTCCTTCAACTACCTTCCATTCAAATAAAGCCTAAATATTCCCCTAAGAGATTAAAGCTTTGTTTGGGAACTAGAATGTTGTTTTAGAAAACCGTAAGAAATTATCACTATGTGGAAAGCATTTTTTAATGAAAAACCCATAGCAGGAGCTCCTGACGCACGAGAGATTATTCTGTGCGGACGCAGAATATAGCTCTACATCTAGATACCAATCAGAATGAGCCACATCAGCTACATCGAGCAGCAGTACCGCTGGTATCGAGCGACACCAAGCCGCAAGCTTAAGCACCTAGACGAGGTTCGCTTCCACTCAAATTAATTTTTCCTGACGCACCAAAAGATAGCAGTGGGGTTCTCATAATGCGAGTGAAATTAAATTTCTATTTGAGCAACCAATTAAAAAGCCCAAACGATTTATTTTTTTTAAGTACAATAGTTTTAAAGAAAAAAAAAAGTAAAAATACTTGTAGAAAATATGCATGCATAAGACTATTATTACATTAAACTATCTCAATCTTTTTTTTTTTTTTTTTTTTTTTTTTTTTTTTTTTTTTTTTTTTTTTTTTTTTTTTTTGGGACATTTAGGCCATTTAAGGCAAACTCACACACACAACGCATACACATGGACTCGAACCTTGAACCTCTTAGTTGGAAGCCTAAGCTCTCAACCAATAGGCCAAGGGGAGTTGTATACTATCTCAATCTTAGTATGAAAGACTAAATAAAAATAAGAATAATTATTACTATAATTTTAGAAAAATAAAAAAAAAAATTGAAATTGGTGATCAACTCATTAATGTTAAGTATATTATCTTGAGATGGATATTATGAATTAACAATTTTCATTCATATTTAATATTTTCCAAAATATTAAATATTTTTTTACTTGTTTTGAATAATTATTATCTAAATTATATCAAGTTTAATGAGTACATACACGAAAAGGTTGGAGTAAGCTCCTATGGCAAATAAGATTAGAGGGAGTCCTCTTAGATGGCTTGATCACATAAAATGCCGATCTTCTAATGGCCCAATTAAGAGAGTTCATGTATTAGATTTAGGCTTTGTTTGGGATGACTTTCTTACTGCTTCTTAAAGCAGCTTTTTAGTACAACTTTTTTTTTAGGATTGGCAAAATAAGATTGTGAAATACATAATCTTATAAATAAAATAAAATAAAAATTCTTAGAATTTAATTAATTATATTTATTAAAGATGGATAAAATAGTTGAAATATTTATGTTTTAAAATAAAATAATAATTTTAGGGTTAGCAATTATCCACCATGAACTCTTCCTGGTGATCTGCGTGGCTGTTAAACCGGACCAGTGGATCAAATAACATATCGGACCGTCCGGCCAATTGCTGCTAAGAAAAGACACCCAAAGGCCAATCCGACACAATCAATGCCTTACAGGTGACAGTTGGCAGGAACTTTTACCAATGAAATTTGAGCCATGTGAGGAAAACAAAGCAACCACCAAAAAATAAAGATATTATTATCATGTCCAAGATGCTTAGATGTGGGGTCAACCGGATATTCCAGGTTGATAGCCGGAATCTAAAGGGGGTGGTGGATTTTGACTGTGTAAATGAGCTGAGCCTGTTTAAACTCAGGACACTAATGAGCATATGAGCTAATTTTATCTGAGTCATGAGCTTGAGCTCAAGTTGGAATTTTAAAAAAGAATGAGTTCAAGCTTGATAACGCTCAACTCGTCAGCATATGAGCCGGCTCTAAAAGAATAATTACTAATCTAAATTGGTATATAATTTTTATGTATTACAAATATTATGGCATTTAATGCAACATTACAATATTTTAAATGCAGCTATACAACTTTTTTAAAAAAGTTTGAATTCACCTTGAAAGATGAGCATCAATATATTCATACTGTCTTGAAACCCTTCCAATTCGTTGAGCTAGGGTTTGACGATTTTCTTCCTCCCGGCGCATCATCACTTTAAGCTCCCCCGACGCCACCGTTGGAGGGATCCTATGGATCCCTCCGCCTACACCTCCTCTTTCCACCTCTCCCCAACTCCTCTTCTCCTCCTCCTGGAACCTCTTGCCCCTTACCTTGGGATCGAGTCTTCTCGGATCCCCCGACAGCCAGTGAGTTCAATATTTCCTCCCTTCCCACTCCGGAGGAAATTATTGACTTTCCCACCGAAGATATTGTTGAAGTTGTAGAGGAATACAATCTAGCTTTGGTCGGCTACTCCCTCGGTAAAAGACTGTATTACGAAGCTCTGCTCAAATATGTTACTAAACTATGGAAACTCAAAGGTACTATCCAACTGATTTCGCTAAGTGAAGGCTTTTTCCTCTTTAAATTCTCGTGCTGAGGATTATGAAATGGTATGGACAAAAGGAGCTTGGTTTATCTCCGGTAAACCATTCATTTCAAAAAATGGTCCTCTCACTTCAGCCCAAAAAGAATATAGTACTCTAATGTCCCAATTTGGTTCAAAATCCATGATCTACCGCTCTATTGCTGGACCCCGATAGGTATTTCAAAAATCGCCACAAAAATCAGTATTCCACTTGCTGTCGACGCTCTCACAGCTTCAAAATCCAGACTCACTTACGCTAGAGTTTGTGTCCAAGTTGACTCTACTACTACTTACCCAGCTTCCATCCCTATAACGGTTGAAGGTAAACTCTTCAACCTTAAAATCCAATATGAATGGCGCCCTTCTATATGCGACCTCTGCAAATCATTCAATCATCAAGCTGATGTATGCCCTTCAAACCCAAAACCCAAACCTGATCTTCCTCCTGCTGGTCCCCGAGGAAGAAGTACTAGTCGACGTCCAAGACCACCTTCCAAAAACCCCAAGGGAATCCTACCTACTCCCAGATCCTCTACAGAGCCTCGTCCTGATATATCTCAAGACGCCACTACATTTCTCCATACTCACTCCTCCAACCTCTCTGCTCCCACAGAACCGGAGCCTAACTCTCTTCTCAATGCTATTACAGTTGATAACATCCTCACTGAGGTTGCTCCTGCTTCAGACATTCCTATTAATATAGATATCTCTCATATACAACAAGACTCTGTGATCATACCGAATCTAAATTCCCCTACACAACCTACCACTTCTTCCTCTGATTTCCCCACTCCTCTTATCAATCCCTCTACTCTGGAAACGTCTTCCCCCAATAAATTTTCTATACTACAAACTCTTTCAGATTCTGATTCTGCTTCCATAATCGAGCCTGACAATGCCTCTTCCGCTTGTCATTTGCCTACTGAACAGGGAAATTCCTCTCCTCCCTCTAGTTCTAAGCCTAACTCCTCCCAACCAAAAAATGCCTCTCATTCTCAACCCCACAGAAACACTAGGGGGAAGGGAGCCAAGAAAGGTCCTAAGCCTAAATAGTTTTCCATGACCCATCCAAATATAGTGGTTTGGAATATCAGGGGTTTCAACAACCCTGATAAAGTTTTGTGCTGTAAAAAAGTGGTCCAGGACCACGACATTGACATCTTCTATCTTCTTGAAAACCGTATTCTCCAACATAATCTTCAAGACCCATGGTTTAGTTCCACTCACAAGATTTTTGACAATGAGATGAGCTGTCACAACTTTCACTCTGCTTCTCCGGGCCGGATATGGATTACATGGAACGCCAGTAAGATTTCTTTCTCCCCCACCTTCATTTCTAAGCAGGTTATTACTGGCATGGTTTGCAATGGTAATATGCCACCTTTTCTGATTTCTGTTGTCTATGCTTCAAATGATTTTGTGGAACGTAATACACTTTGGGATGAGTTAAGGCTTCTTTCTCCGAATCCTGGACTGCCTTGGGCAGTATTTGGGGATTTTAATTGTTGTAGATTCCCTTCTGAAAAGTCAGGTGGAAATGCTATCAACTCTACTAAGCTGGCTCCCTTAAACTCCTTTATCTTTGATGCCCATCTTGAAGACTTACCGTCCACTGGTAATTACTTCACTTGGTTTAACCAAAGGGCAGATAATCATATCCATCTTAAGCTGGACCGTTTGCTTGTTAACGACTTTTGGATTTCTGCTTATCCGACTTCTTTCTATAATGTTAGCAGCAGTATGGTTTCCGATCACACACCTCTCATTCTCCAATCTAAGTTGGAGAGAACCACAAGTAAGAGATATATGTTCAAAAACTTCTGGTGCAAAATCCCTGAATTTTGGGATATTTTGATTTCGATATTTGCCTCCCCTTCTCAAGGGAACCCCATTAATTCCCTTTACCACAAGCTCAAGTTATTGAAGAAAGAAATCAAACTTAAAAGCTGGGTCAACTCTTCCCACTTAGACTCAAAGTGCTCTGATCTCTCCTCCAGGCAAAAACAACTTCAGCTACAAGTTGACATGGACCCTCACAATGCCAATCTTTGTGGTCAACTCAAAAAGATTAACCTGGATTATGCCTTTTATAACTCCTTGAGAGCCAACTGGATTATTCAACGTTCTAAAGTTAAGTTGCTAACAAATGGGTAAGAAGACTTAAAATTCCTTTATTCAAGGATACAAAGAAGGAACCCTCAAAATCTGAGCATTCTTCACTCCTCAGTTTGCAACAATGATTCGCCCCAAGCTTCAAACATCCAAGGCATTATTAACCACTTCAAAGCTCTTTACAACTCCCCCAAGCCTCCTTTTGCTGGTTTGAGCAACATTCCTAGTGGGAAAATGTTACAGGATGAGGCTATTCTATCCCTTCTCCTGTTACTAATGATGAAATCCACAATGCTATTAAGTCTGGTTGTAACTCTTCTGCCCCGGGGCCTGATGGCTTTAATTTTGGCTTCTACAAAAACACCTGGTCCATTACTGGACCTACTGTTTGCAATGCGGTAAAGTCCTTTTTCACAAAAAATTACCTCCCTACCAGGGCAAAAGCCACTGCCTTAGAGCTTATACCTAAGAAGACACATGCGAATGCCATTCAAGACTATAGGCCTATTTCTTTGTGTAATGTATTTCATAAGGTTATTGCCAAGATTCTTGCAACTAGAATGAAACCTTACATGAATGAAATCATACATCAAAGTCAGGCTGCTTTCATTTCCAACAGATTATCCAATGAAAATTCTATTCTAGCGGCTGAGATTGTTGGTTTTGCTAACAAGAGGAATCGGAGAAAATTTTTTTGTGCTAAATTGGATATTAAGAAGGCTTTTGACACTGTTTCAAAGGATTTTCCTTTTGCTAGAATGGCTCAAAAGGGGTTCCCTCATACCTTCATTAACTGGATAAAAGCTTGTATCAACAACACCCATTTTTCAATTTACATTGATGGTGGACTTCACGGTTTTTTCAACTCTACATCTGGACTGAGACAAGGATGCCCCCTAAGTCCGTATCTTTTTTGCATCATTATGGATGCTCTCTCATGCCTTATTGATGACACTTCTCATATGGACTTCTTTGAAGGTTTTAAATTGGATAATTTCCAATTGTCCCACCTTACATACGCGGATGACCTCTTGGTATTTGGGAAATCAGACATAAAAATTTGTGAAAATCTGGGCAAAATTATGGAGTATTTCTCCTCTGTTTCGGGCCTCCACCTCAATCTCAGCAAGAGTTCTCTTCTTTATCCACCTATTGCAAATTCTATTTTCTCTCTTTCTCAAGCTCTTCACATCCCAAATTGCTCCGCCAATATTTCTTACTTGGGCTTACCTATTTCCTTAGGTAGACTCAAGGTTTCTGACTTCTCCCCTTTGATCGAAAAAGTTACTAACATGCTTTCTGGTTGGAAAGCAAAACTACTTTTTTTGCAGGTAGGTTGCAGTACTTAAAATATACAATTTCCAATTTGGTGGCGTATTGGATTCGGGGTTCCAACATTCCCAAAACAGTTTTGAAAACCATTAGTAAAGCTTGCTCCAAATTCTTATACCATGGAAACTCTCAGTCCAAAAAGCTGCATCTTATCTCTTGGAGATCCACTACAAAGCCTATCTCTATGGGGGGTTCAGGAATAGCTTCTCTTCAAGCTCTTAGATCTGCCTATTACTGTAAAACTATTCTAAGACTTTACAACTCACAGTCCCCTCTATCTAGTTGGATGAAAACTAGATATTGCTCCCCTTGGAAACCTTGCCCCTCCTTCAGCTCGGGCTTCGATCTGGAAGAATATTTGTAGCACTGCAGACATGTTCAAAAAGAATTTCTGCTTTCAGGTCTACCCGAACAGTCCCATTGACTGTTTTTGGGATCATTGGGTCCTAAACGACAGTCTTTCCTCTATGTTTTCTGGGAAAGCTTCTTCTCTTATCAATGGGGCCAACGGTATACTGGCCAATTGGATCACTGATGGTGCTTGGGCTCTCCCCACTTCACTTAGTACCACTCTTAAATATCACATACACACAATTCCTATATCCCATAGCAGTTATTATCACATCACTTGGGAAAACAATGAGAATGCAACATTTAAAGATTTTTACAAGGAGTATTTTACTGATTCGGATGTGGACTTTTTTAATTTAGTGTGGCACAAAAATCATTCCATTAGGTATTCCTCTTATACTTGGATTGCTATAAACAATGGGCTTAAAACTGCTGCGGCTTTGTCGTATAGGAATATCAATATTGAAGAAACTTCTTGTCCCCTATGCCACAGTCACTTGGAGAAAACTTCCCACCTCTTATTTGAGTGTGACTACTATTTTCAGCTCATTACTATGCTCATTCCGCAAATTAATAACTTCTACCTGAGACCCAATATTACTCAAGCTCTTCACTTCATTAACGGTCTTTACAATGATCAAGACGCTAGAAATGCCACTCTCCTTATACTTCATGCTACTGTCTATTACCTCTAGAATGAACACAATTCCAGGAAATTTAATGGTAATGCTCTATGTGTTACTTCTTTAAAGAGGAAAGTTATACAGGCAGTTTTTCTGAAGCTAAACAAATGGAAAAAAAGGAAGTTTTTTAAAACAAAAACTGCATTTGTGTTACAAAGTTTTTCTCTGCTATTGAGGACCCATATATTTCCTAAGATGAAGCTTTTCCTGTTTGGCTGTTTGAATGTTGTTCACTGGTTTTCTTACCTGCTATGGGATGGATATCTGATGAGTTTATATCATACTGCTTCTCCTATTCTATGGCTGGAGAATTCTAGGAGGGATAACTGTATATTACTTGCTCCTCACTTCTGTGGGAATTTGTGGAGGCTTTTTTCTTCTCATTATTATCTGACTGGAAGCACTATTAAGAGAAGTGGTTTGGAAGATGATTGCTGCCCGAGGAATGACCATGCTGCTTTGATTTTGCTTCATTCTTTTTTGAGGTGCCTGTAACTTTCGTCTCTCTTATAGGATGCCTAGGTGGTATTTTTGAAAGGACGATGATGAATGCTAACTTATTAGCTACCCCTTGGACGATCGTTTGGCAACCAGGGGTATTTGTTCTGCTCAGACCCGTTCGTGAACTGACCCATTTCGTGTATTGGCAGAACAGCCCGAGTCCTTTTGGCTCTTGAGCTATTCTGTCTTCTTTGTTTCAGTTTTGTTATTTTGCTTTCTTTTAGAACTCCTTTTCTCCTCTTTTTTGAGATTTGGAGTTATAATTCTGTTTTTACTTAATTACTTGTAATCTTTTTTATATATGAAAGGGCTTTGCCCCAAATTTTCCCAAAAAAAAAAAAAGAAAGAAAGATGAGCATCTCACCTTTCTCCTTAGAGATAAGCATCAACCACACCGTGACACTGTCTAGTGTCTTCTTCCCCACTGACCTCTAGCCACAACCACACTTAACGAGATGAAGCAAAGCTCTTGCCTTGATTTCCAACAAACTCTAGCCACAACTACAGGTGCAAATTAGTCAAGCCGGCTTGTGAGCTAGCTGGAGCTCAACTCGTTAACGAGCTCGTCAATCGAGCTTATCGAATTTAGAGCTCGAGCATAATGTCACAGAAGGCTCCACTCGATTACTCGTCGAGTGGCTCGCCGAAATGCGAAACCAATGGAAAAAGGAAGAATGGTGGAGGGCAAGCACTGATGCAGTCCGCAGAAGGTGAAGGTGGAACGACATGGTGGGGGGCAAACCAGAGCTCGTGCGCATGAGAACCGTGGAAGCTTGTGTCGGGTGCAAACCGCAAAAGCGCATGCATGACACGTAATCCAAAGCGGGCGCACATGCGAACCGCGTTCGTGGAGAAAGAGGCGGGCATGTGCAAACCACGTGATGATGTGGAATTGAGGCGCTCAACAAGCTCATTTTCGATGGCGAGTCGAGCTTGAGCTCAGCTCAAGTTGGAGCTCGGGATTTGACGCGTTAGACTAGCTCGAGTTAAACCCTATGATGCACGGACACGGATACGGCGACACGGACATTACACGACACGGACACATGACACGACTTTTTTTGAAAATATAGGACACGGGTACGGCGCGGACACGGCAATATATATATATATATATATATATATATATATATATATATATATATATATATGTAATATCATATTAAAAATGACAAACAATAATAAATGAATGACATGATAACTTATCTAGTTTATAATATAAAATATTTAGTACAAAATATCTAATACAACCACAAAAATATAAGCAAATAATCATTTACTACAACATCAAGCATTCAAGCTTCAACTACTATGATGAGCTTTAGAGGTTTGTTTTTGGCCTTCAATATCATCATCATTGAATATCACTGATTTCAACTCTTGTTCAACAAGAGAAAGATTTGTAATTGTACAAAAAGAGAGGAGATGAATATACCTTCACTGCCAAAGAGAAATGAGAATATTCGATGAATGGGTACTAAATGCAGACGTTGATTTGGTATTGTGGATAGGAAATAAGAAATTTAGTTTAATTCTCGCCAAATATAAGAAATTATATTTTAAATATATATATATATATATATATATATATATATATATATATATATATATATATATATATATATATATATATATAATATTTAAGATACGCGTGTCGGACACGCGTGTCCAATTTGTTTTTAATATTTTTTAATCGGACATGTTTTCGGAGTGTCCGACACGTGTCGGAGTGTCCGACACGTGTCAGAGTGTCGGACGAGTGTCGTGTCGGACACTGCTCGCCTCTTTGAGGAGAAGTGTCGGTGCATCATAGGTTAAACCTGACCAGAGCTCGACTCAACTCGTTTGTACCCCTAACCACAACCCACTCTTTCGCAGTGACAACAAACTAGAGCTTCTACATCGATTTCATCCCCAATCAAGCTCTAGGGCCTAAGAAAAAATCGATGAGACAAGGTCATGCTCATTCTATGGGCTCGACTTGAGCTTGAGCTCAAGTTCAAGCTGCTCTTTCGAGAGACGAGTTGAGCTCGAATTTACTACGACTCGTTTTATTTACAATCCTAATTAGATATGGTCGAAAATCACCATTATAAATAAGAATTCAAAATAAATATAAATACTATTATTTGTTTGTAAAATTTTATAAGACAAAATACCAAGTATTTCTTTTGGCCAAAACTCATGCAAGCTCGAACAAAATTCATGCAGTGAGAAACTGGACAGCATCATATAGCACAAAAAAGTTAGCTGCATTGTTTAGCTAAATTGATGGCTCCTAGGAATCCCAATCAATATATATGGTAAATCATAGAAAATAGGAAAACCAAAATAAACTTATATTTTTGACATTAGAGTACAATCATAAAAGGAACTAATTTCCTAAATGAGCAAATCACTAAGGAGATATAGCAAAATCAAAAGTAACTTAGCAGAGATATAAGAGAATCCAAAACATGATTACCTGAGAATATTAACGTGTGGAGAACTCAAATTTGGAACTCAGAAGCGTACTTTGAATTTGCTGCTGCTAATAAAGCTGCTCCAATTCCAGATCCATCTTTGGTATGCTCGATTACTATATTCTTCGAGACTTCAGCGCCAAGTAACTCTGCAACAGCATCTTTAAGGTAGTTTCTATACTGAGGATAATGTTCATAGAGTCCTCCATCCATGGCGACCACAGTTCGCTTCCCTGAAATCAGCCCCTCTGAGTCTTGTTCCAGCTTCTGCAGAATTCCCACAATTCCAGCCCCAGCCAATCTTCCGCCCCGCTTCACGATTGTGTCACAGACGTCAACTACAGTCTTCCTTGCTTTCAGTGTAGACCTTCTTGCCTGGTAAAAATATTTAGAAGAACATGACGAGGTTAAAAATTGGAATTCTTACGAGACATCAAATTAAGATTTTCCGAGACTACATTCTTTGCTAGATTAAGGCTTGGTTTGGGACGGCTTTCTTCTTACTTTTTCAAACAGCTTTTCAGTACAAAAATTTCTTGAATTTGAAATTTTTGTACTAAAAAACTATTTTAAAAAGCAGTATGAAAGCTGTCCTAAACAAAGCCTAAAGAACTTTTTTATTTAACTAAAGAAAAAGAATTTATTGATGCTAGAGAATTTAATTTTTCCCAAGCAATCGATGAATGTTATTTCATAGAACTCACACCAATGGTATTGCTCAAGATTTCTTCCACTTTACTTAAATCTTTGGTGTCATCCTGCTGCATGGCACAAAGATCCGGAGTCCTGTTAGTGTAGTGGAAGAATTAGTTCCAAATGAATAAGCTAAAGAGGTTAGACTATAAGAGGACTGGATCGTAAAATATATCAGAAAGATTGCAGAAAACGTTAAGAGAAAAAAAAACAGGAATGAACTGAATAGGTTTTGCTTCGAATTCTATTGGAAGAAGAATTCTCAATGTCTTTAAATAGATTTTAGGTTTGAGAATTGCAAATGTGGTGTTGAAGCAGTTTTTATAGGCATCCAGCCCTAAGGAGAACGAAAAGACCACATCTTAAAGTTATCTTAGAGAGCTTAAATGAAATAAATGATTAAACACAAGTATTGACATCCAGCCCCTGAAATTCTACCTTACTATTTTATGTTTCCTCTTTCTTCCCTCATCTTGTCAAAAGCTCATAGGCACTTAAAAACTATAGGGCTGGTTAGATATCAAGTGTGATTATCTTATATCAGTGTGTTAATAAAAAGAATTAGTATTTCATCAAGGTTAATCTCCTAGTAAGACAAATAACAACGAGCAAAATATATTGTTGAGAGTGAGTTCTTGAAGTGACGAACATTGAACCATGGCGTAAACAGTTATTGCAATCCTATCCAAGAATAATGTTTGGCTGGCCTGTCAGTTCATTGGACTAGTAACTCACAACAGTCAAACGAAATGAGTAAGACAAATAACGAGGAAAAAACTCCGCACATGCTTTTTGATGTCTCTTTCCTCAATATTTTTTTGAGTATTTTGATGAAGAAAGGATATTTGCATTTTGATCTAATTACCCAACGTTTACATACTACGACTAATATGACCTATCATGGGATCTCCACCTATTTATCTCCTCCTTCCTTCTTAAGGTTTGATTCACTTCCTCTTCGTCTACAACCAGAAGCTACTCTAAGTCCGGCGCACTACAGGTTTACTCTAGACAACCTCGACAACCTCCATCAACAATTAGCTTCATCCGCATTATTAGATTCGACATATTATCCACCTACTAATGAATCCCCTCATTACCACTCATCAATGGCCCTACAAAAATATGAAAGGCAACGTATTGCTCGCCTTATTTACTCTTATATGATATTTGATCATATATCCTTTTTTTTCACGCATTTGCCTTGTTCATATTCTCTATAATTATTCCCATTACATATCGTGAAGCACAATAAATTTTAAACACCAAACAAATGATGGATATTGAGATGGATGCTCGACACAGTGGCCATACATGCCCCAGCAACTTAAGAAGAACGAAAAGACCACATATTAAAGTTATCTTAAAGATGTTAAATGAAATAAATGCTTAAACATAAGCATTTCCAGCTACAACCTCATAAATTCTACATCACTATTTTTTATTTTTTTATTTTTTATTTTTTTTTGCTCTTCTTCCCTCATCTTGTCAAAAAGTCATAGGCACGTGAAAACTGAAGGGCTTGTTAGACATCAAGTGTTATTATCTTATGTCGGTGTGTTAATAAAAAAAAGTACTTTACCAAGGTTAATCTCCTTAGTAGAAATGAAAAATTGCCTGAGATAATTCATTAGTCTGTTTGAGATAAAATAAAGCTTATAAGGATTAAATGATCAGTATTTAGAACATTTATCATAAGAAAAATCAGGTTCTAAATAGTAGTCATGTCGGCTTTAGACATGTAATCGTGGTTGATGCAGCAAAACATATTATTGAGTGTGGGATCTTGAAGTGATGAATATCGAACCTATGCGTAGGCAGTTATTGCAATCCTATCAGAGAAGAATGTTTGGTTGTATTGGAAGTTCGATAGACTAGTAACTCACAATAGTTGAACAAAGTGAGTAAGACAAATAACAATGGGTAATAAACTACAAGTTGTTACCTCACAGATGATCTAAATCTCATTTCATGGTAATTTTGACCGGTTTTAAACCAACCTAATGCCTTCACGTGGACACAATCCCAATCGAATGAAAAAAATAAGGCATAAGAGGGATGCAGTGTTGATGTAATGTTATTTCATAAATCGGATTCCATCCTCTCATATTGACAAGTTTTTTATTCATCTCCTTCTCATTCCCAACCAATCACTATTTTCTCTACCAACATGGATATTTGATTTTGTCTGTTATATTCATGATTTTCATTCATTGAAAAAGATCTCTAATGCCACTCATATTTTTTTAATATTTTCATAAAAAAAATATATTTATGTTTTGATCAAATTACCCAATGCTTTTATACTACAGCTGATGTGATCTATCATGGGACCACGGCCTAATTATGTCCATCTTTCTCCTCAAAGTTTGATTCACTTCATATTCGTCTGTCACCAGAAGCTCCTCTTTCTATATTTGACGCACTAGAAGTTTACTCTAGACAACCTAAACAACCTCCATCAACATAAACTCCATCCATATTATTAAATTCGACATATTATCCACCAGCTAATGAATTCCCTGATTTCATCTCACCCATAGCCCTACAAAAAGGCAAAAGGCAATGTATTGCTCATCCTATTTACTCTTATATGATACTTGATCATATATCCCCTTTTTTCAAACATTTTTTGTGTCCATATACTTTGTATTTATTCCAATGACATATCAAAAGCACTATAAATTTTAAACCCCAAAATAATGATGGATGTTAAGATGGATGCTCTACTCAGTGGCCATACATGCCACTCATATATTTTTTTAGCATTTTCATGAAAAAAGGATATTTACATTTTAATCAAATTACCCAATGTTTATATACTACGGCTGATTTGACCTATAAGGGGACCCTCACCAATTTATCTCCACCTTCCTCCTGAAAGTTTGATTTACTTCCTATTCGTCTACCACCAGAAGCTTCTTTTTTCTATGTCTTCACATTACATGTTTACTTTAGACAACCTCAACACCCTCCATCAATAATAACTTCATCCGCAATATTAGATTCAGCATATTATCCACCTATTATAGAATTCCCTGATTTCTACTCAACAATAGATCTACAAAAAGGTGAAAGGCCATGTATTGTTCATCCTATTTACTCTTATATGATATTTGAACATATATCCCCATTTTCCAAACAATTTTCTTGTCCATATTCTTCATGTTTATTCCGAATATATATCGTGAAGCACTGTAAAATTTTACACCCCAAAACAATGATGGATGTTGAGATAGATGCTCAACACACTGGCATACAAGCTTAAACCCCCTTGGAAGAACAAAAAGATCACCTATTAAAGATTTCTTAGAGATGTTAAATGAAATAAATGCTTAAACACAAGCATTTCCTACCACAACCCAATAAATTATACTGAACTATTTTTTTCATCTTCTTCGCTCATCTTGTCGAAAGCTCATAGGTACTTAAAAGCTAAAGGGTTGGTTAGATATCAAGTGTGATTATCTTATGTTGGTGTGCTAATTAAAAAAAGTAGTACATTAACAAGGTTAATCTCCTTGATAGGAATGAAAAATAGCCTGAGATAATTCATTAGTTTGTCTGGGATAAAATAAAGCTTACAAGGATTAAATGATCAGTCTTTTGAACGTTTATCATAAGAAAATCAGGTTCTAAATAGTAGTCATGTCGACTTCAGATATGCAATCGTGGTTAATGCGGCAAAACATATTGTTGAGAGTGGGTTCTTAAAGTGACAAAGATTGAACAATGGCGTAAGCAATTATAGCAATCCTACCATATAAAGTTTATTTGGCCTAAAAGTTCAATAGACTAGTAACTCATAATAGTCAGACTAAGCGAGTAAGTCAAATAATAATGGGGAATAAACTATGCACATGTTGTTACATCACAAATGACCTAAATCTCATTTCGTGATAATTTTGATCAATCTTGAACAAACCTAATGCCCCCACCTAGACAATCCTAATCAAGTGAAAAAAATAAGGCATAAAAGGGATGCAATGCTGATGTCATGCTATTTCATAAATAGGATGTCATCCCCTTGTATTGATAACTTTTTAATTTCTCTCTTCTCATTTCCAACCAACCATTATTTTCTCTACCAACATGGATATTTGATTTTGCCTGTTAATTAACCGACATTTATATACTATGGTTGAAGTGACCTATCATGGGACCCCCACCTATTTATCTCCACCTTCCTCAAAGTTTGATTCACTTTGTCTACCACTAGGAGCTCCTCTTTCTATGTCTAGCCCACTATAAGTTCACTCCAAACAACCTGAACACCTTCCATCAACAATAACTGCATCTGCGTTATTAGATTCAACATATTATCAACCTGCTAATGAATTCCCTGATTTCTACTCACCAATCGCCCTATAAAAAGTAAAAGGAAATGTATTGCTCATCCAATTTACTCTTATATGATATGTGATCATATATCACCTTTTCAAACATTTTCCTTGTTATACTCTGTATTTATCCTAAGGACATGTCAAGCACTACATATTTTAAACCCCAAAACAATGATGTAATTTACTTTCATATTGTCATTATCAAGATGAGTTTGACTATAGTAAAAAGGGGCATCTTTATCTCTAAGAATGTATATTAGAGGCCATCTTGAAGAAATTTATTCTTGGTTACAACTCAACCAATACCCTCATGGAAATAAAAACAATGTTTAATAACAAAAACCCATTGAATGCCCATCTCAGTCTTAGAGATAGCCGACAAATTGATTTTATTTTATTATAATAAAACCTAATATCTCATTTTGTTGGTGGAATGGTTAGCAAACATATGTAAAATCCAAAACAAAAGTATTGAGAAGTTATTCTGTGTATTCTTAGTATAAAAACCTCCTAGAAAAGGATCATTGTAAACTAAAATTGAGCACATGAATATCAAAACTTACTCTAATGCTGGTTACGAAGGCTTCTTTGAAGTAGAAAGCCCACTTCATGATATACTATATTTGTTGGTGTTGAATTCAGAGATTTGAGAGGGAAAAGCCTAGCTTTATTGCACAAATATATCCCTATTTATAGATCAATACAAAATCTCTAATAAAGAAATAAATCAATTACAAAATCCTATATTTTCCCTAATATAATTCTTCATAAATCAGCCACCCAACTATGGAAAGAGATCGGAGTGATCCAGATGAACCTCCCATAGATCCCGGTCCTAGCCGTGGGATTAATCTGCTAAGAAACGGCTGAGATTTAACACTCCCCCTCAAGTTGGGAATACAGATTTGTTATTCACAGCTCGATAATCAGTGCCAAAAAAGCAAAACTATCAAGTCCCTTTGTAAGAATATCTGCAAGAAGATCTTTTGATGGGACATGGTAGATACATATAAGATCACTGTCTAATTTTTCCTTTATAAAATGTTTATCCACTTCTATGTGCATGATTTTGTCGTGCTGAACTGGATTGTGCGCTGTAGTGATTGCTAATTTGTTGTCACAATGTAGCTTTAATGGTCCTTCTCACTTGATCACTAGGTTTTCTAGAATCATCTTGATCTACAGTAGCTCACATATTCCAAGGCCATAGCTCTGTATTATGCTTATGCACTAGATCTTGCCACCACATTCTATTTATTGCTTCTTTGTAACAAGATTTCTCCAAGGAATGTACAATATCCTAAGGTAGATCGCCTATCTACTGGTGATCCTATGTAATCTGCATCAGTATATGTTTCTAGGGTTATTTCATGGTCTCTTCTGAAGAGAATCCCTCTCCCTGGGTTCCTTTCAGGTAGTGCAGTATTCTATATAGTATCTACAGCTTGCATATGAGTTTATTTTGGATTTTGCATGAACTGGATGACCATGCTTACCGCAAATGCTATATCTAATCTGGTGTGAGAAAGGTAGATCAATTTCCTCACAAGTCTTTGGTACGTGCACTTGTCTACATTTGGATCTTGTTTAGTTTCCTCCAATTTAAGATTTGGTTCTACTAATGTTGGTGCCGGTTTAGAAGCTAATTTACCTATTTCTTTAAGAAGATCATGGATGTATTTTTGTTGTAAAATGAAAATTCCTCTATTGGAGTGAGCTACCTTAATTCCAAGGAAATATTTTAATCTATCAAGTTCTTTGATCTCAAATTCTCTAGTAAGACAGTTCCTTAAAATCACTTTCTCCTTTTCATCATTCCCAATCATCCACATAAATTAATAATATTGTGAATTCCCTTAGCCTGAGTGCTTGAAAAATAATATATAGTCCCCTTAGCCTGAGTGCTTGAAAAATAATATTAGTCCCCTTGACTCTGTCTATAATCATTAAGAAGCATGACTTTTGAGAATCTTTCAAACTAAGCTCTAGGTGACTGTTTTAGTCCATATAAAATCTTTCTTAACCTACACACCTTGTTACCACCAAATTTTTCCTTAAATCCTAGTGGAATCTCCATAAATATCTCTTCCTCCAAGTCCTCGTATAGTAATATATTTTTGACATCCAGCTATTCAAAATGCCGATTATAATTAGCTGCTAGTGCGAGTAGGATCCTAATGGTGTTCATCTTGACCACAAGTGCAAAACTTTCTTGGTAGTCAATGTCGTATATATGTGTATACCCTTTCGCCACTAATCTTACCTTATACATTTTCAGTGTACCATCAGCTTTATATTTTATAGAGAACACTCAATTACAGCCAATTGGTTTTTTTCCTACTGGTACGTCGGTGATCTCTTAGGTACTGTTCTTCTTCAAGGCCTGCATTTCATCTTTCAAAGCACTTTTCTAATTTTTATCAGATAAGGTCTCAGAAATATTATTAGGAATATGAATATTATTTAGTATAACCAAAAACAATTTGTGTGAAGGTGAGAAGTTATGGAATGATACAAACTTAATTGGTAATGGTTTTGCAAGGAAGGTTTTCTTGTGTTTACCTCAATTTTAAGAGATGGTTCAAATTCTTGGATCTGCTCTTGAGCATAATTTGGACTTATGCGCTGGGAATATACTTTACCAAACCTCTTAAAAATAACTTTATCATCAATTTTCGGTGGATTATTCTGAGGTGAAGCTAGAATGTTAAAAAGGGCAAGCTCATTTTCCTCATCTTTCTGGATTTCAATCTCCCCCCTGAAGATGAGGTTTGGTAAAATTTGGGTTTTGTTCATCAACAAATACAAGAGTTTTCTTGTTGGAGGGATGATACCACTTATAACCTTTCTTGGTTGATGAATATCCAACAAAAATATATTTGAGTACTCTTGGATCTAATTTTTCTCTGTTTTGATTGTGAATCTGAACATAAAGCAATACAAAATCCCTATTTATAGATCTATACAAAATCTCAAATAAAAAAATAAATCAATTACAAAATCCTGCATTATTGCCCTAATATAATCCTTCCTAAATCAACCACCTAACTATGGAAAGAGATCGGCGTGATCCAGGTGAGCCTCCCACAAATCCCCACTCTAGCCATGGGATCAATATGCTATGGCTGAGATTTGATAGTTGGAGGTAAACTAGTCAATGGAACAAGTAGGAAACAATTGTTGTGGCTAGATCAATGCAAGGGATAAATGTAAAATTATCGTTTATTTAGCACATGAAATAATGTGGGTAAAAATACTTTACAAAGTCTGGTTTTCTGGTCACTTAGCTTCTGACATTATATCATGCCAATCATGTCATTATCCATATTATTAGTAATCATATCTTTTATGAATGATCTAAACATATCAAAGTTGAAAGTCATTTCATATAAGATATTGTGTTTTCTAAGAAGACTTACTTCTTATATTTTCAATTCAGTATAAATAGCAAATATCTTCACCAAAAGCCTAAGGCATCTACCATTTTTCTTTCTTATGTAACAAATTAGAACACATAGATAAATATATACTACAAATTGAGAGGGAGTGTTGACATATTTGAAAAGTAATATTAAAAAAGAATATAAATAAAATAAATATTTATTTAATCCCTTCATAAATGTGATTATTCATCTTATTTGTTTCTTATTGTGTTTATCATCTCTACGTGTAAATAGACACCTTATGTTCAATGAATAAGATACCAAGCATATTCCCTCTTATAAACACAACTAATGTGCAAGTATAGCGAATTAAGAAATGATATTCATATGACTTTTATTAATTTTGAGAAGGAATAAAATCAAGTACCACAAGAACTAATTTTGTGTGCTCTAAGGCAAAAAGACATATTAAAAATATGTTGATATTATTATAAATACGTGTGTTGGAGCAATGACTAGTATAGGTTGTGAATTAATATAAAATTTTCAATTACTATAGGTCCACATAAAAGATTAGTACTGAATCCATATCTTTTTGTATTAGTCATAAAAATGCTTAGAAAGAATATTCAAAATGAGGTGTTTTCGTGTATACTTTTTACAAATAATAAAATTTAATTAATAATGCATCAATTGAAATAAATTAAAAAATAGAATAGTGAAAGAAATATTTAGAAAATAGATGTCTTAGAATTAGTAAAGCAAATGCAAAGTATATGATATATAATTTTAATGAGTATGATATTAATAATTACCATTCAATATTACTAGAACATAAAGTGATATCAAAGTACCTTAGATCTATTATAGAGAAGAATAAAGATATAAATTATAATATAATTTTTAAAATGTAAGATTTGATAGTTGAAATGGAGAAGTGTCTCAAAAGTTGTGGTAATTATATAATTTTTAAAATTGAAGAGAACATTATGAAGGCTAAAAAGTAACATTTATATAACAACAATAAGATAAACTATATATAGATATGAATGTTAGGCCATTATAAAATCATTTATATCTAAGTTTATACTAGCAAAAATAAAAAATGTTATGATAGATGTTTAACAAAACTATGAAGGATAAATTAATTAATAATTATATTTGAGAAAATAATAGAGTGACACATATTGAAGATAAGATGACTAAAAATAGGCTTAAATAGTTTGAAAATGTACAATAAATGATAAAAAATATACTCGCCAGATTCTTTGAAAAAATTATTGTCAGAAGATTAGAAAGTACCAAAGGGTAGACCTAAGGTTACATCAATAAAAGTTGTTCAAAAAGAATTGTGAGAATAGGTTAACACGTAAGACAATACTCAACAAGAATAAATTAACAATGCAAATTTATGATATCAACCCCAAATACTCAGTATAAACTTTAATTACTATTATTAATTACTAAAATAATTAACAATTTATCTTATGCTCGATTTTCATAATTGAATGCTCATAAAATCTTAATAATTTTAATTAAATCCTAATTAATAGTTAATTAGCCTAAATACTTAGCATATTCACTAATTAATCAGTTAATTTATTAACCAAAAGTTATTTATTGTAATTAAAAAAATAAAATTATAATCTTGATAGAAGATCTAATTAATCTTTAATTACTCTTAATATATAAAGAATGAAATGTTATTTTAATTAATTAATTAATTAATCCAGCCCTAATTATCATAATTAAACACCAAAAATTTGTGACCTTAGTTAACACTTAACACCTTATAATTCCTTTAATGCAAGTGATATTCAACAAGTGGTCACATCTATTAGTTACCATATATACACAACCACTGAGGATTTTTTTCACAATGATAAGTTGTAACTAAGACAACATTTTGAATTTAGGGGATGTTTGGTAGGCTGAAAAAGGAATGCGATAAAAAATGAACGCAGTGTAAAATAAATGTAATGTAAAAGAAATACTTTTGAGCTATTTGGAAGAGTGTCAAATGAAAGCATGAGATTACTTTTTTTTTTTTTTTGGTTTAAAGTAAATGAATACAGTATAAAGTTCAAAGAGGGTGGTGATTGGTGGCAATGGCGGTCGGAGGCGGCACATCACCGGCGATGCTGATGGGAAGCACCAGTCTGCAGTGGTGGTGGCTAGTGATGCTCCGAGGGGAGCATTGGTGGAGGTGGTGATGGTGGTGAATGGTGGTCGGTGGCAGCCAGCAACTGTTGTTAGTGGTGGCTGACGGCTGTGGTGGCTGTATGTGGTGAGCTGTGGTGGTGGCAGTCATTGGCCGAAGGGGGGCATTGGTCAATGATGGTCGTGGTGGCAATCAGTGATTGTGGTGGCTACAGGCGACAGCGGTGGTTGTTGGTGGCTGGCGGCTGGCAGCTGGTGGCTGGTGGCAAGCGATAGTGAAGGAGGCTGGCTGCAAGCAACAATGGTGGCGGCTGGCGGTGGGTGGTGATGGAGGTGGCAAGCTGCGACAATAATAATCAATTTATGGTGTATTTAGAACTCGCCCAAATCTGAGGAATTCCAAATACACCAAATTCAAATAGAGGGTGAATTCCAAATGCATCAAAAATTTACATTGCATTTGTTTTACTTCAAAGCAAACACCAATATTCCCAAAATCATTGCATTTGGAATACTTTAGACTCATTTTACTTCAAAACAAACAACCCAATTTTAATATTATTTGGAATATAGTATAATGGAAGATCTGCTGAAAAATTTTTCAATAATAATAATGTTAACTAGAGATGTTTAAGCTTGGAACTCAGAACTAACCTTAGCACTAAAGGAATTAAGAGCTTTTCAGGAATAGAATCACCAAAAAGGGATGAAAAACTCGCCATCTTTAGGAGTACTCGTCGTACTATCTCACCAAGGTACATCCCAGATATTGTCTTCTCAAATATCTGACTCATTAGATGTAAAACAAGCCAAATAGGTAAATAATCTTCCAAAACAAAAATAATAATAATAATAACTTTTTCATAAAAGGAAATTAAAAATAACCTGCTCTCCAGGATTTATACTTTCAGAATCCATATCCTTGTCAAATTCAGTCAACGGAAGATCCGTAGTGAATGCTCCCCATTCAGTGCTGATAATCTGCACATGAGAGAAATATTATACACATCACAAAGTAAGATGAATTAGAAGCTATATGTAGCATTACATACTAAATTAGTACTTTTATCAATACCATGAAATCAGTAACAATATAGTAGTTTAAAGACTTTAACTACGAATTGCAAAGCAATGGTTGATCGATCAGGCTTTTGTTTATTTCAGTACTAAAGTATTCAACGGACTCATAGTAGACACACTAACGAACCATGTTTCTTGTTCCTCCTGCTGACCACTGCAGCTTAGGGATGGCATCCTTTCGTTCAATGTAGCAAGCATTGGTACCTGTACCTAATATTACAGCAATCAGGACATCATCATCCCAGTATTTCGCCCCAGCTAATGTTGCCACTGCATCATTAACCTATTTTAAAATAATTAAAATTTCATTTAGTATCTCCAACATTTTGATCCTGATTCAAAAAAGAGTTAGTAAGATTAGTGCTGGTTTCAAAAAAGCAGCAAATAATAACTCTCATACAAGCTCTTCCGCTGAGCTACAACATACCAAGGCAGATACAGACATATCTAGACCCTGCCTCTGCATTGCTTCTTTTAAACAAGCAACCACGTCTTTCCCTGCCTAAACCAAAACACTAAATAAGTTAAGAGTTTGATTTTATGAAAGTAGAGTTCAGGTAACAAAATTTATGACAAGGAGAATGCACAGATTTTATAATTCAAATTGAAGCAAAGAAGCTACGAATTTTCCAGCAATAAAAGCACCACGTTAAGTAGGGGAATATAATGAAGCACTTATAATAATTGGATCCCATGAAAACTACGAAAACTTAGGGATTCTGCCATGAGATGCAGTGATTGGAAGATTTGTATGGTTCTGATACACATATCTGACGGAAGAACAACCAAGTAAAACTCTAGATTCCATAATGGGCTCTGATAGGAAAAGTTTAAAGAAACAAATTTAACTAATTTCAGTTAATTGATACTGAAATCATGAGTTAGTCTCCCTATTCATGCAACATGCAACATAATTGCTGCATGGGGCGAAATTTAACTGCATTTGATGTCAAACCTAGATTTTTAAATGCAAATATGGACATATCTGAATTTCAAAATATAGTTCGTGTACTAAAACATTTAAACTTATTTCAAGGATCTGTTGGTAGTTTACATATCAGTCAAATCTAAGTACAAATGAACAAGCTGTAGAGCCTAACATGTAGTAAAAACAAAGCCGAGCAAAACAAAAAGGCGATGATGCTGGTGAACTCAAATGACAGGCTACTGCCCCAATACGCTTCATCACCTCATAAGGCCCAAAGTAACGTAGTGATAGCTTCTCACTCTTTCTTGTTCAGAGCTCTGTAATCTACACAAAACCTCCAACTATCATCCTTCTTCTTCACTAGTAGAATTGGACTAGAGAAAGAGATCACACTAGGTGTAATGATCCATGTTTTAAGTATCTCCTTGATCAGCCTCTCTATCTCATCTTTTTGAATTTTGGGATAATTGTATGGTCTGACCCCGATAGGATAGATCCCCTCCTTTAAGGTGATGGCGCGCTCATGCTCTCATGGTAGCCCTAAACCCGATAGAATGTAGGATATGTCCTAAAACTGCTGCAGAATCTGTTGGACCTCCAATGGGATTTCCTCAATCTCTTGCTCCTGGACCCCCTCTATGCTTTGTAACTCCACCAAGTATCCCAGGATCGCACCCTGGATTGTCCTGAGCATTGTTTTAAGTGACACTATTGTTTTGTATAAGCTAGCATCCCCTCATAGCACTACCTTCTTTCCTTTTACTTGAACCTCCATGGTCAAATATTTTCAGTCCACCTTCATTTCTCCCATGGTCTGTAGTCACTTCATCTCTAGAATCACATCCGTACTTCCCAAGTCCAGGGGAAAAAAGTATTCCACCACCTGAATATCCGGCAAAGTCATCACCACCCCCTTACATATCCCCTAACTTCTATCTATCTTACACATCCCCATCATCACCCACATCCTTCTGTCTCCACCAACTGCAACCTCAATCGGTCCACAACTCGATTCAATATGAAGTTATGTGTAGCCCCACTGTCCACCAAAACCACCACTAGTTGTTCCTCGATTTGCCCACTCACCTTCATGGTGTGATTTGGTGTGAATCCCACCACGTAGTTTAAGGGGCAACTCTGTCACGTCTAAATGTAATTGTGATGTTTCTTCTACGACCTCCTCCAGTTCGCACCCACTCTCTTCCTCTCCCTCGCAAACCATGAAGACCTGAACAGCTCAATCCTTTCACCTATGTCCCAGTGAAAATATCTCATCACACATGAAGCATAACTCTTTTACCTGCCTATCCTACACCTTCGTGATTGTGAGGTGTTTGAAATTGCCTCCTGGACGAACTCCAGTGCCCTTCCCATTCGGCACTTCCCTCTGGAATGACATCGTCTGGGTCTTCAGTGCCAGGGTCGTAAAGGTACTCCTGTAAGCCCCTCCCATGGTGCTGCTCCAGCTTGCCTTCTCCCTTTGCTATTTTTCTTCAACCCTCTGAGCTAGCTCCATCATCTCCCTCAACCCTCTATGTCTAAATACTCTAAGCTCTACTCATATGTCTTTCTTAAGGCCCTTCATGAAATTTCTTTCCAACCCTTCCTTGGAAATCCCCCCTCAGCCTACCTGATAGTAGTTCAAATTTCTCCCGCAACTCCATGATTGTCCCCTGCTAAGTTAAAGCATAGAATTGCTCGTGGAGGTCTCCTTCTCGAAATGTTCCAACAAACAATCCTTATATTCCCTCCATGAATAGATCAGATACCTAGCCTACCTCCATTGAAACCAAGATAAGGCTTTTCCCTCCACTGAAATCAAGCTAGGGCTTTTCCCTCCAAACATAGCCCTACCGCCATGAGCTTCTGCCCTTCCGTAAGCCCATTACTAGCAAAGTAACGCTCCACCCGATACACCCAACACTGAGCATCTTCCCCTTCAAAAATCGACATCTTCAACTTCCTTGATCTCACATCCATACACTAATGGTTTCTTCCTCCATTAGTTCCCCCCATGTAGTGATGGTATGATTCTCTCCCTTCCTCCATTTCCCTTGGCTGATTTGGTCTCCATGGCTCAGCCCAGCCACTACCTCCCCCAGTCCACCTCCCACCATGCCTGGGGGGTCTCCCAAAAGGTTCAGCCTCCCCCCTTCTTATTGTCCTTTTTTTTTCTGAAAACCCCAATCCACTTACTAGTGGAGCCTCCCATGGTGGTCCTTGAGGGTAAACACTCTCCACTTTATCATCATCTTCCTGAATTTCCTTTCCCTTTGGTTCATCCCTCGGAACCGACAGTGAGGCATTTGACTGCATCTCGATCATCTTCTTCATCATGTCTTCCATGTTTTCAAAGTAATTTTCAATGGATGAGAGCCTTCCTTCCATATCGGAATATCTTTCTTTCCATTCCGGCATTGATTTGTTCCATCTCACCTTCCAACACGTCCATCTTCTTTGCTTCCATTCACATCGCTCAGATACAAATTTGTTACACCTTAAAGGATAAAAACAGCTAGAAAACAACGAATAGATTTGTAGAAGATGAAAACTGAAATTTGAAATAATATTGTCAAAATAAACATTGGAATAGTTGCTAGAATATCACAAGATACAAGGGTGGATCGGCTCTCCCAAACATAGGCAAAGTTAGGAACCTAAAACACAACAAGTCCTCTCTAAAAAAAATAGCAATCAGCACATACTAAACTTAAAGAAAATAGCCCTATTTATGCACCCTCATCACTTCCTTCTATAGTAGGTAATTAAAGTTGTGGAGGGTCCCAAGTGTGGTTTTTCATGTTCCAAGGGTGATTTTTCATATCCCAAGGGTGGCTTTTCATGTCCCGAGGATGACTTTTCATATCTCAAGGGTAGCTTTTCATGTCCCGAGGATGGATTTTCATATCTCAAGGAGGGCGGGCCCAAGGGTGCTAATCCCATAACACTTGATTGGATCTCACACATATCAGCTAGTTAGAAAACACAAACAGCTTCAGGCAGGAAGACAAAATCAGAACGATCAAATAAATAAACCAACTAAGCATTCATGGCATAAAGCTTGGAGGCTGAATAAAGCCCAAAAACTGAAATAGATAGACCAGCGGTGATGTAGAACGGGAAGGGCTACGCTAGAGAGAGGGTCTCTCAGCAGCTTTGATGTTTTAGAAAACTTGGACAGCAGGTTGGCCTTGAAAAACAGTAGTTTTGAAGCCTCAATATTGCAGGAAAAACACTACTAGTTGCTGAAATTCTCTGGCTGCAATCCTTGGAAGGCAGAAAACTCCCGTAAGATGGAGTTTGGGAGAGATCTGAGAAGAATCCTCTCAGATTCTCTTGCTGGAATTGGTGGACAGAAAGTTGTCCTTATTGGACAGCAGTTGGAAAAGCACTCCTGCTGGTTGGGAGGCTAGGAGAAGATGCTTGGGTTCCTGGACAGCACACTCCAACGTCCGGAAATCCTCGGGCAGCAGTTAGAGCCTTCTCCAAACATCTGGACAGCAAGGAGGGCAATTAGAAATCCTGGACAGCACCTGTACAGGGAGTAAACAGCTGCTAGGTTCCTGTCTGGATAGTATTATTGCTGAGTTTGGGAGTCCGGGTAGCTTCCTTTCAATCCAGAATTTCTTGACAGATGTAGAACTATTCAGAACTAGGTGGGGAAACTAATGGGTGGAGAGAATTGTGCTTAAGGTTAGGAAAAATCAAAGGGGCGGCAGCTTAGGTTGAGATTGGGTGGGGAATTAATGAGAGTAATTATGGAGATTAAGGGGATTGGAGAGAGGAAATGAGAAAGGTTTGATTTCAAATAAGCGGGCCCCAATTACTTAAGTAAATTAATCCTAAATCTGAAATTAAATTTCAGATTTAAGGTTGCGATTAATTCCTTAATTAAAGGGTGGAAATTTAGGGGGCATTTAACTCCTAATGCCAATTTGAAATTTGAATTTGAAATTCAAATGGCATGCAATTAAATCCCTTAATGAAGCATTAAAAGAGGTGACTTAAAGCTCTTTGATTCGAATTTAGGAGTTATGAAAGTGAAGCAATAAATCAAATTTTGAATTTAATTTCAAAATTGATTTCAATTAAGCACTTTCCACAAATAGATGAACCAAATTAGGAAAGAATTTGAAATTTGAATTTGATTAAGTTCAAATTCAAATTAATTCCTAAATTAACCCAACCAAATTAGGAAATCCGAAAGGGGGTGGAGAGGAAGGTTTGGCCGGCGGCTAATGGGGTGGAGCCGGCGGCATGGGTTCGGGTCTAGGGGTGAATCCGGTAGCCAAACGAAGATGGGGCGGAGGAAGATGATGGAAAAACAATTAAGGAAGAGATAAAACAAAAATAAAGATTGAAACAAACGATAAAGAGAAAATAAAAACCGCGAGCCTCGGACTCTTCCGAAGACTGACGGGTGATTCGATTGCCCTTCTCCAAGGGACTTCAAATCACGAGCCCGGACCCATCCTGCGGCTGGTGACAACTTCGATTCCTCTCATAGGAATCTCACTCTCATTCTCACCCAAGAACAAAGTGTGGAATACAAATTTTTTTTTCATATTAATCAACCATCCTCATTACAATAGCTTAAGGCCCTTATTTATAGGCCCCAATATGAGAAAAATCGAAATTACAAAATTGCCCCTTGGGTCATAACACTCAAACAAACAATCCTAGGGGTAAAACAGGAAATACATTAATTTAGAACTAAAATTCAGAAAAATAAATCATAATAGAAGGTTTAAATGATAGCCGTCGATTTGCGACGCCTCCTGTGATAGATGTGCCAAATCTTCGTGCCGATGTCCGCATCATTCTCCCCAGGTGGGAGAATACTCGACTCCGTCGAGTAAGTATCACAACTGCTCATGTTCTTGAGAGAGATTTTTAAAGCGTCCACCAATTGTGGAGAAAAAGATTTTGTTGTAATGATATAATCGGGTCCGATGCAAGCTTGACCATTGTTGGATGGAGCAATTTCTGATGGCTTTAGGACAACAACATTATCAGCTGCAATAGCTCCTATGACAGGATCAATAGCGAGTACTTCCTCTTCATTAGCCTCCTTGTCAATCAATCCATCTTCTTCTTCCTTGATCACCTTATTTTTTTCTTTGATTTGCACCGTGAGTGGGAAATAGAAAGCTTCATTGGCCTCCAGCCATTTGTCAACTCTATCTACTCTTTCTCTGTTTCTTAGTGCTTTTTTCCTATCCTTTGATGAAGGGGATCTTGAAGAGGTGTAGAGCAATGGGTCCGTCCTACCTCGCTCTGGGTTATCGAATCGTTCGATTGTTTGACGGTGGAGGTCGGCTAAGTCCGCTTGATCCTCCTTGAGTTGTTGACAAACGGCGCCCAGTTGACCTACCAACCAATCTAAAGTCTGTCCAAGTTGATCCGCGCGAGTCCATGCTCTGATACCAAACTGATGTAGAACGGGAAGGGCTACGCTAGAGAGAGGGTCTCTCAGCAGCTTTGATGTTTTAGAAAACTTGGACAGCAAATTGGCCTTGAAAAACAGTAGTTTTGAAGCCTCAATATTGCAGGAAAAACACTACTAGTTGCTGAAATTCTCTGGCTGCAATCCTTGGAAGGCAGAAAACTCCCGTAAGATGGAGTTTGGGAGAGATCTGAGAAGAATCCTCTCAGATTCTCTTGCTGGAATTGGTGGACAGAAAGTTGTCCTTATTGGACAGCAGTTGGAAAAGCACTCCTGCTAGTTGGGAGGCTAGGAGAAGATGCTTGGGTTCCTGGACAGCACACTCCAACGTCCGGAAATCCTCGGGCAGCAGTTAGAGCCTTCTCCAAACATCTGGACAGCAAGGAGGGCAGTTAGAAATCCTGGACAGCACCTGTACAGGGAGTAAACAGCTGCTAGGTTCCCGTCTGGATAGTATTATTGCTGAGTTTGGGAGTTCGGGTAGCTTCCTTTCAATCCAGAATTTCTTGACAGATGTAGAACTATTCAGAACTAGGTGGGGAAACTAATGGGTGGAGAGAATTGTGCTTAAGGTTAGGAAAAATCAAAGGGGCGGCAGCTTAGGTTGAGATTGGGTGGGGAATTAATGAGAGTAATTATGGAGATTAAGGGGATTGGAGAGAGGAAATGAGAAAGGTTTGATTTCAAATAAGCGGGCCCCAATTACTTAAGTAAATTAATCCTAAATCTGAAATTAAATTTCAGATTTAAGGTTGCGATTAATTCCTTAATTAAAGGGTGGAAATTTAGGGGGCATTTAACTCCTAATGCCAATTTGAAATTTGAATTTGAAATTCAAATGGCATGCAATTAAATCCCTTAATGAAGCATTAAAAGAGGTGACTTAAAGCTCTTTGATTCGAATTTAGGAGTTATGAAAGTGAAGCAATAAATCAAATTTTGAATTTAATTTCAAAATTGATTTCAATTAAGCACTTTCCACAAATAGATGAACCAAATTAGGAAAGAATTTGAAATTTGAATTTGATTAAGTTCAAATTCAAATTAATTCCTAAATTAACCCAACCAAATTAGGAAATCCGAAAGGGGGTGGAGAGGAAGGTTTGGCCGGCGGCTAATGGGGTGGAGCCGGCGGCATGGGTTCGGGTCTAGGGGTGAATCCGGTGGCCAAACGAAGATGGGGCGGAGGAAGATGATGGAAAAACAGTTAAGGAAGAGATAAAACAAAAATAAAGATTGAAACAAACGATAAAGAGAAAATAAAAACCGCGAGCCTCGGACTCTTCCGAAGACTGACGGGTGATTCGATTGCCCTTCTCCAAGGGACTTCAAATCACGAGCCCGGACCCACCCTGCGGCTGGTGACAACTTCGATTCCTCTCATAGGAATCTCACTCTCATTCTCACCCAAGAACAAAGTGTGGAATACAATTTTTTTTTTTTCATATTAATCAACCATCCTCATTACAATAGCTTAAGGCCCTTATTTATAGGCCCCAATATGAGAAAAATCGAAATTACAAAATTGCCCCTTGGGCCATAACACTCAAACAAACAATCCTAGGGGTAAAACAGGAAATACATTAATTTAGAACTAAAATTCAGAAAAATAAATCATAATAGAAGGTTTAAATGATAGCCGTCGATTTGCGACGCCTCCTGTGATAGATGTGCCAAATCTTCGTGCCGATGTCCGCATCAAGCGGTCTATTACAAAGAAGAAACTATCAAGCGATTCTTAATCCGAACAGCTAGTTCCTTCACTGAAGATGCAAAACAGTAAAATGTGCAAAATCAAATGAAAAATGCTAACAAATTAGAGGTAGTACAACGATAGCTGGCTCAAGATGAAACATGGAAGGCTGGACTTCCATCAAATAGAGAAATATGGCGGCCAAAAAAGCACCTGCTCTACAAGCATTCATACATACATATGCATTCGGATTGTGTTGTTGGGGCGATCCTCAAAGCACATGCATCTATAGGACACCCACAGTGTGTGTGACATCTCGGGTCAGCATGAAGGATGCCAGGGCACTCTTCTATTCAATTAGGCATACAATCCCTTCAAGCATCTTCTCTATTTGTGCAAGCCAATTTTTCCCCTTCAAATGATTCATATCTCCCATGAATTGTGACAACTTCAACTTTAAGAAGATTTCAAACTACTGGTCTTCCCACTTCATATGCCATAAGTTTTTGTCATTCCAGTCAATTAAGCGGTGCACATAAAGGGTAGCCATTCCTAGTTTTGGCTCTTAGAAATCCTATACAATCATCTCTAGATTGTCCAATGATCATCTTGGAATCTTGGTTCTTGAGATCATAACATCACTCTTTGTGAGCAGATTGCTCCCATCTTCACCAACTTCTTGACCCTATTAGCATCTGCAAGTATAATCAAAATGCTCATAGCAAGGCCTGGCATTCAACTCAATGAAAGGGAGGAGAAGAGGGATTAATTCAGAAACATCAAATATGTAAAGGAAAAAGGAAAATCCAATCAATAAAATTACTAAGAAATTGTCATGTCTCAAAATTTTAATAAGTTTCTAGAGGGATGTTAAGACAACCAGACCACGAGGAGCATCACTCAACTGAAGTGTATGTCCATGTGGGCTCCGAAAAATTCCATTTTTAGGATGTGTGATCCCGGGAGAATTTTCAGAAGGCAGATTGGGTTTGTAGATAAGACACTACCCAGAGATTTCGCCCTCATTTAGTGAGGACTTTTTGATCTGAGTTCTGGTTTCCTATAGGCGCAAGCCCCTATAGTTAATTACCCCTCCTGATAACATGAGAGAACTTTCGATTAAGGCTAGTCGTAAAAGAGGTCGAATAGGTCATAAACCTATCATATAATAGCAATAATTTTAGGATTTAAATTTTAAAGTTTGGAATTTATAGAATTTATCACCACAAACTTAAAACTGATGTTGGGGGGAATAAAGACGAGCCCGGTCAAGATCCCATGGTTCCGTCGTCCCGGGCTGTCATGATCCCTGGTCTACTTAGTCAGAGGAGGTAGTCGACCCAACCTGACAGAAGGCATCTTGTCAGCAGCCATGGGTTGCTTCGTCCAAAAATACCTTGTAGACCTGGGTTGATGTTTGTCTAAGGGGATATATCCGAATCCACCTTAGCTAACAGAGGGCTTTATGCCTATCGAATATACCCTATGATCCATCGCTCAAGGGTTTGACGCCTTTAGGGAACATACGGGCTTTGGCCGTGATCGTAATATAATGGTGCCATTTTGTGGCAAAACCACCCGATCAGAGGGCACGTGCCACGTCCCTGTTGGCAAGAGACTGTTTGAGGATGAATCGTAGTGATTCACCCGACATGCATTCGCTCTTTGTGAGCTGAGGTTAATTTCAAATTTATCACCCCCGACAAAAGGTTGCGGGAGGTGGATGATTTTTAGTTTTGTGTTTTTAGATGATATATATTTTATTTCAGAGATTTGATTGGATTTGAGATTTAAGATTTGAGATTTGACCCCTCCGGTTGAGATTTTTGATCAACACGGCCATCATCGGGGTGATTTTAAAATCACTTTTATTTTAGTAAGAATTTGGTAGGAATGGTATTTGAAAAATATTTGTGAATGGACCCCTCCGGTTGATAACTTCGTTCAACACGGCCATCATCGGGGTGGCATTAAGGTCACTTGTATTTTCGTAGAATTTTGGGATGCATTTTGTTATTCAAGTCGTGTCAACTCCAGTCCTTTACAGGAGGAGGATGAAACTTGAATATTTGGCCCGCGCAGCATTCTCGAATCATTGAATTTGGGACTTAGATATTACGATCAGAGCACATGCGGGTTGTAGCATTTGACCCTGCGCAGCATTCTCGATGATTTGAGTTTGTAACTTTAATAGTTCTGTCGGAGCACATGCAGGGGTATATTTAGTTTTAGAGATCATATTTAATACATAAGGGGCATTTTAAAATATTTAAATATGATTAAATTATGAGAGTGATTTTTATTTAGAAAATGCCCAAGATTTCACTTAAAGGCCTACGAACGCCTTCTGTCCGCTTGCACATATGTTGCGGATCCGGTGGCGTTAATTTGAGATTTCTAGATCAACACGATTCTTTTCCTTTTTCATATATTTGTAATATGCCTCTTTATAACAGGATAATGAGTAACCATCATAGGATAGTGTTAGAAAGAAGATGAATGAGGCTTTTATTAAAATGCTAGTAGCACATAAATGGTCTAATGCATTTGAGTCAAAATAAGACATCTCCTGGTATCATCATCACTCTTTAAATAGATTTCTTAAAGATTATTGATTGCAAAATATCATGTAGATCTTATGGATAGTTTTCATGAATGAACAAATTTGATATCATAATCAAATTGTTATCTTTCAACTTCTATTCATTATAGTTAGTATAAACATCTACAATGAGCCTCCAACAGATGTTGTAATTCCCTTGATTTTAAATTTGTAGCACCGTCAACACTTATGCTACCATAATCATAACATTTGTTTTATATGAAAACATAAGTCTCAAGCCATATTACATTGGAATATTATCCATATTATCACTTAGGGAATTCCAAATGCACTTTTTCAATTGAAAGGCTAATCGTCTTTTGATAACTTTGATTATATATGAAGGAATCTCAATGTCTTAAACCAAATAAGATACTAAAGAAGATTGATATAGGTCTATTAAAGTTTCATCACTCATCACTCGAGAATATATCTTCCTTTAATAATTTAGTTTCAAACATATTTCAATGTGATGATATTTTTAGAAATTAATGATTTAAGAGTTTTTGAATTAATGTCGGTAAAATATTTGATAAGATAATCCAACATCAACAAAGTCTATTTAAATTTCCATAGAAATCAATATCGTTTATGATTTGACAACGGCTCAAATAATTTTGCCATTTCTTTGAGTGCAAGAAAGTGACGAAAATCTCTATTTGAAAGCATCACATATCAAATCGATTTCAAATCAAATTAGATTTAAGTTCATTTTTGAGTGTAGGTCAAACATTATTTGATCAAATTTTCATTAAAATTGATTTTTAAATTTGAATTATGTTCAAATCAATTTTAGATTTTGTAGTCCAAGTCCTTCAATGTTCACTGAAAATTTCGGCAGCCTCCCGGCGTCTCCTCCCCACCGAGGGAGAAATCGGGACGGCACTGCCGTAGTTCTTCCCGCCCGGATCAAAGATCGACGGCGCGAGGTCTTCAATTTTAAACCATCCTACCATGATCAAAGATCGACTGCGTAGGGTTTTCAATTTTTAAACCATCATACCCGGATCAAAGATCGACGGCGTATGGTCTTCAATTTGAAATCATCCCGGTCGGATCTAAGATGCGACGGCCGGGGTCTTCGACACCTGTATGAAATTTCCTTTATTTCTCTCCATCTCTCTTTTTCTCTCTTTTTTTAATTATTAAATTAAATATATAATATTATTATAATAATAATATTATACATTTATAATATTACATATATATTATAACAGAAGTTATATATATATATATATATATATATATATATATATATATAACAGATGTTATATTATAATATATAATATTATATATTATAATACTTATATAACAGAGATTGGGAGGCGGAAGAAGCAAGCCAGGAGTCGGGCTAGGGCAGAGGCGGAGGGATCACGCACGGGCTCGACGGGTTCGTCGCTGGTCGGCGGCAGAGGCGGCAAGCGGGTCGGCGGTCTGGGGTCGACGGTGTTTGGAGGAGGTTGACTGGAGTTCGACGGGGGTAGAGGCGGATCGGGAAGGATAGAGCGACGAACAAGAGCACAGGTAAGGCTTTCAGACTCCTCTCTTGCCTGTCTTTCTGAGAGCGTGAGTGTGTGTGCGTAAAAACCCCGAATGAGAAAGAGCGTTGTTTTTATGTCGTGACTATGACGGTGGGCGAATCGTTGCGAGGTGGGACCGATGGAGGCGATTGTGTCGTTTGGGGCTTAAGTCGGTCGGAGGAGCGGTTTGTCCGATCTGGCGTGCAGCAGTTACAGTCAACAGTCCACAACCAAGATGGGTGGTGCATGGGTGTGTCTTACTTTTAAAACCACTTCAAAGTGTTTTTATATATATTAAATATAAATATCCATGCCACTCTCACCCCTCACTCACTCGCATGCCTTGCCTGAGAAGAAACCAAAGGAGGAGAAGAAGGAATGGGGAGAAAAGGAAAGGAAATAGGAGAGAGAAAGTCTTCGGGTATTTTTGTTCGTCGTTCCTGTTATGGATTTTGTTCTATTAGTTGTAAGTAACTATCCTCTTACTTTTGTTTTTGATATATTTGATTTCTACAGATTTTATCCCTCATAAATCTGCTAAAAATGCATTATATCTTAATTTTGTAAGCTTTCACCGTGTAACTTTTGATATGTTATAGATTTGATCATTCTGAATAATATAATATGATTTTATTGCATTTTCACTGGTTATGTAGCATATAAATATTGATTTTAGTAATGTGAATTATATTTTCTGTTGTTTATATTTCTTTAATGCAATTAATCAGCACTGAATATTAAATTGATCTGATTGTTAAATGAAAGATAAAACAAATAGAATGAGTTGAAAAATAGATAATAGAGAGAAAAAAATTCTTTCACGTTAAATCTTGGGGCATGACATGCCATGCTTAAGAAAACTTGAAGGATGGGTGAATCCCATACAAGCTCCGCAAAGTTGACTAGACTCTTACTGAATCACAATTGATGATAATAAAAAAATATATTTTGTTTGACGGGGGCTGATGCCCAATGTGGACATCGCTCATATGAGAGAAAGATTATTAAAGCATGCTACAATATTGGATTTAATTTTATATCAATTAATTGAAACAATGTTGTGAAATACCATGTGGTTGACCCTCACTCATTGGCTTAAATTTCTTAGTTTGAAAACAAGTTCAATTTCTAGTGTATCGTTGGGCTTTAGTAGCTATTTGGTCCACAATGCCAAACAATAAATGATGTGCTACCATTTCAGGAAGTTACATTTATTACTATGCCAAACAAACTACCATTAATCTTTACACATATAACGGGATCAAACTCTTGTGGACATATTCCACCTTAATGTGCTCAAGTCATCGAGAAAGAAGAATATAGCATACTCTGTTTTGTATGCCAGATCTAAAATGGCAGTATGGATATGAATAATGCAAGAAAAGTACATGGATTAGCTGCTCTAAGGCTAGCTGTCAAACGGCATTTTTCAGAACAAAAGCCATGGCAAGAAAACATTAAGGAGCCTTACAAGAGTCTATTGTCAACTAACCGTCCCCAAGACTGCAAATCCTTTTGTCCACTTGATGAGAATGCCTGAATCAATGGAAGTTTGTTTTATTGGAAAAGAAAATGTAAAACCTATCTCCCTCATCCTTCCCTTGGGCAGCTGAAATTTCCCACTTTCTTTCGCAGCAAAATTTGCTAGTTTAGATGCAATAAAGTCGAACAGTTCCTATAACATAAAAGCAAAGGGTGAAATTTTTGTACCAAAATATTTAGCCTAAGAGGAAGATCAAAGTATAAAAGGTTTGGACCTCAGTAGTTCCTTGCATTAGCTCCTGTGGAATTGATACCTGCTCAAACTCAGAATCAACAACATTGTTTTGCTTACCTCCTAGCTGAACCCTCACCACCCGAAAATTAGTACCTCCAAGATCCAATGCATAAAATAGACCCTTCTCATTCCTATATACAAAAGAAACTGTAAGTCCACCTTAGAACCATATAGAATACAACAAAGCATCCAAGAGGTAAGGGACCAAACGTCACAATAAAATTACCCCATCTAAATAAATAGTAATAAGCCTCCTGAGATTATTAAGCTCTCTCTTCCTCTCAGTATCTTTCTTTAAGTGCCAGCACATCAATTTTTTTTTGGCCGTGGGTTAGGCAGAATAGCATTTTCCCTAAATAAATGGCAATAAAAAGTGCGCAAATATAAATTGCTATCACTTAATCCAAACGCAAGTTTTCCATCAGTCAGGGAAGAATTTATGGCAATAAGCACCACAAAAGTTCTTGAAATTGATAGCATGAAAAAACAATTAAAAGAGAAAGTGTTTGATCCAACTAGGTTCAGTCTGCCCTGCTACAATAGAGGCTATCTAAAGTGCTGTGCTGAAGTACCTATTCTTAAAATTACGAAGATTTTGTGGCAGTTTAGATTTTGCATGAACCGCAATTTACTTTCGAGGCACAGCTGTATAAAACCTAATTACATGACAAGGACAAACCATGATACATAGTAACTTATGAATTACGTTAACTACACTAAGTTATAAAACATACTAAATCTCATAAACATTCCTACCAGTTAAGATATCTTCACCAATAGTGTTAACATTTGCTCCAGTTCAGACCAGTTTGCTAACTTCAGAAACAGAGCATGAGAGAGAGAAAGCTGATACACCTTGGTGTCAAAAACAGCAGCAAACTCAAAGGAGATTCAATAAAAACACATATTTTTATTATAGAAATTCAAATACGAACAATGCAAGATACAATAGTCATCTTTCGAGAGGAGGACCTTCTTTTCCAAACCCTAGACTCCGCTAGGATCCCTCACAAAACAGTAGACAGCACCTCTAACAAAATTCTGCATTAAAAAAAAACTCCAAACTTTGACTTAAATAAGCTTTCCTCTTCCCTCCTAATTCAACCCTCTTTCCTAATGTATTTCTCTCTAGTATTTGAATTTTGATAGGTACCACTTGAATATTCCAAGTGATTCCTATCGGATCTTCGCCAAAACACAAATATTCCACTGTTTTCAATAGAAAACAGCCACCAAACAGTGGAAAAACTGAGAGAATAGGGAGAAAACGTTGGGGAAACAATAGCAAACAATTGTATTCCACTAGTAGACGATCAAAACCAAAGCAAGATACAATGTTCTTCAATTCGAGAGGAAGAACAACTCTCCCACAATCTCCAGCAACGCCAAGAGCCCAAGCAAGAAAACCTAGAACACAAAACTCTTTTCAAAATCAAGATGAAACCCTAATCCCCTCATAACTCCCCATTAATACAATCTAATTCAAATTAAAAGCAAAAGGACTTCTCTACCCTTCCTTCTCCCTCCAAAAACACTTAAACCATATTTGAAATGCAAGTGGACCCCACCCCAACCCCAAATCTCCCTTCCGCCTATTCACTGTGCCGCTTCCGCCTGAAGTAAACCCGGACCGGCTGGGCCGGTCCAGGTTGAACAGGTCCAGGCTGGACCGACATAACATTACCCCCCTCCCAAAGTACCACCTTGTCCTCAAGGTGGAAGGCAGGAAACTGCTCTGCAATTCTCTCCAGTGGCTCCCATGTGGCCTCATAGTCTGGGAGACCGCTCCACTTAATCTTCACTTCCTTTTCCCCCTTCTCATTGATGCGCACTCCTTCTACCGCTATAGGCTCCAGTGTCACTTCCATGTCCTCCCTCAATGTGCTGGGCAGCTCTGGGCTTACTGCATGCTCCCCCACCACTTTCCTCAACTGTGAGACATGAAAAACGGGGTGTATTCTGGCTGTTGGAGGAAGCCTCAATCTATATGCCACCTCCCCGATTTTCTCCTCCACTTCAAAAGGGCCAAAATATCTCGCTGCGAGCTTCTCATTTCTCCTTTGGGCCATAGTCCTCTGTCGGTATGGGCGGAGCTTCAAATAGACCTTGTCCCCCACTCCAAACTGTATATCCCTCCTTTTGTTATCCGCTTGCTTCTTCATAATCTGTTGGGCTCTGAGTAAATGCCTCTTGAGCTCGTCCAACACCTGATCTCTTTCCTTCAAGTGCTGATCCACTGTCGATACAGGAGTACTCTTATGACTGTAGTGTACCAGATGTGGGGGGTCCCTACCATATAGCACCTTAAAAGGTGCCATCTTGGTAGCCGAGTGAAAAGAGGTGTTGTACCAGTATTCTGCCCAGGCTAGCCATTTCGCCCAATGCTTTGGTGTATCAGACACAAAGCATCTCAAGTATGTCTCCAAGCTCCTATTCACCACCTCTGTCTGCTCATCAGTCTGTGGATGGTAGGCTGTGCTCCTCTTCAATACTGTGTCCTGCATCCTAAATAGCTCCCTCCAAAAATGACTCAGGAACACCTTGTCCCTATCAGAAACAATGGACTCTGGTACCCCATGCAGGCGGACTATCTCCCTCACAAAAGCTGCTGCTACAGACACTGCTGTGTACGGGTGTCTCAAGGGAATGAAATGAGCATATTTGCTCAGCCTGTCGACTACTACAAATATAACCGTGTACCCCTCTGATTTTGGAAGCCCATCAATGAAATCCATAGTAATCTCCTCCCAAACCTTCTCTGGTAGGGCCAGAGGCTGTAGTAATCCCCCTGGTGCCATCGTCATGTACTTGCTCCGCTGGCAGGTATCACACTTAGCCACCATCTCCTCTATGTCTTTCCTCATCCCCTTCCAGTACAATTCAACAGCTAACCGGCTATAAGTTTTCTGCACTCCTGAATGCCCTCCTATAGCACTCCCATGAAACTCCTGTAGCAGTTGGGGAATATGAATGGAAGACCTAGGGATCACACTCCTTCCCTGATAGTACAGTCTTTCTCCCACCACTGAGTAGCCTGGTGGTTGTTTTCATCTGATAGCACCTCTTCTTTGATTCTCCTTAGCTCCTCATTCTGGATGCTCTCCTCTTTGATAGCTCCCCAATCTATCAAAACAGGTACTGATACAGCCATCCCCTGGAGCTCCCCCATACAGCGTGATAAGGCATCCGCTGCCTTATTCTCTAGTCCTGGCCGATAGTGGATCTCAAAATCATATCCCAGCAGTTTGGATAACCACCTCTGATACTCCTCTGTGACCATCCTCTGCTCCAACAAGTACTTCAGGCTCCTCTGATCAGTTCTGACAATAAAGTGTCTGCCCAATAAATAATGTCTCCACTTTTGGATGGCCAGTACAATAGCCATCAGCTCTCTCTCATATACCGACTTCAGCCTAGCCCGGGACGACAGTATCTGACTGAAGTAAGCTATGGCTCTATGGTTCTGCATCAACACTGCTCCTAATCCATAGCCTGAAGCATCTGTCTCCAACACAAACACCTGATTGAAGTCTGGCAGAGCAAGCACTGGCACCGTCGTCATGGCCTTCTTCAGCTTCTCAAAAGCCTCAGAAGCTGCTTCCCCCCATAAAAAATTATCCTTCTTCAACTGCTCTGTCAGTGGTCCTGCTATGGTGCTGTATCCTCTCACGAACCTCCTGTAATAGCCGGTCAGTCCCAAAAATCCTCTGAGCCCCTTCAAGGTCTTGGGTTGAGGCCAGGCCAGCATTGCCTCTATCTTGGACTGATCCGCAGCCACTCCCTCCTGGGATATCACGTGCCCCAGGTACTCCACTTGTGCCTGAGCGAAGTCGCACTTCTTGAAATTGGCCTTTAGCTGATGCTCCCTCAGCACCCCCAACACCACTCTCAGGTGCTCTAGGTGTTCCTCCTCAGTCCTGCTATAGATGAGAATGTCATCAAAAAATACCAACACAAACCTGCAAATGTATGGCTTGAAAATTCGGTTCATCAATGCCTGGAATGTGGCTGGTGCATTGGTGAGGCCAAAAGGCATCACCAGAAACTCGTAGTGGCCCTCATGAGTCCTGAAGGCCGTCTTCTGCACATCTTCCTTCCTCATCCTGATCTGGTGATAGCCTGACTTCAGATTAATCTTGGTGAATAAAGCAGCTCCATGTAGCTCATCCATCAACTCGTCAATCACAGGGATGGGAAATTTATCAGGCACTGTCTCCTTGTTGAGAGCTCTGTAATCAACACAGAACCTCCAACTCCCATCCTTCTTTTTTACCAGCAGAACTGGGCTAGAGAAAGGACTCACACTGGGCTGAATGATCCCTCCCTCTAGCATTTCTCCCACCAACTTCTCAATCTCATCTTTCTGCACCTGAGGGTATCTGTAAGGTCTCACACTGATAGGGGATACTCCCTCTTTCAGGATAATCTGGTGCTCCCGCTCTCTGTCAGGTGGTAGTCCCACCGGAGGTTGGAACACATCCTCAAACTCCTGCAGAAAGGGCTGAACTAACGCAGGAATGGGTTTTTCTTCCCCCTCCTGCTGATCCTCCAAGCTCTGCAACTCAACAAGGAAACCTCCTCCTTCCTCATGGATAATTTTCACCATCGACCTGAGTGACACTCCAGCTCTGGACAATTCTGGTTCCCCTTTCAGCTTCACCCTCTTTCCCTCTATCATCAGCTCCATCACCATGGTCCCCCAGTTCACCTTGGTTTCACCCAAGGTCTGTAGTCACTTCATGCCCAGAATGACGTCTGTGCTACCCAACCTCAGGGGTAGGAAGTCCTCCACCACCCTGATCTCCTGTAGCCTCATCTCCACCCCCTTGCAGATCCCAGTGCTGGACTCAATCTTTCCTGTCCCCATCATCACCCCATAACTGCCTGTCTCAGTAGGCTCCATTCCCAGCTCCTCCGCCACCTGAGTGGATATGAAAGTGTGGGTGGCTCCACTGTCGATCAAAACTACTACCTCCCTCCCAAGGATCTTCCCCTTCACCTTCATCGTATGACTAGGAGTAAATCACATCACAGAATTGAGGGATACCTCGGCTACCTCCAACTGGGGATCAATCTGCTCCTCATCAAAATCATCACCCTCCTCAGGCGCCTCGTCTATATAGACGGTGAGAGCCCGAAGAGCGCGATCCTTGCACCTGTGCCCTGAAACAAACTTCTCCTCACATCTGAAACAAAGGCCCTTGGCCCTCTTCTCCTGCATCTCCTCCTCAGTCAATTTCTTGAAACTCCCAGCCGATCTGGTCACCCCGCTCTTCTCCTTCCCACTCTCTTTAAGGACACTAGGGCTTGGCCCTTTTGGAGCCAAGTAAGTGGTAGTTGCCTGGTGGGACCCCCTGAGTGGTTATTCCGCCAACTTCGGGCGTTGGTATTCTGGTTCTCCACCCGCTGAGCCAACTCCATGGCCTACCTCAGGTCCCTCGGTCTCATGACCTTCACAGCATCTCTAATTTCTGGCTTGAGGCCCTTCATAAAGTTTTCCCCCATAGTGTTGTTCGATAAACCCTCCATGTCACCCACCAGACTCTCAAATTTTTTTTCCGGTACTCTTCCACTGTTCCCTCTTGAGTGAGGGCGTAGAACTTCTGATATCTCCCATGGGCTGCCCCCCTGAATCTCTCCCTGATAGCCTCCTTGAAGTCCCTCCAAGTCCTCACCGGATCCCACTTATCCATGTACTTGAACCAGGCAAAAACCACCCCTTCCAAGCACATGCTAGCCGCCATCAATCTCTCCTCCTCCATCAGGTCATTCACTGCAAAATACCTCTCCACCTTGTGGATCCACTCATCCACATTTCCCTCTTCGAAAACTGGCATTTTCAGCTTTCTGGCCCTCGTGTCCACCCCGTATGCCCTATTCCCCCCATGGCCTCCTCTGTCCCAGGCAATGGGGTCTTCCCAAGTTCCTCTCTCTCCATATCGGGGCTCATCATCCCTCCTCGGCCGCCGATAGCCATCTTCCCCTCGCGCCCCGCCATGGTGGTTATGGATCCCCCATGGCCGGTCCACTGGGTCGGGCCTCCGGCGACGCCAATCATCCTCTCTTTCTTCCCTGAAGTCTCTCCTTCTTTCATGCTCTTCCCGCCTGATGGACTCCCGATGCAGCATCCTTCCGTTGCTGTCAAGCAGTTCCACCTCCTCTTCCTCTTCCGGATTTACCTTCCCCTTGCCTTTGCTCCCACGACCTTCTCCTCTTTCCTCCGCTGGCACAGCCCTTGCTTGCCCTTCTAATAATTTTTTCATCAACTCCTCCAAGGCCATGAATTTTCCTTCCACATTCTCGCTCAAAGTCGCCATCTTCTCCTCCAGTTCAGCTTTAAATTGTCCCACCTCGGTCTCCAAGACTTCTACATGCTTAGATGCCATGGGAACCAAAAAGTGGCCTCCGGATCCCTACCAAACAGCAAAAATCTGCAGCGAAACAGTGGGAAAAACAGCCCTCCACCGTCCGGATCTCGCTCTGATACCAATTTGATAGGTACCACTTGAATATTCCAAGTGATTCCTATCGGATCTTCGCCAAAACACAAATATTCCACTGTTTTCAATAGATTCAATAGAAAACAGCCACCAAACAGTGGAAAAATTGAGAGAATAGGGAGAAAACGTTGGGAAAACAATAGCAAACAATTGTATTCCACTAGTAGACGATCAAAACCAAAGCAAGATACAATGTTCTTCAATTCGAGAGGAAGAACAACTCTCCCACAATCTCCGGCAATGCCAAGAGCCCAAGCAAGAAAACCTAGAACACAAAACTCTTTTCAAAATCAAGATGAAACCATAATCCCCTCATAACTCCCTATTAATACAATCTAATTCAAATTAAAAGCAAAAGGACTTCTCTACCCTTCATTCTCCCTCCAAAAACACTTAAACCATGTTTGAAATGCAAGTGGACCCCACCCCAACCCCAAATCTCCCTTCCGCCTATTCACTGTGCCGCTTCCGCCTGAAGTAAACCCGGACCGGCTGGGCCGGTCCAGGTTGAGCCGGCCCAGGCTAGACCGGCATAACAAATTTCAATTAGGAAATGATTTCCTAATTGATCCCCTCCTAACATAATAATTTAATTCTCTGCTGGGCCCCACCCCCTCAGCCGACTTCCCCTCCCTATCCGCCTACCCCTCCTAGGCCAAAATGCGGGCTCCCGCTGCTTCCACCATGTATCAATACTTCTTTGATTCTAGTTACTCCTAGTGACCCAGTCACACTCCTTCAACCTCCAGTGGTTCCAACAACACCTCCATGTCATCTGTTAAGGTCAGGGAAAGTATAGAAGAAGGAATATGCTCTCCTATCACCCGTCATAGCTGGACACATGAAAGACCAGGTGGATGGCTGACGATGGTGGTAAATGTAGGCAATAAGCCACGACACCGATGTGCTCCACTATCTCGTAGGGACCAAAATATCGTGGTGATAACTTATCATTCCGTCTCCATGCCAAGGTTTTCTGTCTGTAGGGACGAAGCTTTAAGTAAAACTTGCCTCCCACATCGAATTGAATGTCCTGCCTGTGTGCATTTGCCTTCTTCTTCATAATTTGTTGAGCTCTCAACAAATGCCCATTCAGCTCCCACAAGATCCTATATCTGCCCTCCAAGTATTGTTCTACCAAATCCACTGGTGTGCTGCCTTGCCTATAATATATCAAGTGAAACAAGTATAGTCTGCGCTGCCGAATGATAGGAAGTGTTATACCAATACTCTATCCAAACCAACTATTTTTCCCACAACTTGGGTGTATCTGATATAAAGCGCCGCAGACAAGTCTCCACATTATGATTGACTACCTTTGTATGTTCGTCCATCTAAGGATGACAAGCAATGCTTCTTTTAAGGACGACCCCCTACATTTTAAACAATTCCTCTCAGAACTGGCTTAGAAAGATCTGGTCCCTATCTAATATAATTGATTCTGGAATTCCATGTAATCTCACTACTTCCGTCATAAAAATCATTGCTACTAATATTGTTGTATAGGGCTGGCGAAGAGGGATGAAATGAGCATGCTTACTCAACCGGTCCACTACCACCAGTATCGTCGTGTATCCCTCTGACTTTGGCAGCCCTTCGATGAAGTCCATGGTCACCTCATCCCACACCTTTTCTGGCAAAGCTAATGGCTGGAAGAGCCTTCTTGGAGACATAGCTAAATACTTGTGCATCTAGCATATATCACAGCTGGCCACCATCTTCTCAACATCCTTCTGCAATCCCTCCCAATACTGCTTGACAGATAGCTGGTGATATATCTTTTAGGTCCACCGAATGCCCCCCAATGGTCATCTCATCAAACTCCTGAAACAAGCAAGGAATGTAAGAAGATGTTTTGGAAGCACAAAGCACCCATAATAAAGCAACTTCTATCCTACCACTTAATATCCCGGATGGATGTCCTTGTTTCCTGCCAGCTCCTCCCTAATATTCCTCAATCCTGAACCATGTTCGCTCTCTCTCCTCAGTGCTTTCCAGTCAAACACCAAGGGGCACAGACAATGCCATCATCTATGGTTCCCCCATGCACCCAGATAACCCATCTGCTGCTTTGTTCTTAACTCTAGGTCGATACTGAATCTCAAAGTCATAATCCAATAACTTGAAAATCCACCTTTGATGTTCCTCAATGATCATTCTCTGTTCCAACAAATACTTCAAACTTCTTTGGTCAGTTCTCAAGATGAAATGTCTTCCTGGTAGATGCAGTCATCATTTCTGAATGGCCAACACAATCGTCGTCAGCTCCTCATAGACTGACTTGAGCTGGCCCAGGTCGTCAACACCTTATTAAAATAGGCCACTGGCCTCTGGTACTGCATGAATATTGCTCCTAACCCAAAACCTAAGACATTTGTCTCTACTAAAAAATGCTGGCTAAAATCCGGAAGGGCTAAGACTGGCACACTGATCATTGCCTTCTTCAACTCAAAAGCTTGGGTGACTGATTCCCCCCACTTGAAGTTGTCCTTCTTGAGTTGTTATATCAATGGCCCTGCTATAGAACTATATCCTTTCACAAATTTTTAATTGTAGCCTATGAATCCCAAGAATCTTGTTAGCTCCTTTAGATTCTTGGGTATGAGCCATCAGAGCATGACCTCAATCTTACTCTAATCAGTCGTCATTCCCCCCGAGATATCACATACCCTAAGTACTCCACTCTGGGCTGGGTGAAAGAACACTTCTTCTGATTGACAAATAAGGAGTGCACCCTTAAGGTGGACAGCACAACTCCCAGATGCTCTAAGTGCTCCCCCTTAGACCTGCTGTAAACCAATATATTATAAAAAAATCAACACAGACCTTCATAAGTATGGTTAGAATATCCTATTCATCAGGGACTAGAAGGTGGCCGATGCGTTAGTGAGGCCAAACGGCATCACCAAGAACTCATAGTATCCCTCATGAGTCCGAAAAGTTGTCTTGTGGGTGTCTCCTGGTCGCATTCTGACCTGATGGTATCCAATTTTCAAGTCGATATTGGATAAAATATCACAAATCCATACAGCTCATCGATGACAGGTATGGGAAACTTATCTAGTATCGTTTCCTTATTAAGGACAAGGTAGTCTATGCATAACATCCTGCTCCCATCCTTCTTCTTCACCAACAATACAGAACTAGAGAAAGGGGCTCACATTGGACTTGATAATTTCAGCTTCAAGCATCTCCCAAATCAGTTTCTCAATCTCATCCTTTTAGATCTGTGGGTATCGATAGGGTCGTACACTAATGGGGAAAACTCCCTCCTTCAAAACAATAAGTGCTTGTGCTTCTATGGGGATGTAATCCCTAAGGAAGCTGGAATACCTCCTTGAATTGCTGAAGCAAGGATGGACAATGTCTAAAATATCCTCTCCATTCTCTATCTCTCCTCCCTCCAGAATATAGAGCTCCACCAAGAATCTCCCTCCTTCCCCATGGAGGGCACAAACCATGATTTTCAAAGAAACCATTGCCTTGGATAAGCTAGGGTCCATAGGGAAATAGGCTACCCATAATTTCATAATCTCCCTCCCTTACCCTTCTCCCCTCCACTTGAATTTTCATGACCAATTTGCCTTCCAATTCAGCTTGGTCTCCCCCAAGGTTTGTAGCCATTTCATGCCCAAAATCAAATAAGTACTCCCAACTCTAATAGAAGGAAATCCTCCCTAATGTGGATCACTTGCAGCTCTACCACCAAACCCTAACATATCCCTCTGCTCTTCTCCATCTTTCGCGTACCCATCATCACTTCAAACCCTCCCATGTCTACCAGTTTCAGCCTCAATTTGTCTACCACCTGGTTCAATATGAAATTATGGGTAGCCCCATTATCAATCAGGATTGTCACTGCCTCTCCTCCTATATGCCCCTTACTTTTATAGTGTGATTCGAGAAAATCCTACTACATAATTTAATGAAATTTCTACCCCTTTGCTCTTCTCCACCTTTCACGTACTCATCATCAATCCAAACCCTCCCATGTCTATTAGTTTCAGGCTCACTTTGTCTACCACCTGGCTCTATATGAAATTATGGGTAGCCTCACTATCAATCAGGATTGTCACTGCCTCTCCTCCTATATGCCCCCTTACTTTTACAGTGTGATTCGGGAAAATCCTACTACATAATTTAATAAAACTCTCACCACCTCCAAGTGCATGGGCTCCTTCACTGCCTCTTCCTCGTCCACCTCCTCCCAATCACACACAATGAGAACCTACAATGTATGATTTTTACACCTATGTCTTGGTGTAAATTTCTCATCGCATCTGGAACATAGCCCCTTAGCTCTCTTGTCTTGCAGTTCATTATCAGTCAGCCTCTTGAAATCCCCTCTCGGTCGGACTCCTGAATTGCCATCCTTTGGCGTCTCCCTTTTAACTTGTACGGTATACACCCTAGGTGCCAAGAAAATGGTCGTCATGCAATAAGAACCTCCTCCACTAAACCCTTTATTATTCTTTTGTAGTGATTTCTTGCTCTCAATCATCTGCGCTAACTCCATCGCCTCTCCCAGATCATGTGGTCTTGCCACCCGCACTGCTTTCCTCAACTCTGGTTTGAAGCCTTTTATAAAGTTGATTTCCAACATTGTCTCTAATAACCTCCCTAATCCTACTGACATAAGCTTAAATCTTTCCTCATACTCTATCATCGTGCCAACCTATGTTAAGGCAAAGAATTACTCGTAGTAATTCCCATCTTGCTGGGTTCAAAAGCGTTCCAACAAGCATTCCTTGAATTCCTCTCACGAACGAATTGGGTCTCTCTCCATTAGTATCATGCCAATATCTTCCCTTCAATACATAGAGCGGCAACCATCAATCTCTCATGTTCTGTCAACCCGTTTACAATTATATCTCCACCCTATATATCCACCCATGCGCATCTTCCCCTTCAACTACAAGCATTTTTAGTTTCCTAATTTTCTAATCCCCTCTACCCCAATGTCCCCTTCTGCCCCCCATGCCTCCCATGATGCGAGTATTATGGTCTCTCCACGATTCCCTCTCCACCCTTCTCAGTTTATAGTCCCTCCTTCCCCCAAATTCAGCCCACATGTTCTCACTTTCTCATTCCCTCCTACCTGCATATTCTCTATCCATCCCCTCTAATATAGGCTCCATATGGGGTGTTTCTTTCTCTCCTTCTAAAATTTTCACCTCTTTACCATCCCTCGATAGGTCATCTTCCTGATTTCTCCTTGTTTCCGGTGGATTCGTTTTAGTATGAAGCTCCAACATCCGCTTCATCATCTCCTCCATATTCTCAAACCTTCCTTCTATCGTTAAAATATGTTCATTCATTGATAACACATCCGCTCGTAGTTATGCTACTTCCTCCGCCAACTTTTCTTCAAACACCTCAACTCTTCTTCCGACCATCGGTGCCTGGATTAAGGCTTCAACAGTAAAAAAATAGCAACTTTAATGTGAATCTGGCCTCCGAATAGCAAAAAACAGCAATGGAGAGTGAAAATTCATTAGAATTCAGCAAGAAAAAATGAAATTTCAGTCCAGGAAACCGCTCTGATACCAATTTGATACTTCTTGGTATCAAAAACAGCAGCAAACTCAAAGAAGTTCAATAAAAGCGTAGATTTTTATTGATAGAAAATCAAATACGAACAAAACAAGATACAATGGTCCTCTTTTGAGAGGAGTAGCTTCTCTCAAACCCTAGATGCTGCTAGGATCCTTCACAAAATAGTAGAAAGCATCTCTCATAAAAATTATATATATATATATATATATATATATATATACCCTAAACTTAGATTTAAATAAACTTTCCTCTTCCCTCCTAATTCAGCCATCTTTCCTAATGTATTTCCCTTGTCTATTTGAATTTCAATTAGGAAAGGTTTTCCTAATTGATCATCTACTAACATAATAATTTACTTCCCTGTTGGGCCCCACTCCCCTAAGCCGACTTCCCCTCCTTGTCCGCCGACCCATCCTAGACCAAAAATTGTTGGACCGGTTGGTACAGTGGTTCCCGGACCCGCTCGGTGCGGGCTCCTGCTGCTTCTTCCGCATCAAAAGCATAAAATAAGAGCTACTTCTATAATTGAAAATTGACACGAAAGCTCTAGATGAGATGTTAAGTTTTATATGCGTATCAATTTCAAGAAAAAAAGTGAGAAGAGCTAGGAGAAAAGGTTAGATAAGTCTCCTTCAATGTTACACATAGGTTGTAAGTTCAAATCTAAAAACAGACTCCACGCTAAATAATGGTAAGGCTAGATTAACCCCTCAACAGAACCACTAAATGGTTGACGTCACTTCATGCGTAAGCCTATTTTCAAATGAAAGTCATCACTTATATTTTTACATTGCGCTGGAAGAAATAATCAAGATTCTTATATCGATGCACAGATCAAACCAAGCTGGAAGTTACCAAGGAAACTATTTGTAAATTAATCAATAAAGACAAATCCGAGGGAGAATTGGAAGCTCTGTTCCAATCTAGTTAAATTCAAACCCTCACCCAAACAAAAATAAAATAAAAAATAAGAAGTTGAGATCCAAGATCTGCTCACCTGATTTCCTGCAGCTCGTTGTTTTAACTATTTTCAAAATAAATGTTTCTAGTTAGCTTAGAGATATTAAGATTCTAAGTTACGATGCAAATGTCCCAAACCAACATCTCCCAATCCTTCCAAGTTCCAATGTTGACAAGCTCCTCTCAGACACGATGATTGTTCTCCCAATTGAACTTTTCCTTGTTAGCCTTATTAGCGAAGGACTGTATTTTGATCCCCACCTTCCCTCTTTTTACTACATGTCTACACTCTTTTCCAGCTCATTTATAATTGTAAAATAGCAAGAGATCCACATACTTGACGAGATCCCAAATTCCAACCGAAAAAATATCGTGTAAGATGATTTTTTTTTTCCTTGGACCAACGCATCGTCTCAATAGGGTAGAAAAATCATTAAGGACAGCGCCCTACAAGTAAGTACCCGTACTCAGCAATTCTTTATCTCAAAAAACTGTTAAGTTCCTTTATCTATTCTCTACAGCGATCTAAGGTTAGAAGTCAAAGAATAACAAAGTTTTAAACCATTTTAGGACAATTTCTTTCGTTTGAGAACTGCATAAACTACAATCAAATACACCTTATAACCGAATCCTTCAGTCAACTCTGTTTTCGTGTTTATACTTGTCGAACTATCATGCAACGATAAGATGTAGAAGAAAGAGAAATATCCATATAATGAAAATTTAATCAAAAAATATTGTCAGCAGAACAAAGCACTATTAGTTCACCACCCATATTAGCAGAGTAATCAAAATAAATTTCTATGTAAAGTTTAAGAAATAAACAAACTTTCAGAAGGGCTATACTAAGATACATCAAATAATCAAAAGAACAAAGCATGAAACTGACGGTGTGGAACATAAAGTAAGTTTTCAGCCCAGTAAATTTAGCTTCTGTAAGAAAAGCTAATGCATTTCAGTCTATAAATACAGTTACCAAAAAAGAAAGTGTGCACTAGCCAAAAAAATCATCTGGGGAGCCGATTTAACTTTGCGCCGTTATAAAGAAACGCCATGCCTCGTGCTTGAATCATACAACACCTAGACCTCAATGTGCTTCAGCTAAACTCAACAAAATGTAGCCCATCAACAAAGATCTATCACTTCCCCAAAACCAACACCAGCTAGCAACTCAGAAAAAACAGCCAATAGTAGAAAAAGCTGCGCTAAATTAGTGCAGGAAGCTCACCCGGTGGGAAGGGAATCAACATAGCTAAGGATCATCTTCAGATCACTTCCATTATCGGCGGCTAAACCTGCTCTCATATCCGATGTCATTGCGTCGGCGATGCGTTGGAGCAAGGGAAGCGGCGTGGCACACTTCATCTTTAGTTCCGTCAAGATCGGCACCGTCGTCACTCCGCCGGCCAGGGAGCACCGAAAAGATGGGATCGGCCGCCTCCCAGAGAGCGTGCGGATGGAGAATGTTCCCACCGTAGCTGGAGCGGCAGACATCTCCGATCGCGGAGCTTGTTTTCGCTTTGCAGAATGGAATTTGCATTCACTTCTGGTTCGATCTATGTTATTAATGCTGAGCTTGCAAAATTAGATTGTCATAATAATTAATAAGTGTTAATCAAGAATGTTCTACAGATTTATATAAATATATTATGCTTAGATTTTTTTTTTTTTTTGAAAAATTTAAAAGGGATTTGCACATTTGAATAATTGATATGCTCTTATTACTTCACAATTATTTATTAGACTATATTTAATTATGTATAACTCATTTAAATATTCTAAAAAATGTTTAATAAAATAAATAATTTGAAAATTTAGATCTATTTATGTGACCTACTGAGTAGTTATAGCTCACAATGATTTTGATTAGTAGTTCAGGATCTGATCATGGTTGGTAGATATTTCTTTTATTAGTTTTTGTACAGGCGTGACTAGTTTATTATTCAGTTATGTAATTTTGTTTGTAGTCATGTACTAAAGTGTTGATATATTTTTGATGAAATAAAAGTTTTATAAATTATTTAGTCGAATTTCTCCCCACAAATAACTTACTCAAAAAATTTATTCTGAAAATCTTTAGGCATATTGCCTATCTATTTCTTCATCCACAAATAATAAAGAGAGAAATTTGAACCTAATGATCTTAAATGTATCTTTATCAAGTATTCATTTACTAAAAAAGATACAAGTGTTATCATCGTACCACCAAAAAACAAAAAACTCTAAACTGAAAGATAAATTTGATCAAATTTATATCATTCATCTTTACATTCCCATAATATAAACTCCAAAAAAATCCACTGGATACTTTCAAATCTATACAAGAAGGGATACAAACATATAAAATCTATAGCAAGCAGAATACTCAAAATTGTTATTAGACAATAATCATCAACGCATCACTATACATATTCTTCTATGTATCCAATCTCCTTGTACAAACTTTTTCCCCTATGCATTAAGCCTTCCTTATTAATATCAGGGGAAGAAAATGATGAATAAATTTTTATAAAAATATATAGTAGATGGAAGTCAAAAATATATAGTATGGTGTGATACTTATAACCAAAGGATATACTCTTATATGGAATTGACTATCAAGAAATTTCACAAAAATGAACGCAATACACATTTTAATTTATCTTACAAGCAATCGTGAATATTCTATGTGTTAATATGATAAAAAATATCACTAATATTCATTTTTTTAGAGTACAATGTATTTTTTTACACATGTTTTGATATGATTGAGACAATAAAATATTAGATATATTAATATATAAAAATCATGTGGTATGCATGTAAATCCCTCAAAAAACTAAAAATAACAAAAAAGCATAAATTAACCGATCATATTTTTTACAAATAAAAATAAAAATTGATTCCAAATAGTCCCTCAGCTAATATATTGAATAATTAATTCATGTCATAACTGAGCTTCTTTTATTATTATTATTTAGTTATTTTTTTATCTTATTGTGAGGTTCTTAACTTCTCATTGATGATCAGCTGATATGCAGTTAGTGTAGGCCCATATTCTGATAAAGGCCAGTGATTAAAGACCAATTGGAATATATAAAAAGAATATGGTTAGGCCCCCTCTTGTAACTATGTAATTCCTTTCCGATATGATTGCAAACATATTAGGAAGATGATAGAGGAAGATCTAATCAATATATATTTACCTTTAAACTCTATGAAATTTCTTTTTATGTCTAGCGCCAGAGGAAGAAATTCTGCAACATTTGCACATCCAACGATCTCTTTTAGAGCTTTTTCACACAGCTCAATCACATTACAGAAACAGAATCATACAAAAATAAAAACTTTGGAAATATAATCATACAGATCAAGGGGTTTCAATTTCAAATAAGTCTGCTTTATTTCGAACGAAATGCAGCTTTCATTCCTGCTTTGGTTTGGGAACACTTTTCAATTGTTTGCCTTCAAAAATCTCACAAATTTTCTCTGCAGCCAAAGTATAGTGAAATTCTTAGCATTAACAACAGGATGGAGCCATCAATTGAGTAACTTATGATTTGTTTTTTCTTGCCTTTTCAACATCTGAATTTGTTTAAGCTTCACCTTTTTTTTTTCAAAAGATTCAAATTTCATTCCATAAAAGAATAATATGATAAGGATCCAAAAGCTAACAAAATCAAAATACAAAGCTAATATCGACAATTACAGACCAATAAAATCAAAAATGAAAAATTGGTGAACTAACCCTAAAGCCAGGTGGACTCAGAGCTAACCCTGAAGAAAGGCACCGACCATCCATTAGAGGTAGCAAACCATAAACCAAACAAGGATAACCATACAAAAGGCACGATACAACCCACAATCCAAACAGTAAGCCGCAAAGTAGAAGAGCAAAACCACCAAGGTTGCCAGCAAGCCTATGCCAACTAGGTAGTGAACAGGAAGCAGCCTCATCATTGTCCATAGCACCACAAAAATCGCAGACGTACGGCAACCAAGAGAACAAAAGGAACAACTTTTTTTTATTTACTTCTACGCTTTTTGCTGCCACCACGAAAGAAGGCTTGATCAACAATACTCCCCACCTTCAAACTGTATATATTTTGTAAATCATTCACATGCTCAATATTTTTTTTCAATTTTTTGTGAAATTAGATCCAGGCCAAATAAAAAAGAGACGAACAGGCTGCCCTATTCCTGATTCAATACATACAGAACTAGAAGTCACAAGGAAGAATCTTGGAAAGGCATAGCAAGAAAGATTAGAAATGGCAAGCTACCATGCCTCTCTAACTCAAGCGACTGAAATCTAGAGAAAGAGACATGCCAGCAGTAGACAATAGATCCAAAAGATCAAGTTTGTAGAAAATGCGACCGAAATTAATATCGAGAAGCCAATCTACAACAAAGATACAATATTTCACAGGAAAAAATCTGTAAATTTTGCCTGTAAGCCAGTCGAGTGATAGGAACTTCTCCATAGGCAGAGAAAGCTCGCAAATGAGAAAAAAAAAACAAAAGAAGAGGTTGGTGCTCCATGAAAGCACAAGCACTTACCATTGTTTTCGAGGAGGAAGAAGAAGAGCTATCAAGTTGAAGCATCATTTCAAGCTTAAACCACTGGAAGAGAAGCATAAATGTTTGATTTTGGCAATTGTAACATAGATATCATACAGAAAATACAAGATTATAACTTCATTTCTGCTTTACTAATGCCACCTAGAGTTGTAGAATTTTGAATTCTTTTCTTGGTAGTTGTAGTTTACATATTGCATTGAACTTAGTTTACATAATGATTAAAGATGACTAAAGCTTTATTTGGGACGGCTTTATTAATGCTTCTTAAAGCCGTTTTTTAGTACAAAATTTTTAATTTTTGTACTAGAAAACAGCTTTAAGAAGCAGTAAGAAAGCCGTCCCAAATGAAGCCAAAGTTGGGCTTCTGCTTTCTAGTTTAGGTTAAACATTATACAGGAGATTCTAACAGCTTCTTCTTCCATCTTGGCATGATTTATTCAAGAACTCAATGCAGTCTGCAATGGCCTCATCATAATGAGAATTCCTGGGAGAAATATTCAAAGTACATGATCTTTCCGGGACATCAGAGCGATCTTCGACAAACTGACGAGTAACTGGTGGCTTTATAGTTGGAAGAGAAGACACAAGAGCATCTCTGAATCTTCTGAAGAGCTTGGCCGACCAAAGAAATAGCTTTGATGCTGTTTTCACCTTAGCTCGTCTTCCTTCATGGCTTACTTTAGCTGGGAAGCTTTGTCCTCTTAGCTTCGACATCATAGCTAAACTGTCACATATGTTAGCAGTTTTTGATGTTGATCGATGTGTTATGGCTGTCAATAAGATCTGACATTTATAATGAAAATTTCTTTCAGGTGAAGAAAGTTGGGCTAAAGGTCATGTGCTCATATCATTTGTGAAGGACTAAATGCTCATTAGCTCCACATAGTGCATTGCTTTCATCATGACTATTTGAATTTCTTTAACTAGCGATCATTAGCCTTTCAGAGTAATGACGATTGACAAACTTATCATGATTATGAGGGCTCCTACTGTTAAGGCTGCCCAATGGTCTGATAAAATATATTTAAAATGCATTCTAACTAAATAGTTCAAGGTTTATCATTGGCTTGGGTAATCCTGATTAATGAAAAGCTTTTGAGAGTACCCCATTATGCTTAATTTAGGTCCGTTTATAATCTAAAGCTTTTTCACTCCTAAAACTCAACTATAGTATGGCCTATGGGTTGGTAGAATTAACCCAAAATGATGAAATCAAGATTGGGATTGCACTTAGGCTTCGTTTGGGACGGTTTTTTTATTGCTTCGGCTTTTTTATTGCTTCTTAAAACAGAATTTTAGTAAAACACAATAAAAAAGCCGACCAAATGAAGCCTTAGCAAGCAGCAAGAAACCTATTAAATATTGTTCACATAAGGTCTATTTGATACCATTTTTTTATTCCTTTGTTTTTCATAAAACAACCATTATTTCATTTAGCTACTGCTTTTGAGAAAATTTTTCGTTAGAAAGTTATTTTTTATAATAATATTATCTAGGTTTCTTTTCCACATCAATTTTATAATCAACTTTATAAAACATTACTTTATCTCAAACAAACACTTACTTTATACCAACAAGCTGAACTTTCTATTATTAACTTAGGTTTGGTTTGGGGCGGCTTTCTTGCTGCTTCTTAAAACAATTTTTTAGTACAACAATTTTAATTTTTATACTAAAAAGTCGTTTTAAGTAGTAAGATAGTCATCCCAAACGAGGACTTACTGTGCTCACTTTCTTCTAGTTTTGTTTACATGAAAAGTAGCCCCGCACCGCACTTATTACATGGTGATCATCCAGGTTCAAGGAATGTCGTTGTTGGGCTTGAGTTGCTTTTACTTTATTTATTTGTTATAGAAGATGAAGATGCAGGTGATCTTTGTTATTCTTTCTTTCTTTTTGTGTAATAATTGTTGATGTATGTCATCAGTGCTTATGTGTGCAATCATTAGCAACATTTTACATCTTAGGTTCCATCTTAGAATTTCTCTTGTGATGTAAATAGCAGGTGGGCCTTATAGTAAGTATCCTGTGATTTATTAATTAATACTAATTATCGTTTAATTCGTAAATATCTTATTATTTTGAATCTATATTGCTTCTTACAAATTTAATATCACAACATAACTTATGAAAAAAAATAAATTCTAGAATTATTTTTATTGTTTATTTCTCATAAATATAATTAGATATCTCTGGTTGTTATTTATTAAAAGATTAAAAAAATAATTCTTCCAATTTAAATTCTGAGGTGTCACACATCCGGTGTCTGCATGTAATAATCTCTCCTCAATCTGAGTATAAATTGACCTTAATATTCGAAAGTATAGTTTGAAACTTCACGGCATTATGTGAGAGGCCAATGATCTCAAAATTTGGCAAGCATAGAAACTTTTTAACTAAAAAATTGCTTTAAAAAATATCAAAAAAAAAAAATAAAAACCCACCCTAAACAAAGCTTAAAAATCACCTAATATTATATATCCATTGAAATAGAAACTATAAGCTAGCATAACGTTCCTTTCATAGTAAGGAGCACACGCTCCCCATGCTACATTAGTTAAAGTTCTCATAAAATTACTCATTTTCTTCATTAACTAAAATTTTTTTCCCTAAAATATTAAAATAAAATTAAGAGTTTTTTTATTAAATAATTGCAAAATGAATGGGTTTCGAGTTCTTTGCACTTGTTTTTTTTGGGGTAAAATCGGACAATGTTGCAACGCTTTATAGTTTACTTGGTGCGGTTGTCGAAGCTAATTCTCGGTGTTGTCTGGGAGTGCCATGACGCTTCGGGCCTTAGCGCTATGGCACTATCAAGCAAAATAGGGGATAGAGTGCTGAGTGATGTGGCACTCCAAATTTGGTTCGGCAGCACTAAGAAACAACCTGACAATTTTCTTTTTCATTTTTCATTAAGGGATGTATCCCTTGGTGGCTTCGATATGTTTTCATTTGTATGTTCTAGTGTGAGAACAATACAAGAGTGAAGAGAAGCAATCAGAGTGAGAGAGATGAGAAATTTGTATTATTTCACCAAAATTTCATAGTGAATTTCTTGGTGTGGTGTAGCTTCGTAGTTTTTTTCTAGTTTTCAAGTTTTTCGATGTTAAGCCTGTTGTTATTTCTTTTCGCTTCATTTTCTCTTTCTTGTTTGTGTTCATTATTTTACTTCTCCAACACTAATGCTATTCAACCCTTCTAATTTCCATCACAAAATATTTATTACACATGTTTACTATATTATATAAATAGCTTCCCTAATCCTGAGGAAGGGCATTGTATTTGTAACCAAAGACATTTAGTGGAACCATTTCAACTGAGCCCAATCTCACGACCTTCCCCTTTATAGGGTTTCCAATTCCTTTCCCAAGTTTGCTACATAAGAACTATGGCATCTTTTACAATTCTCTTCTTATTCACTTGTGTGTTGAATCTTCATATAACACTAAAAAGATAGTCTTTATAACTTTACCAGCATGAACTTTCTGGCATATAATATATACATCTTCAGACAAAAAAAAAATCTACATTATTTCTTTGGAAAAATATTCCAAATTTTCCATCATTTACCTATTTATAATCAATTTAGTCATAAAATATCATCTTTCTCATTTAGGCCCTCAATAATATGAAAATGATCTCAAATGAACCTAAGTAGAAATTGATAGAATTTAGTATACTAAATTAATTCCAATTTAACCTTATATAAAGTTAATTTTTATTAATCTCTAAAGGACTATTTGAATTCAAATTTGTGTAATCTAAAAGTCAAATGAGAAATATTTTACACCAGAGCTAACCCCTTGAGAATAATGAAGGGTCTCTTTTATTTTTGAGCTTTATTTTTTCTTTCGATCTTTGATATACTTGTTGTTTTGTTCCCTCTTACATTTACTCAACCAAAAAAAAAAATTACCTGTAGGGGCTGTTTGGTAGAATATAGGATTTCATTTAAGTATGATTTTGTAAATCCTGCAAATCTGGATTTACGAAATCCTGGGGGGTTAAATCCTGAAAACTGTTTGGTAACATTCACGATAAATCCAGTTAAATTATATGTGACTGTTTGGCTATACAAGTCATAATTTAAGGCAGTTAAAAGATTTAACATTCACCGAATCCAACCTTAAATCCTCTCGCACGAATAAGAAGTTAAATCCGCTGAATTGGTGGATTTGCAAAATCTGGGATTTACCGCAAAAGGAGATCTTTTTCCATAAACCGTGGATTCTATTTACCGTGAGATTTGGATTTGCATTTTAGGGGAAATTATTGGGTCAGGTCATCGGACACAGCTTACGTTCGGTATTCACAGTACTGAGCAGTATTGAGCTCAGTACTGTGAAGTACTGAGTAACGAATAGTATTGAGATCGGTACTGAGCAGTACCAAGCTCAATATCAAGCTCGGTACGAGATGATGTGGCGCATTTTTATTGGACTCCGGACATATCGGATGACCTGGGCCAATAATTTTCCTCATTTTAGGCCGTTTGGCTGGGTTTCGCCCGAATCCGGCCTAAAACCGCATACCAAACAGCCCCGTAGGGTTTCCGAACAACCGATGTTAATATCTTCAATTGGGGACGATCATTCCTTAAACCCTTTCTGCCTCTTCTGAGAAAATCACAACTTTCACTAGGAACATTCTTCTTCGCTGAAATGCATGGTATCAATTGAGTTGTTGAAGATATCGCATTCATTTTTTCGTTTGTTCACCACACTATTCTCCGCCGGCCTTCTCGATCCTTGATGCCTTTGTTATCCTCCTATTTTTTCCGCAGGCGCGCAGCCTGAGAAAGAGGAGAGGGTTTCCATGGAGCTGACGGACGAGGTGTTGAAAAGCATGGAAGTTGGTATGGCGTTCAGGGATTATGTAAGCCCCCTTTTATTGATCCATTTTGTATGTATTTTTATTGTTCATTTTTGTTCTGTGCATTTCTTCATTTTGTGTTGTTACTTTTCTGAAGTTTTCCCTATTTCTTAATTTCCCAAGTTGGTTTGAATTGCCACAGTATGCTATATCTTTCATTTGTTCGTAATAATTATATGAAACGGGAACATAATATTTAAGGATTCATGGTTTGGTCTGAACTGGACTATTGATATGGAAGGGGATTCTGACATGCTACGAAGCACATCTTTTGTGTTGGAACTAGTTTGCATCGCTGGTATGCAGTACTCTTATATCATTTAGGATATATTTTTGTATCTCTTTTTGAAAAATTTGAGTGTTATACATACTCTTGCTCGCCCGCTTACACAACCACTTAAATTTGCTTTCTCATCCATTGTTACATCTTCCGTTACTTCTTATTTTTTGCTTATAAAACTCAATCATTTTTCCACTTTTGGCCAGCAATATCAATGCCTCTCCATCTTTATATGATGCAAAACCTCCTCCACCATTGGGACCTTCATCAAACTCAATGGCATGAAGTACCCCTTTTGGCCAGCTGAAGGACTTTCACTTCCTACTTATATCTCATGACAAACTCCGCCTCTCCTCTGACTCGTGATTATATCATCAAGTTCTCCAAATGATAAGTATATATATTTTTCTATTCTTGCTTGACCGTTGAATAGTTTAGAGCCATCTATTTCCTCAACAATCTTTTTAATGAGATTGCCAAGGCTATGTAGGATTTTTCTACTCTACTTCTAGAAAAGCAACATCTCAATGGAGCATACATTGTACTCTAACTTATTTTGTCTCCAACTATGCAGGATGAATGATTCTAAATGCCATTTGTGTACATGCCAGACATGGCTCCGACACACCACAACACATGTCCGACACTTTTAAAATTGTTTTGAATTCATTTCTAGCTGAAATGAGGTTTTGATATGAGTTGTACATGGGCTGTATGCATGCAAGGACACATCATGATGTGCTTGGGATGTATAAATAATTGTGTTACACGTCTTAATGAAGTAGTATCGTGCATAAGCCTCCAATCTCTCTCTTGCATTTATGCGCCTCTCGTGTCTATCTTGCATGCATGGGTGCATGCCCTAGCTATCTCTCCACTTCTTCTTCCATGAACAAGGCATAGTGTTAAAGTTCATCATCTCTCCTTGCCTTTTTCCATGAGCATATGAGCATATCATCTCTCTTTCATGAGCGGGCACCATTGACATGAATCAGAGGCTACATGTAAAGCCTCTAATCCTTATTTCTTCGATCATCACCTAAGCCTCTCCCCTTTAACGAGCCATGAAAGGAATCACAGATATCTCAGGCTTCATGTATGTCCCATGTCTCTCCTAGTCAATGTCTTATTCTTGGTTTAGTTGATATCTTTTGTGTTCATGCCTTAGCCTCTTTTTTGTCATTTAGCTCTGAGGAAAGTTCGATTGACACAATATAACTTTTTGGGCAACTCATTTCAACACATTTTCAAATCTAATTAAAAATTTAAAGAATGGCTATGGCTCTTGATGTTTATTGTTTGTGTTCTAATAAGTTCGGATGCCTCAATTTGACAGACTCATGCTTACCAAATAAAATGGGTAAAACTTGTATATTTTTAAATTACTTATTATTTCATGAGCATGTTTAAAATTTGTTTTTTTTTTTTAATTTTCCATGGCCTTTTAGTAGAAATTACTAGTAATTATATATTTTATATTAATAATTTATAATATATAACGTCTCCATGATGTTTAGCATCCTTGATGTTGGTTGTAGGCCTTTGGCTTGGTCTATGATAAAAAAATAATCGTTAATGGTCAAAACGTTATGTCTGTCTTGCTATTTTCCAAGTCTGTGTTGTTTGTAAAGACACTTTATGTTGTGTGGTTATGTGTTGTCTTATTGCACCGTTTGGCTTTCCTTTGTACTGTAAGTTATGAAGGTGTAAAAGTATGAAGAGACCTTCACATACATCTAAGTTCATCATCATATCACATTGTGCTAGAAGAAGATGTTGGATATCTCATATAGGCTCAAGATAGAGAGTGGTCAAACAATGCTTCATATCATGTGGAGATCCAAACGGAGACTTAGTGAATTTAATTCTAGCATGTAGGGACCACCAAAGAGGATACCTTATAAGCTTCAACTAACAAAATGCCACATCTACCCACCTTTCAAGCAAGGTGCCAACCATCTTTCTCCTCCACAGAAATTTCAACCACCTACAAAGATGGAACCACTCTTAAGTGTTAGGGTATTTGAAATTTTCAATTATAAACATGGAGTAATGTTATTTAAATATGTATTTTTACTGAAATGTTGAATTGTTGATGATTTGAATAATAATTGTAAAAAGTGCTTTATATATTTTTTGCTCCATGGCATGATTTCTGATTTTTGCATTTCTTGGTGGGAGTTAATTTAGGTTTGTTGCTGTTTTTAATGCGCTTGTTTTGTCTTAATGTACTACCTCTCCATGACTCCTTCCCCTCCCATCTTCCTCAACTACAAGCATCTACATCAAATATTGGAAGACAAACCCACATAATGCAATTTGACCAAATTAGGTTTTCATATACCTAATTTAGGTGTTGCTTCCGCACTTGGAAACTTACCATCAACTCTAGAATATTGTTATACTCATCACTAAAACCTTTCAAAGTGCTTCCTTGTTAGGAGATCCCCTCATGAGCCAATGTTAATTTTCTTAAACCTAGATAATGCTCATGGGTTTACTTGGAAACACCTCACTTGGCTCACCTCCACCTCTCCACCATCACTTCCTCACTATACTTTCACTCGTTGGTTTTCTAATATATCAAAGAAGCTTAATACAACAAGAATAACCCTTCGGCATCATCCTAATCAAGGCACTATTAGCCCTACTTTTTATAGTTACATTGTGCATGTGTCGTGTTGTGTTCGTGTCTAGACTTCATAGCTATCCAACAAAAGGATCTGTCCATCTAGGAATCTTATACTACCATTCGGGATATGTTGGATGAGTTACTTCAATATAGACCACGAATTCTAAAGCTAGCAACAAGAGAATAAATAAATTCTAATTGCTAAATTTATCTTCGACTTTCACTCATCCCTCCTACATTTGCAATCGCTAATCTCGCCGTCTCTTTCTACCTATCATGTTCTTTAAGTCACTAAGCTATCATCTCCCTTTCCATTTTTTTTATTGGATTATCCTTACTACCAAGCATTGTTGTAGTTGTGGCAGTCGTGGTTGTGAGACGAACTAATAGTGGATGTGGCCTTAGAGGGAAGAAGTCCTTTTCTCCATTGTCTCATTGTGGTCACATCGATTATTCTGTGGAATGCATTGAGCTAAATTTGGTTTTCCTCTTACTACCCAATGTGAGTGCGTCCAAACAATTGTTTTTTCCTAATGTTTCTCCTCCTATATAGCTCATTAGCTCCTCTGGTTCTGTCATGCTATATGAGGAGGAATATGATTGCTTGCTTCAAAACTCTCAGACCTCTACATTTGCTTCTCTTGTTTTTACAATATGCTACGTCTATTTCCACGTGCATGTCCTAGATTTTAGATTCAAATGCCTCTTATGATATTATAGATTTTTGCCAACTTTTCTCCTATCTCCATATAACCTCTCTATTGAGATTATGGCTGATGGGTCCTCCTCCCTCATCTTCAGGAAAGGCATTTTGACTCCTAAACCTTTGGAAGGCATTTTGACTTTTAAAACTTTGTTGATCTTCTAGATTTTAACTATTCCACAAATTTTTTATCAATTTATTATTAACTCATTAACTTACTAAGCCTCGTAATTGTTTTGTAATATTCTATCCTTTCTATTATGACTTGTAGGATTTTTGCTTGAAAAATACTATTGGTGGAGATATTGAGGATGGTTGGGCCTATTAGTTGATGATAGCGGGGTATACTATTTGATGGCTTATGTTCTTTCCATTCTTTCCTCTGGTGTTACCCTTTGCATTGGTATTATGGCTTGGGTCACCTCCTTCCAATATACTTTGTTGTCTCTAGGTCTTCATATGTGCTCAAACTTTATGTTTATACATGTGCTACTTAAACACCATAGCGTGTCATTGCATCCTCTACCACTAGTCATAATCTTTTCCCTTTTGGGTTAATTTACTCAAACATTTGGGGTTGTAGTCCAATCTTGACTCAGATGGGCATTAATTATTTTGTCAATTTCATTAATGATTTTTAACAAGTTAAATGGGTTTACTTAAATGTCGCTTTAAGGTCTATCACATATTTCAAACTGTTTATCAAGAAATAAAATTTTAATTTTTCTTCTTACTAAAAATATTATGCATTGATAGTATTTTAGAATTCATGTAATCTTAGTTTTGCATCTTCTGCTCTACTAATAGTATTATTCATTATACTTGCACTTGTACCTTTCAACATAGGTGTATTGTTGAATGTAAAAATTGCCAAATTCCTGATATTGCCACAGTTTTTATGTTTTACATGAATGTTCCTCGTTAGTTATGGAGAGATGCTCTTTTATTTTTTTTATAGAATATGCTTGTTGAAGATTGAGTTATGATTGCTTCAAGCTATCATAGTTATGATTTTTTTTATTATTTGCATTCCCCTACCTATTTTGTAGCTATTCTCCATGGTCGGTTGTCAAGCATTAGATGACCACTAAATCTTAGCATCGCTTTCATTAGCCTCCAATCCATTACACCATCCAACTCCCTCAAGAACCCAATGCCATATTTATTATGTATGTCTTGATACTGTGATGATTGCGCCAGCATCTACATTGCAAGCAATCTTATCTCATGAATGAATTAAACATATTGAATTAGATTGTCATTTCACAAGGGATGTTGTGCTTTATTTGAAACAAACTACAGCTAATAACTATATATGCTCCAACTTGTGTGGGAGTAATGGCGTCAGTTAATTTATTAGGAAGGGTTTCTAACATTGGAAGTTGTTCTTATTATGAAGATATGTTTTGATAAAAAGATTTGTGTTTATATCCTCATATCACAGAGTTATGTTTCCTTCTATTATTTGATTATTATATCCTTACCTATACTTCTTTATATGTCCAACATATGCGGGCAATAGTACACCAAAAATTCCTTCCTATCAACATAAATAGTAACACATTAAGAATTTTTTCCTCTATAGGGATTTTTCTGTGCATTGTATTCCCCTTTTCTTACTTATTTCATATTGCTTTTCTGTTGTCCTTTTGTGCTGCTAAAAAAAAGCAAAGATCCTTTATGTTATAGTGTAGCCTCTCTTTCAAGCAATTCTGGTGTTTTGTGTAGCACGGAGCTAAGTAATTTTCAAGTTATTTCCTGACTTCTTTATTGCATTTACCATGGTGAAAGCTTCAGTTTTTAATTTTCTACTGATAGTTTGTAATCAGTTTATTAAAGTAATTTAGCATGCAAATATCCCCTTCTATTACAGGTATTATATGTGTATCTTACTGATGAGGACATCGAAGATCAACGGCTACGATCATGTCTACTTATTTTGATGTATTTTAGTTGTTATTTGTACTTTTCCATTTATACCCTCACTTGAGGGTTTTGTCTTATGTGGCCCTAGGGGCATTTGTGTCTTTTTATTTTCCTTCATGTATTTGGCTATTTAAGCCTTTCCCTTCCTCTTGGAAAGGGGATGATGATTATTGTTAATGAAAAATTTTGGTTTTGGATCTCTTTGTGAGTTCTAGAGTTCTCTTTGTGAGTTCTCAAGTGAGGAAAGCCTAGGAGAGGCTCAAAGCCATACCCAACAGCCCCTTGGTGGAGCTCTTGGTTTTCTACCCAATATCTTTTCTTCTTCTCCCCATTTCCCTAGTTCTCTTCGTGAGTTCTTGAGGGGAATTTCGTGGCTCTCTGTGTGAGTTCCGGCATTTTACAATCTCCCTTTGAGATCTTGAAGAAGAGGTGCGTGAGGTTAGAAAATTCTGAATTTTCTCCACAATTTTCATCCTGTTTCCCGGCGCTGGAATCCCCTCCCCACTTCCTCCTTGCCGCCGGCTCTGTTGGTCCGGCCAGAAAATTGGCCGCCGGCCAATTGCTCCCTCCCGCTATTAATCCCTCTGCCAACCCTCACCACCCTCCTCCAGCCACCACCCATGAACCCCTACCGCCGACCCCTTTCTCCCTCCAATTTTGAATTTCCCTCATTAATGACTTTCCTAATTAAGCCAAATTAAATTAGGGAATTAATTAAGGGGAGTTACAATCTTTTGAAATTCAAATTTCCTCCTAAATTTATTTAAATTAGGGAGTTACACGAGGCAATTAAAATCTGAAATAAAAATTCAGATTTTGATTAATTACTAGTGGTCCCACCTACTTAAATCTCAAGCCTCTCTCTCCTTGCTCTATGGCCGGCCACCATTACCATTAAGTCTCTCTCTCTAATTACAATAAATGCCTCCTATCAATTCCCCTAATTCCTCACTAAACGGCCACCCCCCTTTCCTTTGGAAACTAATTTGAAAATCAAATTAGTTTCCCCTCCCCACGTCTACTCACAAGAGCTCAATTTCATAAATCTGAAATTGTTTTTTTTTTTTTCTCCTGAAACTTTCCTCTCCTACCCTATCTCCCTTCTGGACTTGATTTGTTTTCTCCAACTAATTTCCTCTTCCAACGTCAGCCAGCTGACATTGTTTCAAAGTGAAATCAATTCCCCTTCCTCCTCCATGGGTTACTCTTCCAAACCCTTCCCGTGACTGCTGAAAATAGAGCCGCTGCTGGAGTTATGTTGTTGTCCAGAAGAATCCTAAAAGTTGTTACAGATTTTCTGGCATTTCCACCTGCTGTCCACTGCTTGGGAAAGTTCCAGATTGCTGTCCTCTGTCCAAGAGTGCCCAAATCAGCAACAAAGTTATCCCGGGAGACCACCTGGCTGCTGTCCTAAATTTCTGCACCTCTTCCCGGGTGTTCCTTAGTGCGAGGAGGTTCGTGGTTGCTGCCCACTTCATTCCCAACTACCAAACAGCTTTACCAGAACGCGTATCTCTCTTGTCTTTGGGTAAATTCGACACCCGACTCTCTATCTTCATAGTTGCATCCTTGAATGTGAATTTATTATCTTCATGAAGATCGTATTAATGCTTCTCCGCTAAAAGCCTAGTAATTGGAAGAGTTGTGTGAGGGACCTTTCATAGACTAATCTTATTGTTAGTATTGGAATTTCTCGTTGAAACCACTCATGTATGCAAAGTAAGATTTAGTTGACTATTTAATGATCTCAACCTCTCGCATGTGTTTAGACCAAAGCTATTTTATCACCTTAATGTTATCTTATCGTTTACATCAATAGAGGATTTTGCTTAATATTGCTCTCTAAAATTTACTAGTGCAAACTTCCTTAAGCAAGTCAATTTTCGCATGGATTGTTTCACATCACTTACATTCTGATTTACCTGGATTTCAGAATGGTAGAATCACTTCAATGGATTTCCATAAAGCTACGAGTTATCTTGTGACGGCTAGTGCTGATGAATCAATTCGTCTTTATGATATACAGAATGCATTGTATGTTTCTTCTTCTTTTGCAGTTTTGCATATGATTTTAAGGCATTAACAACTGTGAAAAGCTAACCATTCCCCTCGGAGAACTTGGTATAGTTGCTTTTATCCGTTTTAGCCTTTAGTGTTCAGGTTTTCCTAAACAGCATTTTTTTTGTGTTTTTTCAACATTCTTAGTTTTTAAGCAAATCATTTTGAGACAGGTAGTATGGTTATTTTATTTCTTCTGGTGTAAATTATGTTTTTTTAGATGAAAGTCCATCCATGTATTGCATGCTGATTTATTCACATAATATACTCAGCAAAGCATAACCTAGCCTTATAACATCTGTTGCTTATTTTTAATTTGATTTACTGGGGATAATTTCACATGTCCAAGACAAACAAACTTTGTAAACTCAAAGCGAATTTGAGAATTTTATGATTGTTATTGATTAAATCTATATAGTTGGTTCTACAAGGTTCTGGAGTACATATTTTTAACTAATTAGGCATTCTTTTTTGCAACATTCAAATTTGGGAAGGTATCACTGCATTTTCCAGTCTTGCCTGATCAAATAATGTATGTCATTAGTTCATCTCTTCTGGCGCATTTCTCAACTCAGTGTTATGCTGAAATTCTTATTTTTAATTGAGCTGATCTATATAGCTGTGCAGTAAAGTTCAGGTATGTCTGGTTTCAGCTACCTTTATATTTTGTTCGATATATTTAAATTGAGGAAGCGTTCATTGCATTTTCCAGTTTTCCATTATCAAATCTCATATTATTTCTTTCTCTCTCCTAGTGCATTGTTTGGTTATGGAGTTACCAAATTTGTAGCAATTAACATAGATTTCAGAACCCTGTAGTGGAACTATATATGTGGTAGGATTATTGATTGATAGATAGTTTGTTGCTGCCTCTTTTCAGCTCTCCTTTTGCTTATCTTTTGCTATAAACGGTAAATGTTGATGAACAAGCTGAAATGTCATCTTTAAGCAGCCTGATGTTGTCATGAGCTCCACATAGCCATATGTAGATGCTAAGATTTTTCTGCTATTCAAGACATGAGCTGAATTTAGAAATCATCTTGTTTGCTAAGGAGTTCATCTTAATGATTACTGAAAGGATAAATCAAATCTCAATAGTTTAACTAGATTACAATTCAATTGAGTATGTTTTTTTTTTTTTAAATAAAATAAATACGCATTCTGATAGAGATATTTGCCATAACCATATAGCATTACTCCAAGCCATGTTTGCTAAATTTTCCATTGATTTTTGGGCGTTGTTATCTTGACTTGAAGGTAATGTTCATTGCACCAGAAATTGTATCTATAGTTTAGAAAGCGGACAAACAAGCTGCATGGATTATTCTGTAATTTGAGTACCAATGCACATGTTTTCTTTCTTATAGCATTTTTGCACCGGTCTTATGAACAAAGTTTCTCCTATAACATTCATTCACAGTTTTTAGTTCGGTGAATTTGGGATTCTTCCAAGTACTATCAAAGGTGATTGTTTGGTACGAGATTTTAGTAATTTTGAGTTTTCACATATTTTTTCTCCCATTTGTCAATTAAGTCCTGTATTTAGAAATAACACTTTCCAATCATTTTTAGCTACACAAACTTTTAGCTACACAAACTGTTCTCTCTCAATTTATTAGTATTCCTCATTGGGCAATGTCATGAATAAGATGGGCTATTGGTGAAGGTTAGTATAGTTTCCAAGGATAGATGCGATTCTGCTAAAATAAATTAGTTTCTATGTAAGTGACATTGCATTTGTGAGAGCAACAAATGGTCACCCAATCCTTAATTAATTGTTTCAGTTTATATGCAACACTAACCCTTTGTCAAGGCAGGTCATCTAAGCGTTCAAGCTCTCTTTCCTCTCATTTACTAGGTGTGGTGCTAATCATGGCTGACTCACTATGTAGAGGGCTATAACTTGCTCCAGATGTACCTGCAATGCTTGTAGCTGGCCCTAGATATAGTAGGCCAAACCAAAACAGCTATTCTTGAAATTTCCTTTTAATCAGTTAGACTTTTTGCTTTTTTCCAGCATATTAGGAATGTCATTGAAACGTTCGAGCGCTCTTTCATTTCATTTAGTCGGTGTGGCACTAATTATGGTAGTTAGACTCTTTTGCTTTTATTCAACATATAAGGCAGGTCATTGAAGCGTTTGTTGTTGACTTAAAAAAAAAAAAGAAGGGCAAACTAATAACAAATATAAGACTGAAAGAGGCATCTCTTCACGCCATCTTTTATGGATTTATGGTTACCTCTGTTACAGAAATCAAAGCCATGACCCTCTCCGCATATTCTTTCACTTTTCATAACCTTTTGATGTCCGTTTTGATTTGAATTGTTGTCTAATAATTATGGTTTTCTTGTTTATCGCTCTTGATTTTGTTATTTCTTTGACTGTTTTGGTTGACGCCCTATTTCTGTTACAGGTGCTTGAAGACCATCAATAGCAAAAAATATGGAGTTGATTTGGTTTGCTTCACTTCTCATCCAACAACAGTTATATACTCATCCAAAAATGGTTGGGATGGTGGGTAAACTGGACGATTTTACTTATACGATATGCTTTGGTCACTTTCAACTAATATATTTATTTTTTTCAAAATTTGTTCAGAATCTCTTAGGCTTTTATCTCTCAATGATAATAAATATTTGCGGTACTTCAAAGGTCACCATGATAGGCATGCCCATTTTCTCTTTGACCTTTATATATAGAATTTATCATTAAAAAGCATTCTAATCACATGACTTGTACTTATATTTTCCCTAGGGTTGTTTCTCTTTCATTGTGTCCCTGTAAAGAGTCTTTTGTGTCAGGTTCTCTTGATAGAACCGTTTTGTTATGGGATCAACGAGCTGAGAAGTCTCAGGTACGAACTTCAAAATACCTAATCAGAATATAGAATGGCTGAATGAGTTAAAACCCTCACTTGTCTTCTTTAGGGCCTTCTACGCGTGCAAGGAAGACCTGCAGTTTCTTATGATGACCAAGGAATGGTTTTTGCTATTGCGTTTGGAGGATTGATAAGGATGTTTGATGCTCGAAAATTTGAAAAGGTTTGTAATGATTGCTATCTAGATAATGACATCATTTGATATGTTTTATGATTATTAATTTTTTATCGCCTTTTTTTCTGTCATTGCGAAGGGCCCATTTGATACATATTCTGTTGGAGCAGATAAATCTGAAGCCAATGTACTAAAATTTAGTAGTGATGGAAGGCTCATGCTTTTGACTACTATGGATGGGCATATTCACATCCTTGACTCCTTCCGCGGTAATCTTGTAAGTGATAGCTTATTACATCTATATTATTGAAACATTACACTATTTTTAAGCTTGTTGAAGAATAAAAGATAATGATATCACCACATATAATAAAATAAGCTTGTTATAAAAAAATTTTAATTTATAATGTGAATGAATCATAAAGAAATTCTATGGCTGATGATAGGCAAGTCCAACTTTGTGAACTTCTCTCTCATATTAGATTTCTTTTGGGCTATATTGATGCATGTGATTGGTTAAAATGCCTCCTAATGCGACCTCCCTATCACAATTTTTCTTGACACTCTTAAGTTATTTTCTGAAATTCAAACAACAAACTTAAAACTCACAACATTACAATCTAAAAATCAAATCAAACAAAACCCCAAAAATGTCATATTTTGAGAAGCTCCATAGCAAAGTGGTCCAATTGCTTCCAACTAGAAAACATTCACTAGACAATTTCAATTCTGTCTATAAAAGATTCAAAATCAACTTGAGTAGACATTACAACAACAACATCAAGCATGGACGGACTCAAGGGACTTTCCTATGATTACCTCATATGTACATTTTAGAGGGTTCATCTTGAGGCCATAATAATATAAGCTCTTGAAAATGATTTGAATATTAAAGAGGTGGTATTCATTGGACTTGCTTTCATCCACAAGATCATGAGCATGACATTCAACCTTTTTTATGGATAAATTTGTTAAAAATATGGCTCATTTCCTACTGAAATGTGACACCAACATTCTTGAGACCAAAATGCTTCATCTTAAAGCAATATATGCTAATTAGACTTGAAAACACCATGGATTGTTCATTTTGTGGCCATTCTAATTTAATTATACACAGATGAATCATCCGAGAGCATTTAATACGATGCCATGTCGATCATCAACTTAAGAATTGTGAGAAAAAAAATTTCGCTTGGAAAAGATTTATTGAGGTCACTAAAAATGATAACAAAAATGAATTTCTCAGCTCCTTTTTTAATTGAGATAATATTGCAAGGAAAATGCACCACAGAAGAGGGGTAGTGGGAGTTTGCTGAATTGGCTGTGTATGAGCACTTGTAACTTCTTTAGGAATTTGCCATTCCCTGAGATTATCTTTATTTATTATTATCAGCTGTCTACTTATAACGTAAAGTCAGTTTCAAGCCACGCAACTTTGGAGGCTTCTTTCAGTCCTGACGGAATGTACATTTTATCAGGTAAGAGAATTTTCACACATCGTCTTAGCAACAAAGTATGCGATTTTCTTTCCTTCTTCCCTTTTCATACAATGACCGTGATGTTTCTGAATTTAACCAATCTTACCAACAATTTGATGTGATATCTAACAGGCTCTGGTGATGGAAGTGTCTATGCTTGGAGTGTCAGAAGTGGCAAGGTATTATTCCTATTGTACTTAGATTCTCACTGATATTCTTTTCTTTTTAGGGCTGATAAATGCCAAAGTAGAACACTGATAGGAAACAGTTGAAGATCTCAAGAATTTTCTATCATTCTTTGGAAACCAACAAAAATTCTTCACAAGAATCTCTACACAAAATCAGGAAAACAGTACATAATTTGTATATTTGATGAAATAGAAACGGAAAATACCAAGATACAATTGATCCTCTATTCGAGAGGATGATTTATCTCTCTCAAATCTCTAAACGCCGCTAGAGCCCAAAAACCTAAGGCATATCAAATTCAGCCAAATTCAGAATGCCCTAACTCTAGGAAAACAAACTATTTAATGCATACAAATCAAAAGTAAATCCCTAAACAGTCTCTACATTCAAATTTCCCTCCTAACTCCCAAAAAACTCCTTCCTAAACGGCTCACGCACGCCCGGGCGTGCGTTCGGTACGTACAGGAGGCGAACATTTCCGCCTTTGTTTGCGTAAGCCGGTCCCGTCGGACTGGCTGGACCAGTCTAACAGACACGCACATAACATTTCTGTCCCTTCAACCAACGGGCTACCCCTAAATTTGCACTAATACTCTTTCATCTTATTCTTGTTTTATTTCTTTTATATTTTATTCTGTCCATAATTCAAGGCATTTTTTCAATTCTTTTCTTGAGGAATCAAATGTAAACTTGATGATTTTGAGATGGTCTTCTTTTCGTTTAGCTAAAGCCACCATTGCACTATTGTTCAGGTTGCCTGTTGGGCGAGTACTGACGTAGAGCCACCGCTGATAAAATGGGCCCCAGGAAGCCTTATGTTCACAACTGGATCATCTGAACTGTCATTTTGGGTGCCTGACTTATCCAAGTTGGGTTCTTTTGTGGGCTCGAAGTAAAGGTTTAAACTTCAAGCCACCGATCACTCAGCAGAGTACTGTAAGCTACCTCTCTCTTTCAAAGCATTTTGCCGAAAAATTCACTTTATGTGCAATTTATTCATTCACAATTGACTCATTGGTGTTAGTTGAGCCATAATTAGCCGGTCTTGGATAAGTGGGGCTCATATTACCCCACCAATCCAAAGTTGACCAATCAAAATTTGCCATGATGAAAAGTCCACGAGTTGGAGAAATTATTCTGTGCGGTGCGGACGCCGGACGCAACTCTACATCCAAATGCCACTTTACTGAGCATCGGTATCAGTACCGAGTATGAGCAGTACCAAGCCGCGTTACAGTAAAAGCCTAAAAGAGTGACGTGGTGCATTTTTATTGGTCTTTGGAAGACGTTCGGTCCCCGCATAGAATAATTTTATCACGAGTTGACCAGCCTTATTTTTTTTTCTTTTCCTCATATTTCACGTTATAGTATAAATCATCCAAACCGGATTTCAATGAGCAACTAACACATCAAGTGAATGATTCCTTTGTATTTTCCGATGATATGAATCAAAAAAATCATTTCTTTTATCTTTTACAGCAAATATGTGCGATCTTCGTGTTCAACTTGGAAGTGACTTGCAGCTACTGAAGCTATTTACACATCAGGAGTTATAATTAATTAGCAGACAATCTGTTCTCTTCGTATATATTAGGCTTATCCAGTTTTCTATTTTTCCACAGCTGTATTATTGTATATGGTAGGGTTATTATGTGTATGGTAGTGGAGACAATCATTGCAAATTTGTAAATTATACACAAGGTAATTTATCTGTGTTAAAAAGAGAGGACATGAGAAAAAACTCCCAAACAAGAGTAGTGTGTTCTGGACAGCCTATAGCTTCAAAATTATACAATGCATGATAGAAGTACAGGAAAAAAAAAAAAAAAAAAAGAGGGAAACGTGGAAATCAGGCACAAGGGATGTCTAAAGAATTGGCCATTATAAACAGCATAAAACAACAACATTAATGAGAGGGTAAATTATTTTGTGTGGACACCGAACGTTCGCTTAGAGATAACCAGAATGTGTCGCATCATTCCACCTTGGCACCACTATTGTAGTATATTCTGATTGGTTTTCAAATGATGAATTGTGTTTGGCGTTCACACATAATAATTTCTCCCAATTAGAGAGTTGTGAGCCTCAATTCCTAGAAAAATTATTATTTGCGGACTGGGACGACATCCAAAGATCAATCAGAATGCTTAACATTAATTTTTTGTTCAATATAGCTCCATATTGGATGATGTAATACATTCTAATTGGTCTTTGAATTAGAGGTGTAAGTGAGTTGAGCCGGCGCGAACTCGAATCGTTAATGAGCTTGCGAGCCAAGCTTATTGAGATTCTTCAAACTCAACCCAACTAGACTCAAAAGCTTATCAAGCGACTCGATATATATATATATATATATATATGCATCACATGCATTGGTATTTCTTAAATGAGCTCGAGCTCATTAAAGATTAAACAAGTCAGGCTTGATAAGGCAAATATTCAATTACAACCTACTCCGAATCATACTGTGTCCGCACAAAATAATTTCTCCAATTCTTAAGAGCTTCTAACTCATGTTACATTAATTTCTTGAGAATCAACTTAGCTTAAGAATGTTTTCTATTATTTCTTTCAGGCTTACGAAGGAGAATTATATACCAAGTTTTACTTATAAAATTAATTGCTTATACATGCATACTTATTCAAAAAAGAATTTAAAATTTTTAAATATATCTCCAGACTCAATGTGTATTCTTTAAAAAATGACGATTTTCCAATAGAAACAAGTTCAAAAACCAATCGTAAGTTTACACTCGAATAACAAATGCTTCAAATTTCTCACAGACAAACTTAACATAACTAGCAATCTCCTGAAAACTACAAAATTTGATGGCATATTTGGGGCGAATTAAGGTCACGGGACATCCAATCCAGATGCGCTACATCATCAAAATACGCTGAGGCCCGATATATTTGATTGACATGACACATCTGGATTGGTGTCCGAATGTTACGTAATAATTTGCCATATTTGGAGAGCTGATTTCACTAGCCCTCTTCTTAGCCACTGTACACCTAAAGAAAATCATCCGCCAAAATTCGTGCACCTTTTTAATTATTAAAAATAAAGAAATCATCAGTCTTGGAATGACCACAATTAATAACTCTCTATCCGCAGCCTCTTCACATCTCGATCTTCGCTCTCCAAAGTTATTTTTCCCACCACCCTGTCAACTCTATTTCCATTTTCTTCAACACCAACCTGCTGATCTCCAAATGACCAACCTGGAAAATCTGATTCATTGAACAGACATGTCGGTGTTTCCCTATAAAAGGCAACTGGACATTGTTTAATTCTGCGCCGAACCTGTGTAGCAGAATTTACATGGATCTATTAGTTTCCAAGAATCCATTAATAGTTCCATTGAGAAAATAGAGACAGAATGGTCTTATCTTCACCTCTTCTCTAAAGATTGTGGCATAGGAACCGGAACTAAAATCTGAAATGGCCATTTCAGATGTTTTAGCCCTTACAGTCAAGTCATTCTCAAGTGAAGCAACAAATCTGTTACAACGTTGATGTCAGTGAGAGAAATGGCGGTGTAGATGAAGATAGGTTTAGCTTTTTTTTTGTTGACAAATTATTAGGTGCGGAGTTCCAATGTGCCAGAGGCTAATAAAATGCACCACATCACTTCAAATATGTACCGAGCTCGGTACTAAACGTAATCGGACGGTTCTCCCGTCCGATGTCCGCACAGAATAATCTCTCTTTTTTCTTACCTAGAAACAGCAGGACAATAGTGGTGACGGAGAGTATCAATTTCCCATAAAGAACTTCCTGGGATAAGATCACATCGAAAATGTGAATCCAACAGAGAATATGATTCAAAAAGATATAAAAAATGATAATCTAAGAGAATTTTTTTATAAAAAAGCCAAAAATGTTAAGTCTCCAACGATATGTTTTTTATTGCACACAAGAACAAAAAAGATTAATAGAAAGTCAATGGAGCTTGTAAAAAAACTTACGCATTGCATTAGATTTAAGAGGGTTTGCCTCCTCATTGTTAAATGGATCAATACAATGTTTCATACTTTGGACAGCAGGATCTGCATTAGACTTCCTTACATTCTCTTCAAAGTCATCACCTACGGCAGAAGCATCCCCATTCACAAGATCATCAACTTGCTGGAAAGAGCATATACAGTAATCATAAGTACAGCGCTTTTCTATGAAGCTTCTTAATATAACGAAAAAAGAGGAATTTAATTGAGCAAAAAGAGGTCAAGGGAAATATGTCAAACACATGGAAACAGAGGTTAAGGGACTATTTGGTTTTAACAGAGGAAATAATTTAACACAATCTGAGAAAATAATTAAATTAAACAGAGGAAATTATTTCAAACACATGGAAACTCAGGTTAAGGGACTATTTTGTTTGCTGCAAATGGAATGCAAAAAAAAAACAGAGATTTTGATATTTTTAAAGCAAACTTATTTATGGTGTATTTGAAATTCTCCCCTTGGTTTATTTTTAATGTATTTAGAATTTGCCCGATTCAAACAAATTCCAAACATCATAAGCTTAGCCTGCCCGCCACCTAAGGCTGCCAATTGAAGCCTTGCCGCCACTGCCACTATCACTACTGGCCATTAATGGCCTTTGTCAATTGCAATCTGCTAGCTGTCCTTGCCACTGCCACCACTACGGAACATTGTCGTCCCCACTATACACTAAATTTTATTTTACTTAAAATCAAACATAAAAAAATTTATCTCATTTATTTCTTTTACACTTAAAAAAAAATTCAAAAGTATTTCAAATAAAATGAATTTACTAGTACTGCATTTAGAATGCATTGCATTCTTAACCAAACAGCCCTTAAATGGAAGCATTAGTTAACTGAAAGATTTAAGAGCAGCAACAAAGCTAATCACTTTACGTTCTTTTCAAATGTATTCAGGTATCTCATTAAAATTCTGACCCATTTTTACACAAACAATAAGGCTTTTCCTTCCTTATTCAATCTTGATCAAGGTGTAACTTGTGTTGGAAGGGTAATCCTAGCAATGATTTGTTCAATTTAAAAGATGACAGTTGAGAACGAGCTATATACCTGCTGCACCAAAAAGTTGATTGAAGGATGCCTCCGGAGAAGATTATGAATTAAAGCAATAATAATCAGCTCTCCTGACGGTGGTACTGATAGAGCCAATCTGCTTAGTTTTTTGGTAAATGCTGCAGCAAGATATGCTGGTAGATATGAAGATTTCAAACAGGTATCGAGGAGCTACAAAACATAGAATGAAAAAAAATTAGTAACATTTATGCTTACCATATTGCACATAAATACATTGAACATATATAAAATCATAAAGGAGAATAAAAACGCTACTAAATTTATGAGAAAATTAATAAAAATTAAACATACACTAGTTGGAGAAGCATGTGACAGGTAAAGAAAATCAGGCTAAACAACACAATTAAAAAAACCTTTTTTGTAGCTAAGAAAGCATCCTATGGGATTAAATAAGAAATCTGCTAGACTAAGGTTTTGTTTGGGACAACTTTTTTATTGCTTCATAAAGCAGCTTTTTAGTACAAATATTTTAATTTTTATACTAAAAAGCTGCTTTAAGAAGAAGTAAGAAAGTCGTCCCAAACGAAACCTAAACCTTGTTGCTGCCCAAACCGATGTAGTCAACTGGCTATGAGTTCAACGACACTTATAAATAACTCTCAAGAAACCCGTTCTTTAGTTGCAAAATTTATTTCTATGCTCTAATCTTACAAGAGAAATAAAACAAAAAAAAAATGTTGTGGAATTTAAACTGATTTGCAAAGTTCATCCTGTACATCAGTACGCATATCACATTCAAAGGCACAAGGAAATAAACACAATTTCTAAATTGGTTTTGTCCAAAAACCTGACACGATACAGAAAAATGAAACAAAAGCATAGCACCTTTTACTCGAAACAATGTAACTAAAGTTGAATGAAAAACAAGCTTGCATCAGATCAAAAATATCTTTACCAAATGTGAAAATTTCTTTTAACCGATTAGAATCAGTAAAAACAAGGCCTATTCACATGCCCATTTCATGTATATTTACCTGCCACAATGATTGTGTGAAGGAGGGGATAATCAAAGAGGGAGGTAGGAAACATAGTGGAATGCAAAATAACTGAAAGACAGACATCCGGAATTTCACGACTGCCACAGCAGAGAAGTCGCAGTTTGACAACTAATAAAGTCCAACCATCAATTTACATGACTGAAGAAGGAGAATGGGGGAAATAACAGGGAAGCTGAGACTTTTTGGTAATCAAATATGCTGTGTAGCATTCTTTTCCCATCCAAATGAAGATATCATACGAATAGAACTGGATAGATTCAAAACTAATAAATAAAATAAGAAGAAGCCTGACTATAAATGAGTTCAACAACTATGCCTAAGCAATGGGAATATTCTTGCCAAGTATTGCTTTTTCCAGTAAAACGGTCATATAATTTGTTATATTTTTGTGGAAATAATGTAGCTAGTTAAAATAAGGAGGATCTACATATTATATTTATTGATTTAGAAAAAGCATATGATAAAGTTCCAAGAGAAGTGCTATGGAGAGTTCTTGAAAAGAAAGGAGTCAATAAAACTTATATTCAAATCATTAAAGATATGTATGCAGGAGCTATTACTTGTGTTCAAACACTAGGTGGATTGACCAAGTATTTCCCTATTTCGGTTGGGTTACATCAAGGATCAGCCTTAAGCCCATATCTTTTTGTTTTAGTCTTGGATGTTCTCACTAGACATTTGCAAGAGGATGTACCTTGGTGTATGCTTTTTGCTGATGATATTCTTCTTGTTGATAAGACTAGAGAGGGAGTTGAAGGTAAACTTGAATTATGGAGGTCAACCTTAGAGTCTAAAGGTTTTCGCTTGAGTAGATCTAAAACGGAATATATGGAGTGTAATTTTAGTAGTAATAGACCTAGTGAGGGGATTGTGACTTTGGGCGATCAAGTCATTAATAAAAGTACATGTTTTAGATATATTGGATCAATTGTTCAGAGTGATGGTGAAATAGATGGGGATATTATCAGCAAAATTCAAGTTGGATGGTTGAAGTGGAGGAATGCATCGGGCTTGTTATGTGATAGAAATGTACCCCTCAAACTTAAGGGAAAATTCTATAAGATGGTAGTGAGGCCTGCAATGCTTTATGGTGCCGAATGTTGGCCATTAAAAGAGAAGCATAATACTAAGTTAAGTGTGGTAGAGATGAGGATGCTCAGGTGGATGAGTGGCTTTACCCTTAGAGATAGGATACGAAATGAGCATATACGTGAAAAGGTTGGAGTAGCTCCAGTAGAAGATAAGATTAGAGAGAGTCCCCTTAGATGGTTTGGTCACATAAAACGGCGGCCTTTCGATGACCCGGTTAGGAGAGTAGAGGTATTAGATTTGACTTATGTTAAGAAAGGTAGGGGTAGACCTAAAAAGACTTGGCTAGAAAATATTAGGAATGACCTTTCTTTAATAGATTTAAACGAGAATTTGACTTTTAATATGACACAATGGAGAAAAAGCATTCATGTAGCCGACCCCACGTAGTGGGATAAAGGCTTGATGTTGTTGTTGTTGTTGTAATGTAGCTAGTTAAAAAAGATCAGTACTGGCATGATTATTTAGACAAGTTGTTTTCGACGGAAATGCTCAACTTATATCATGATCATTTAAAATCTAACGAAATACAAAACTCCAATGCAATCACTTTTCTTTTATTCAAATCATATTAAAACCCAAAAATATATTCACTAATACGATATTAATCCACATTCCATCCTTATATCTGAACATGTAAAATGGCATTTGATTCTATAAAAGATTGGATGCGTAAGCATATCATTTAGATCATTTGTTTATGCTCACATCCATTGTAGGATAGTACAACGAATAGCCAAATACGTTAACAACCTTGGTTGCATGTAGTCATGTACATAATGGAAAATATCTTTAAATACTAATACATATTAAAATTTACAAAATAGCATTGAAAAATGTCTTCCTTGCACTTGCATATTTGATTCGCAAGTTACCTAGTACCAAGGTTTTAAATTGCGCAATCGAATATGAAGGAATTATTTTCGTGAGGTGAGGCTTAAATCTCAAAATTAAACCATTAAATTAATAAAAATATAAAATAATAAATAACATACTAATATCAAAATAAAATGTTAAAGTTAGATCATAAAAAGTCAAAGTAAAGCTATTAAAAGTCATAGAAGGATACAAACAGCGCTAATAAATTGCCTTTCTCACTTCCAATTTAACATAAAAAAGAATTCTAAGGTCATAATTTATGAATGCAAAAGTTTTTCCACTCTCACAATTTAATCTTTGTCAAAATCATTATTGTAAATAATTATTTTCCTCTTCCTTATACTTAAAATAAGAAAATAGATTTCCAACAAGAAGCAAGACGTTGAAGGAAAAGTAGCGGCAATATATCAAAGACAGTGGCACAACAATGTTGGTGACAGAACACAAGCGAGTGAGAGTGTTGAGGGTCCTCCGTTGTGCAGCTATGAGTCTGAGGTCATGCAGTTCTTCTCAAATTTGCTTTGATTTAAGCATAGTACATATGTTTAATTAATTATATATGTGTGTGTGTGTGTGTATATATATATATATATATATATATTAAAAATTTAAAATTATCTAAACATAAAATTTTGAGGCTTAAACTCCTTAAAATTGCATTAAAATTAAGCTAAGACCTGCCTGGCGTGCCTTGCCCCCCAATGAGGCGTATGTCTATTGCTTTTTTCTTATAGTAATGTTGACATGAGCCTTGAAATGGGCCTCTTAAGTGCATAATTTTACTCCATCCCTAGTACCCCACCTTCATAGAAATTGTAACGTGGCAATGCTCCAACTAAAAGTTAGCCTCAACAATAAAAAAAAGAGAATTTTTAATTTGGAATTTTTTATTAGCATCATTGTTATGGAATAAATACTCACTTCAAATTTTAGTTAAAGGATGGCAAAGAAAATTAAAATAATTGGATACTAGTTTAATTAAAATTTCATATACATCTAGGTCTGATTGGTTACAATATCTTGGATCTACCCTATAGAAGAATACAATATACATGAGGATATAACTTTTAGATATCAGATCGATTGCTTATGAATGCAAAAGCACCACAAAAAAACTGATGGGATAAAAGGATATCAAGGAGAATTAATAACTTTTTAAAAACTAAAATTAAGATGACTATGCTTTATGGATCGTTTGAGTAGTTAAAAAACTCACATAGCTAAGTTGAGCCTGAAGTAAATGAGACTATAGAGAGTATGTGATAAAACTAATAAGGATAAATTGAGCAAAGATTATATTACAAGGACAATTAGAATCACATTTATTAAAAATAAGTAGCTGAAAATATACTTAGATGATCTGAAAATATACACAATAATTATAAAAAATGTACCCATTAGAGGTGCAAATGAAATTAGAGGCAAAGGATTACTGAAATCATTAAAAAAGATTTACCAAAAATATATTTAACACTTATTGTAATACTCGATAGAACTGAAGCTAACCCCACAATGAAAACTTGCTGGAAAGGCATGGATGGAATTAGTGGCATTTGGAGGAAATCATGACGAGAGCACACTATGAGAGCGCCAACAACGTGAGAAAGAGGAGAGTAGTTCGTGAGGCTTGCAGTAGTTAAATCCATCAGTTGCAAGCCTCCTCTCCAACTTCAAGCGCCAATAATAACAACTCACAATCACTCTTAGCTTGTACCCTTAGCCCTCGCTTGTATCTAACCTTCCATAGACGAGTAACGCCAAATTAAGCTTGCATCTCCAAGATAACCAGCCTACTTGTTCTCAAGGCCTCGTCAGCTACTGCCTTTTTTAATGCCAGCAACCTCCTTCAATGATTGCCATTGTCCAAATCTACGATTCCAACAATCATTGTGCTTGTCAACCTTCAAACTACCCAAAACCCGCCAAGTCATCATCCCACACCCTCTAACATCATCACCGTTGTTCACCAACGGCATTCCACTAAAATCTCTCTCAAAACTAACTCCACGCACTATAGCCGTCAGTTAACTTTCGACCTCCATCCAACCATTCTACTTATCAAAATGTAAATCTCAGTAAGCAATCCAACAAGCTCGCTTGCTCCCATTCCCTCTCCCTCTCTCTCTCTCTCAAAAGCAGAAATAAGAAACAAAAAAGGAATTATTTAAAAAGAGTGTGTTATGGATCAATCTCGCACAAGTTCGACGACTCACCTCATCATTGACACCCTTACATGTAAGGCATAATATGTGAAACAACCATGCTAAGATTTAAGTATTGGTATGCATCTTTCTCAACGAGGGGAAAGCTTAATATGTCATGTAATTTCTCATTCAATTGATCCATCATGCATCCTTCTTAGCGTAATAAAGAGAAGACCAATGCATGTCTTTCTTCATGTGATAGAGAAAAAGAGGATCTAAAATTAAGTGCCTATACGCATATTTTTTAGCACGGTGAGGAAATTATCAGCAATAAACTTTCATGCAAGTTCAAAGACCCATTCACGTATTTCTTGGCATTGTAGGGTAGAAAAATCTTGGTTGTAGCATTCAAACCACCAATTCGTGCTTTTTTTGGCATGGCGGGCCAACCCAATATTCCCTAATTGCTACCTATGATGGGAATCGGAAACAATTTTTTTTTAATAGAGGCACAAATTGATGATCTTAAAAATATTCTCAGTTTGTTTCATTTGATTTGGGACCAACATTGACAGTTAACAAAAATAAAATTAAAATAATGAACTTTTTAAAATAAGGTAGATGTTAATTAGCGATGCATATTTAAAAAAAAAAAAAAGACTTCATCTTATATTTTTCTTCATAGTTTTTTACCCAAATAATTTAACGATTTGATATGTCTTAAAAAACATTTTAAAACGCAAAAAAAAAAAGAAATATAAATAATTGCAATATTAGGATTTGAGATGAGTCTTATTCGTGAATTCTTGCTATCATGGGCCTTTGTTCTTGCTCTTGTAATGAGCTAATAGGCTTATTAGATTTAGCCATTTAATATGCTACATCAATAACTATTCTACGCACATAATATATGCATATGGCATACACATAATAAGTATTATAATTAGAAAAGAGTATCTTCATTTTTCATTCAACTCATCGAAGCAAAACAGGAACCCTAGCACATCACATTATGCTTAACACTTTTGGAACACTAAGTTCATCATAGAGCCTTCAAATTAAGTGGAATCAATGTTATCCTAAAGTTTGAAATAAGGGTAATTTTATAAATGTTTCAAAACTTGGTGCATGTAACACTAAAAATAATTCATCTAATCATTACTTTTGTCGAGCATATTAAAATTGTACCAACTATAGTTTCCACCAATTCAACCAAAGGAACCCTTTCTTACAATTTATGAATAATAACACCACTTGCTATGGATGTCAACAAAAGGGTTACATGTAATGCAAGAGCAGCAAGAAAGTGCTTTCGATTAATAGGACATTGATTATCTACCCATTTTATAATGCTGAACATATTGAAAAAAGTATAAGATAATTCCCCTCATTGATAAGGCCAAATATCTTCTTAATAAAAATATTGGTATGATGAGATATATAATGTCAATAGTAGAAGATTGGAGGGCATAAAATCTCTTCCATGTATATGCCAGTTGCAAAACAAAAGGTAACATATTACCAATGGAGACAGCACAATGAAATCATCCTAAAATTATATTATTAAGGGTTGAACTGTGGCCGGCGGAATTCCTTCTTGAAATATTATCAACCCATTGCTACGCACCTTAGCTCTTCATCCATCAAGGACTCATTTCTCTTGCTCCGCACCACAGTTGATGTTGGTGGAATAGGCCCGCCCCTAACTAAGCCCATTTCGTCTCTCGCTATGTCCTTTCAAGCGACTGCCCATTGCGGTATCCTTTATTGATAGGATCATCCTTTGACTAAGTCCCCTTTTCTTCGAATCCAACTATTGCCTTTTGTAAATTAGTCCCTAAGCCTCATCGTAGACCAATCCATGTAGCTTTGGTGAATAAGAATTCTTTGCAAGTTATTAAAAGAAGCATTGAACACATCCAATTAGGCAGATATAAGGATTAAGTTTAGTCCGACAGGCTATTAATGGATGTGGCCTACATTCTTCTTTATAAACCTTTATTATATGATATTGAGTCTTATCCATAAAGATGTCTCCATTAAACTCATTCGTTCTAAATCTACCAAGATTATATGTTCTAAAGACCAAATCTGAGTTTAATGTTACAACACCTATAAATTCAATCTCCAAAGTAATTTGGAAAAGGACATGAATATAGTGTTGCAAAGAAGTTGAGAATTAATCTATTAATTAACTTATAATTGTAAAAGCTGCTAAAAGAAGCTCCCAATGCATGAAGTTCAACATGCCATTAATTTTATTCTAGGCTCCTAATTACCATATTAAAGGATTCATGTCATGATTATTCAGCAAGTTTTACGCTGGTCGTCGACTACCTAACGCAACCCTTCACTTTTCTCATCTAGGATTTGGGATATAGCGATGACAATGTTTCTAGACAAAAGGAAGACTCGGGGAAGGTTGAGAGTCCACTGATGCATCAATATCACTGGGCTCATGAGGTGCTCAATCATTACGGGATTACCCGCATATCGGCGCCGTTAAACCATTATAAAATTGTAGTAGCCGACCCCACGTAGTGGGATAAAGGCTTGATATTGTTGTTATTGTTCCTAGTTACCATATCTTCTTCGTTATATAATAAACCCAAAGGAGTTCTTCGGAATGTAAAGGCAAGTGGATGGGGAGTTCTCAAAAAAGTTTATTGCAGTTGTTTATGCCCTTGTGTTGTGATTATCCTTCTAATTCCTTAGATAGAAGAATGGGCGGCCTCAAAAAATATGTTGATATTAGAGTTGTTAATAAAATAACTATCAAGTATATGTTGTTGATTCCACAATATTTGATTTCAAGATCCTTATGTCTATCTAAAATTGATCAAAGAAGTGGTCACCTCTGAATTCCCATTGGTCCTAAAGGAATGAAGCATGGCTTTTAAGATGCCTGATAGTCTATACGAACCGCGTCATTTGTTCATCCTAACACACTTAATAATTATATAAAGATTATTAACCAATATCTTAGATCATTCTTTGGTACTTAATTTTGCACTTTGACGACATCCTCATTATGTCGAGAACATATATTCTCATATGCACCTTAGTCTGGGGAACAATTATATGAAAAGCAATAAATAGACTAGAATTAATGAAATTTTCTTCAATCACAAGTTGCAATAACTGGGTGTTGTGCTCTATTCAAAAGTATTGGAAGCTGATTCAATAAAAGATTAAGGCTAAGACTTATTAGCCTCAACTGACAGCAATGTTTGTTCTAAAGTTTCCATAAATTGGCCATTTCGTATCATAGGTTTTTCAAAGGATCTAGCTCCATCATTGTGCCATCTGAAAATAAGAGACATTGACTCTTTCCTCTACAAAAAAACATTTGATCACATAAGAGTTAGGATGATTGAGTCACTAGGAATTAAAATTAATGGTTTAAAAAGGGTATTGAAGTATCATGTGATACATCTGAGATAGGAGTTAGAAACCATCTTAGTGCATACATCAAAGAGATTAGTTATAATAACAAGATTTATGTTGTAGCACAAGCACTACATCGTGTCATTACATGTTTCACCAGCAGTTTATTTTGTACTATGAACACCAGGATTTAAAATAAATTCAATTTCAGAGGAAAATGAATCCCAGCCATTCTAAATGGATTACAATTATGCAAGAATAGTATTTTGTTATCAAGTATCACTCAAGAGTTTAGAATAAAATTGTCAACACCACGAAAACAGCCAATATCCAACTAGGTGACATGATTGTGAGCATGGTCTGAAAAAATAAAGCAATAGAACTTATTATATCCTAACTTTCACCTATTTTTTCATGTTGTAAAAGACAATTACATCTTATTCTTCTTGGCAACATTATTTGTACTTGCTTCCTCCTAAAAGTACTCAAAGTAAAAGTCATTCTCATTAGTGGCGAGTATGGTGAAAAAAGGCTACATTTCGTTACCTATGCAAAATACCCATAGCTAGCAATCAAAATTAGTTTTTTGTTAGGCTGACCCGGGACTGTTCATTGCATTATTTATATATTAATTGTATGAAATAAGCCTCTAAAATAATAAATTTTATATCTTGCAGAAAGAATGTTAACACCTCCATGTAGAAAAAGATTTTTGTTAAGAGATTGTTTTCCTCATCGTCTTTCTGCTTTTATTGTGCCTACTAGAACTTAAGATTTCTCATTTTTTTCTCTAGAAAATTTCATAGAAACCTTTGGGGGCTCGATTGAAGTTCTCATCTTCCTTAACCAACAAAACAGAAGGACTAAATAAGGTTTTTAATACAGCTTTGGAAATCTTTTAGATGTCTTATCAAGAAAGGCCTAAAGAAGTGCAATCTAATTTTCTCCAATATTGAATGTACTAATAATATTTCGATTAATGCATCAACATGCAAAGACCCTTCTGAATAGGTTTTCTATTTATAAGCCATAAACTATAATTCCTATAAATATCACAACACACATGGGCATGTGTGTGTGTATATATACATATATGAATGCAAAAGAATTATATTGCAACATTTATTATGCATGTATGTAATAAACTACAATATTAATAAACAAATTAGTTAGCAAACTATAGTAATAAGAAATTTGAGATAGTATGATGAGTGTAAATTATACACTGCCCATAAATTAGGTCTATAAAATAAACATGGAATTACTGCAAAGGAAAAGGGACCAACCAAAAGATAATATGAATAGTTGTAGAGAAGTTTTTGCACAAAGTGTTATCATATACAACATCGAAATATGATGAATGGAGAAAAAAGTGCCCTAAAATTGATCCTAAACAATTGAGACAAGGGAAATGATGATGTTGATATAACAGGTAATTGAATACTTAATCTGGGCCAGTAAGAAGAAGTAATTTCAAAAGTTGAGTAATACTACATAGTACATAATAACGAGTTTCTGCCCTAAAGAGTCCTGAGCACAACCAAAACACAGGTTGACTTCTTGTTCACAGACTGCCAAAAAATTTATGCATCATAAAATCACACGGTTTTTCAGCTTGAAACTAAAATTAATGACATTTAAGTTGTATAACTTCAACAAAGTATCTTACTAAAAAAAGAATAATAATTTTGCAAGTAAAAAATTTACTTGATTAAGTCATGAGCATGTCTCATATGAAAATATGATTTAGAATGATGTTGATCAAGCTATATAACTAAATTGAGCTCCTTCACCGTCACCTCAAAATATATTGCATTGTTAAAGAAAGCAGGAAAGATCATCAATGTGAAAGTAAAATACACTTACTTGGAAAAAGCCAGCACGATGTTTGGCCATAAATACATCAGGTTTCAATAATACATAAAGCTTCTCATAAAATTTAGGATACTCCAAACCATGTTGAGTCATCAGAATGAAGAGACCGCTAAGTGCCATGACACTGATGACACCACCAATGTCATAAGATCTAGTTAAAAAATCACTGAAATTTTATGCGGGAAAAATAAGTCAGTCTTGCATCAAAACTTTCACATGGCGAAAAAATAAAAACAAAAAGTAATCTCACCATAAGATGGCTGGGTTGGACATATAAGGAATCACATTCTGATGGAGAGTAGCAAGAACCTGAAGTTTGAGAATTTACATTAATGAACACAAGGCAGTTAAGGTAGCATGAAAATCAGTAAAAAGGCAACCAACCAAAGAAAGGAAATTTTTGAGTGATGCAAGATTAACCAATCAATGGATCAAATCGCTCAAAAAGGAAAATATTAATATTACATAAACTATGGTTCTCGCAAAACAGGGCCAACAAACATCTTAGTTCAAAAGATGGAAAAAAAACATGCTTCAAAATGAAATGACATAAAACAAGTCAGCAGTATAGGTTCTTAAAACATATCCAGCATAGTTGTATTATTTGTAATGACCCACATAATGATCATATCATAAGGATGAAGAAAAGAAATTTTATAATGGTTATACTCATCATTGACGAGAAAAGTAGTTATAAATAAGCTCAAATTTTATTGTTGTGCAATAAAAAAACCATATGGAGAGCAACCAAAAAGGATAGAGGAAAAACTATACATAAGAGTGAAGTCATCATCACATGATCAACAAAAGAACGCGTTGAATGCTTTCCGGACTTACCTCCTTGTACACGTCAAGCGGAAGTGATAACTTTAGAAAAGATAACCAAGCTTTGGTGAATCTTAGTTTGAATTTCTTCATGATACGATCTGTTGACAACATCTGGAAAAAAGAACATCGTTCAAAACATGTTACAAACGTGGCAGCTATTACTATAATACCATCAGCTGTATCCCAACAAAGAATAACTGCTACATGCAAAGTTAAATTGCTGATCATTTGATAAACTAAATATACACGATAGAAAACTATATTCTTTTCTCATGGGGAAATATATCAGGTGGGCAGTTTTCTTCAGATGAAATTAAGTAGTATTCTCAAATGTAGCATTTTATTTTACAGCCAACAGAATAACAGGATAAAGGTCAGCTGTATCAACTTCAACACCAAGAGCTTGTAGCAAACTGTTTTGGTCACTACATAAGAGTTTTAAATTTTAGTGAGAGTCAGAGAATAAGAGAACCAACTTGGATCATTAAGAATTGGTATCTCGAGAAGAGTGGTTCCTTCAGTAGTAAATAAGCAACAAGAGTAAAGATTGCAGTAAAAAGTAGCAAGCACATGCAATGATTGCGAGGATTGAGCGATCAAGTAGGAAGCATTGCACGCACGCCTGATATTTTTATTTAGGGTGCTAAGATCACTAAATTCAATCATATTCTCACAATCTTCATCTATCTTTGTTGAATATCATCTTCCAATAAAAGCACTTTCTAGATCTTCATCCTTAATGAACTTTACTTGAATTAAATCATTACTACTCATATCTCTTCGTTTGGCTAACTATATATATATATATATATATATATATATATATATATATATATATATATATATATATATATATATATTCACCCTCCTTAGTATTCAATATATTATATAAATTATTAAAAACTAAAATCTTTGCATCGCATATTGCTTTCCTGACGGGACTCTTTATATCTTTCCAATTTCATAATTTTTACATATAAACTAATTTTTATAACAAAGCTTCTTATTTTTTATTTTTTCTTGCACATTTTGATTTTAACACCACTTATTTTTACTATTAGGAGATTTATCTTTTGATACTCCAAACACATCCTTTGCAGCATTCTTAACATCACTAGCTGTTTTTTTCCCACATAATATTAGCTTCCTTATGCACAGATAAAATCTTAAGATAAAGAATCTTACTCTCAAAAATATTTTTGTTAGTGTTCTTTAAATGCCCCCATATAATATTAAAATAACATTTTACTTTATTTTTCATATTCTGCCTCTTCATCTTAAAGTCTAAAACTAATAAGCAAGGTTGGATAAAAAAATTTCACTCTGAATAACTTTGCAATCTTTGCAATCTAAGCGATCTATTTTTTTAAGAGGTAAAGTCTATGGTAACATTAGTATATTTTTATATGATGGGGACATCAGAGCTTGGAAAGTCGATCTACGGCCACGATCGAGTCGATGTATTATTCTTATATTGTTTTATTTGTCTCTTATTATTTATGTTGTATTTGTTTTCCCGTTTTTACCCATTACTTAAAAGAGGTCATATGTAAGTCCTAAGGGCATTGTCGTCTTTTTATTTTGAGTCCTTTGTACGAGGATATATATAGCTCTCTTATTCTCTTTTCATGTTAAAGAATGGATGATAAAAAAAATCTTTATTGCTTGAGTCCTTTGTGAGATCTTGAGAGTGTTTGGGAGAGAAATCCCTAGAAGAGGGAAATTGGATCACCCACCAGCCTTGGAGACGGTCATATTCGTGGTTCTTCTTCTCTATCTCTTTTCTCTCTTCCCTTCGTATCCTAATCACCAGCCACCTACAACCATCTCACCACCCAAGCCACTGGCCATCATAACCCCGCCATCACCCCATCGAAATCCCCCACAAACCCCACCGGCCATCATATTGTTTTATTTGTCTCTTATTATTTATGTTGTATTTGTTTTCCCGTTTTTACCCATTACTTAAAAGAGGTCATATGTAAGCCCTGAGGGCATTGTCGTCTTTTTATTTTTAGTCATTTGTGCGAAGATATATATAGCTCTCTTATTATCTTTTCATATTAAAGAATGGATGATAAAAAAATCTTTATTGCTTGAGTCCTTTGTGAGATCTTGAGAGTGTTTGGGAGAGAAATCTCTAGAAGAGGGAAATTGGATCACCCACCAGCCTTGGAGACGATCAGGTTCGTGGTTCTTCTTCTCTATCTCTTTTCTCTCTTCCCTTCGTATCCTAATCACCAACCACCTACAACCATCTCACCACCCAAGCCACTGGCCATCATAACCCCGCCATCACCCCATCGAAATCCCCCACAAACCCCACCTAGCTGCCGACCCTATCCCCTCCTCGCCCCCACCCCCCCCCCCCCCCCCCCCCCCCCCCCACACACACACACACAAATTCAAATCCCCTCTTGAATACATTCCATAAGTAATCACTCTTAATTTAAGAATGTTTAATTTCAATTTTCAAAATATTTTGAATTTGAAAATTCTTTCCTAATTTATGAAATCTATTTTAGAAAAGTTCCTAAATTAAATCCTATTTGAATTTCAAATTAATTGGGATTTAATTAAAACTTTCCTAATCTCTAAACCCCAAAATAGCAACTCAAATATCTTCCCACAATCCCCTCCTATTAAATCCAATGATGTCGTCGGCCCCCCTATTAAATCCTTTGGGATTTATTTCCAAATCCACTAAACCCCCTCTTGGAAACAATTCCTAATTCCCCTCCACCTCCTTTCCCCAAAATTTCCACAAGCCCCATCTATTTAATTTCTTTCCAATAATGAACCTCTCCTATTGGAATTAAATTAATACATTCCCCCTCTCTCATGCCCGCCGCCCCCCTTCTCTCTTTCTCTTCCTTATTTACTCTCCATTAAAGAAAATCATTAAGAAGTTGTTTGAATTAAATTCCCTCCACTTAAATCTCCCAAAATCTGAACCTAAATTCCCCAAGCCTCTCCCCTTGGCCGGCCACCTCTCCTTACCTTCTCCCACTTGGATTCTTGAGAGAAACCCCTTTCTTTCAAGTTTCAAGGGAAAGCGGCAAGGAAAGCAAAGGAACACCTCCTACAACACCTCAACGCAACAAGATCGATGCATGGCCGATCCCGATCTTGATTTCGGACTTGCCTACAACGAGCGAGGTTTCGTTCACATTCTTCACTCCGCTTTCTTCGACGTCAATCCGGAGATCGACATCACTGTCGAGGAATACGTAGAGCGCATTATAGATACTCTCACCGAAGTCATGGAGGAGCAACTTGGCGTCGTTCAATGGTGGATTACGTCCAAACCGTGACAAAGGTCTTCCAATCCTCCTACTCTTGTATTTTCATAGTTTAACTCTCTCTTATGGTTTGACTTCATTCATGAAGGTCTTGTTCACCTATCTCTGCCAAGCCTAGTAATCGTAGGAATTGAGTTTAGCTTTCTATTCTTCTAATCTCATTGTTAGCGTAAAGATTTTGTTGAAAGCTACTTAATTTGCATGCTATTGAACTTTTAAGTTGTTTTGATAATCCAAGTGCTTGGCATGTAATTTGACCTAAGCGTAGCTACCCCACTTACGTTTTCTTTTGTCATTTTGAATTGCTAATAGTTTTAATCTAAATTGCTTTATTCAAGGAATCGTGCAAGTTCTTACCGCATACAATTAAAACATTGTAGTCCTGCATCATTATAAGATGGAGAAAATTTGTAGAAGAAAAGGATAAAATAATTAGAATAAAAATCAAATATGTTAATAGAGTATGAATTGACAATTTAGTAACTATTTTTGGAAGATTAAATTGCACCTAGACATGATAAAATTAAGGGATTTTTACATACATAACACTTAAAAATTTCCTATTTACTCATCTAACACCTAAATTTATCTATTTACACATCTACCACTTAAAACATACTTGACTTTCTAAAATACCATTTCATCATTTTCTCCATCAAAACCCCACCCGATAACAACGGCATCCTCTAGCTCACTAACGATACTCGCCGTCTCATCAGCCACGCATTCTATCGTGTCCCCTTCCGTTTCAAGAACTCCACTGACGGCTCCCTCTTCTCCTTCTCTACCACCTTCGCCTTCGCCATCATTGCAGCCCCTATTTCCTGAAGAAAACTATGCCTTGCTCATTGCAACCCCTCTTTCCGCTCTGCTTCCTGCTCATTGCAGCCCCTGTTTCCTGAAGAAAAAATACGCCTCTTCCCTTCGACCCGTCTTCTCGAGCGCTTCAGTTGGCGATGTTGGAGAATGGCGAGTGCATTTCTTGATCTAGTCGACAATGATGTTGAGGACGACGATGACGATGGGGTGGATTGGGTGTCATGCTTTTCACTATGGAAGACATGCCTCGAGTCCCTGGTGTTCAATTATTGTACGCTAACTCACCTTGTCACTAGATCCTCCTCCCTGGCATGCATATCCAGTTTCAGGGCCTCTGTCGAATCAGCCTTTATGACTTCCAAATCCCTGACATGCATATATGGTTTTTGAGATCTTGATCCAGAGTACCTGCCCTCAATTTACCCAGTATGTGCCACCCTTATTATGCAGAGAAAAATGTAAACAATACAAATTGTGACTTTCAACATAAGCTACAAAGAGCATAGAAAACTCTGTTCAAGAAATCTATGATTCAAGAATAAAAACTACTCTTCAATCCCAACGCCACGATCCCTCTGTTTGATAATTAGCGGCATAGAAAACCAATGATGCATTCAAATTAATCTTTATATGCAACTAAGCAATTAGTTCCCAGTATTGATTGTCACTAAAACAGAATATCAAACCCAATAAGACTTAATAATCTCAGCAACATTCAAACGATGCTTACTCAGGCGGTAGTTCAACATCCCCTTGTGTGATCTCCGTCTGCAAGTCTTTGGAATCCTTCCCATCCACGGAACAGCCAACAAAGACACACGTCCCCAGAATCTCCTTATGGTGCCGCTGATATCCTTAACCATAGATATGGGCCTCATGACCCTTGCAATTTCGATCACATCGTCAAGCGAGATGGAAGATTAGGGATATATATTAAGATACAATTTTTAAAGTAAAGCTTAGGTGGTTAAAATAGATGAGTGCCTCATAAGTACTATGGGATAAGAGAATATCATAGAACACACAAAACCTTTTCCCCTTAAAGATTTGAATTTTAGAAGATAAAAGTTGAGTGAAAAAAATGAGAATAAATTTTAAATGTGTGACAAACAAGAGTGGATTAAAAATTAATTATATAATAGAGATATAAGAAGTAACACCCATAAAAAAGAGAGAGAATAAAAAACACACCACTCGGGCCTATCCATCAATCAATATTTGGGACATTAAAAAATATGTAAACTTCGTGTGACTGAAGAATTGGAATATAAATTACCAAGATTTCTTATTTCATTTTGTTTTATTTTATTTAAAGCTTTAGTTTCTGACTTGATTCATTGTTTATGTTGTTTAGTTATTTAATATTTTTACTACACTGGTTTATGTAATGTTTAGTTATTTCCAACATATCTCAAATTTAATATTTCTTTAGCAGGTAGATATTTCACAATTTGCATGCATTAATTAATTGTATTAATTTATCTTTAAGGTACGCACCAAACCTCTAATGAATATAAAATTTTAAATTTCTTTCCATCATTTAAATTTTTATTTTGTCTTAAATTTCATCATAATGCTATTGTATTGCAGAGTTTATTCAATAATTTAAGACCATGTAATCTTTTCTAGGATTTAAGGTTTGGGTCACCGATACTTTTATTAACTGGCAATTAGACATCACCATAAGGAAAGAGAAAAGGTAAGTGAGCATTACTTTTGCAAATAACTGGTGACTAATATAATTCAACTACGGGAACAAAAATACTAGATGCTAGTACGAAATAATATTGAAAAATCGATAATAAAGCATGCAATACAAAGAATAAAAGCTCCGGCATGCAAAAGTGTTGATATAAGCAAAGGAAGTACGGTTTCATTTAAAAAATAACCTAATAAAAAATAAGAAAGATGGCTTTGGTGTTTGTCACCTTTGATCCCAAAAGACCCGCCTCTACATCAATGACATTGGAAGACTTATTGTTCTCATCCTTCGGTGACAAGCCTATTGAAGTGACCGAAAAATTATCATGTCTGTATAGTCAAAATGAGTAGTTTTTTGAAAAAGGAATGGAAAAATACAGAAATATCAAAACGTGCGAAATACATATGCTATGCACTTCTGCTTTTAAACTATAATGCAAACAACCTAATGCCAAAAATAGCATGAATAAAAGTGGGTGGAAGGTTAGCCACAGAAATAATACATGCGAGAGCAATAATTAACTTTTAACTGATTTTGAAAATTAATCACTCCATTAGAAATTTGTGAATAGGCTTTCCTCCATTTGAATTGCAAATCTGAAATATATAATTCCGTATCAATTCTTTCTTCCTTCAGGAGTCTATAAATCTGGAATTTTCAGATTTGAAGGGACTAATTGAAGTATCAAATCTTTCTTAGTATGGCTCATCTCCATTTTATAAATATGTAATATTACTATTGCCTTAACAAGGAAACATGAAGCGCCTTTTCCACAAGATCACAGAGCAGGTTTGCATCTTTCCGCAGAAACCTAAAAGGATATGACACTGTCCGTTTTTCTTCCCCATAAAAACTTACTAGCCTTCATTGTTGATCTCCAAAGCTTCATAGCTGAATTCTAGAAAGCCTTTCAGGCCTCTTTGCTAATATCCTACAGCCTTCATTAATGAATCCAATAGAATTTTTCATTCTGATCAATCCTTGCTGTTGGCTATCTTTTTTTCAGCTTTAATTCCTTCTTTCTTTCTTTCTTTGAAATGTCAAAAGTCTATAAGAATCAATCTATAACCATTAGTGAGTCCATCAAAGGGGAAATTTGATAACATCCACCCCTTCTGTGGGCTAAATGGAAAAAATTATCAACAATGATCACAAATTACAAAAAACTTTTTAGAAAGAAGAGGAAAGCAAAGTCATTTGATTGTAACTAGTTAAGAGTCCAAAGACCCAAGATTCAATGCTTGGGATGAGGAAGACTACATGATTATGCCTTAGCTTTCAGATTCCATGCTGCCAAAAATCAGTAGGAACTCTGCGTTCCTTGCCACTACTGGAAAAAATTAGGAAAAAATGCCCAAACCTACTCCATGATCTAAAAATTTGCTCTAATATATGAAAATAAGAACAAAATCTCATCATCTAAGAAAGGTGCCCCAATCACAGAATACTATAAATTTAGGGTTAATCGGTGGATTTATGTTACTTGTGCATCTAGTTTTGCTATAATTTTATTGTTATTTTAAAATGCCCCTGTAACCTAATTTGTAACCGCATGCCAACGCAAAACAACAACTAAGAAATCCTAGAATCTAATCTTGCAAAACATTAATTTTAAAATTAGCAAGCTTAACAATTTTTATTAAATTCCTGCAATTCCTTTTATTTTTCACATCGAACAGCCAAGCCAATCACATATGGTAAGGACTCCTCCCAAGAGAAACCCAACACAAATGAAATCAGAGATCTCAAAGGAGGGGGAAATTAACAAAGTTAGAAATTTTCTCAACTTTTTACTACACCCTCAAGAACCTGCTCATTGATTCAATCAGATAAGAACCACATTTCATATGCTTTTAGTGCCTCAAAATTTCCCCTTAGTAACTTGTACAATAAACAGAAAGTAACTATAACAAATCAATGACTAATAACTATTGTTGATAATGAATAGTAATTTTTAACACCCTTCTATTTCTTTAAAGATTATTTAACATGTTCCAAAGTTATCCACTAATATTATATCTATTAAACAAATCACCAATGACTTACAATGTAGAATAACTTACTTTTCTAAGTAGTTTTAACATCAAGTTATGTGGAGTACAAATGGATTTGTTCAAGAGAAAAATAGGTTTTTCTTATCTTGAAAAAGTTAAAACTTATAAAGAAAATCAGCGATTTCTTGCTTGTCAAAAAAATCCTTCTAGTAACTCAACTGATATCTGGCCGCATCCGTTTCTTCAAAGGCATCCAATTCACCTTTCAATTTGCTTAAAAAAAGTTTATTCGCAGTTCATAAATATTAGTGTTAGTTGTTTCCATTGTGTATCTTCAAAGGCATCCACTTCTCCTTAAAGAGGCGTGCAGTGTCCGACATGAAAAAGGAATACAAAAATGTGTATTTGAAAGGGTGTGGGCCTTGGATCATGAAAAAGGAATACAAAGAAGTAACATTCTACTATAAAATCAAAATTACTTCCATAGATGTCACCTTCCTTGAAAATGGGCCTATGTTTCAGAATTCTCAACTTCACGTAGGAGGGCTTCAAAGGAAAAAAAAAAGTATTCTTTCCCTTTAACGGTATTCCAACTACATGCTCCTTTGCAACAAATAGTCTTATCTTAGATAAAGATGTAGCATCAACAACCAAACTTACAATTAAACCTGAAATCATTATGAAAAATATACAGTCGAATTTAAATACACTCCTAAAATTATAAGAATAAGTAGACTGAGAGTCACCATTTGACCTCATGTTTATTAAAAAAGAAGAGCACACATTCTGAAAAATGTGCAGCTAAAAAAATCTAAACTATAAATTGAATTTATTACCATTGATAATGAACATAACACTAACGACTTTAAACTTATCCTACCTCTACAAATGAAGTACAAGTCCCGAAAATAGATTGGCCTTGTTGTTAGAAAAGAAACAAAAAGCTGCATGCAAAATCCAATCTCCCACATTGTATGTTTTCATAGATTATATCCACTATATGAAAGCTTCTTTATCATTATAAGACTTATTAGCATTCCTCTAACACTAAAAGTGACACCTAAGAAAAGGAATTAAGTACAAGTGATTATAGAGGAAACGTGTGCACCAAGACAGAACGGTACATGAAAATTTTGCCAATTTACCAAAAGATTAGAAATCAATGGGAAATAGAAAGTTAAAGAGTCTTTAAATAACTAGCCAAGTTAGTTGCAAAAGGGTACACCAAACCAATGGAATTTATTAGCACAACAATTTTGCTTATGTTACCAAAAAGAAAATATTTTTATGTAAAAAATGTCTTCAAGCATAGTGATGTAGAGGTATTCATGGCCATTGACCCTCCCCCCCCCCCCCCCCCCGCGAATATTAAGTGGGAATTTTAAGGTGACAAAGCATGCATGATGTAGAACGGGTAGGAGGATTAGATCTTAAATGTGTCTTGAAGAGCAAATACAGAATCTAAACAGCAGCTTTTGGCATTTCTGAGTGAGAACAGCCATCAATTTTGGTTTAGAATACTGGGACAGAGGTTGGGGATCCTTCCAAGGAGCTGGACAGCAAGTTGTATGGCTCAGGAAATCCGAACAGCAGCCATAAGAGGGCGTTGAACAGCAGCAGGAGAGTTCTGGCAGCAAGCTACACTGATTTTCCCTTGCTGAAATTTCCAGGGCAGCAGCAGTTTTGAAGCGCCAAGTTGCTGGGAGACAATAAACGTTGTTGGAATTCTCTGGCTGCAGTCTTAGAAAGCAGAATACTCAATGTCCCAAAGGGGTTTGGGAAGAGATTTGTGGAGGGGAGTCAATATACGGGTCAGGGAAAGTTTCGGCCAGCAGGGAATTATGGTGGAGATTAATTCCCAAAGTATCAGGAGGCGGTTTGGAAAGATCTAAGAGATGGCTTTCAAGAATCCTGAAATCTGTCAGGTTTTCTTCTCAAATCTGAGAAGAAAATAGCTCTTAATGTAGAGAGGATGGATGGGAAGGGTTGCACGTATGGCTGTGGACAATATGGGATGGGATGTGGAGGAAAAGTGGAAGAAGGAGGGGAGTTACGGATAGCTGAGGGAGAACAGAAGTTGGGCGGCAAACCAGGGAAAAGAAATTAGGAAATCTACTTTATTACCAAAGGAAAAATTAACGCTTAGGCAATAAATTATCCAACCAGATGAGGGGAATTTGAAATCCTAAACAATTTCCTTTGATTTAGGAAATCAAATTGCTGGATATGGCAAGGAGTGGTTATCGGGTAAGAGAGGATTGAGGGAATTTGGAATATTTCCTAAAACAAAGGGTTGGGTTTTAGGAAAGAGAGACAATTAGGCTTAATCAGATGGGGGAGGAGCCGTTGGCATCCAAAGGGGAAGATGAGTTATGGCAGTAGATTTAAAGCTTTCCAAATCAAGGGAATTCTAATTAAAGGGAAAAGAATTAACCCTTTTTATGGGGTGGTGGTTGGTGGTGGGGATGGCCGAAAGGAGGGGGACGGTGAAGAGGATAAAGATAACGACGAGGAGCAAAAAAGAAAGAACAAACAAAAAAACAAGAGACAAAATATTAAAGATACAACCGCGAGCCCGGACACATCCTGCGGCTGACGGGTACTACGTTGCCCTTCTCCAAGGGACTTCACGCCACGAGCCCGGACACATCCTGCGGCTGGTGGAAACTTCAACTCCCTCCCATAGGGATTTCACTAACGTTCTTCCCAAAGAAAAGTGCAAAACGCAAATTTTTTATTAATAATCCATCATCCTAATACAAGAGCAAATGCCTCTATATATAGGCCTTAAAAGAAACTAAAAGACAATTTTGCCCCTTGGGCTTACATAAAACAAATCCCTTAAGGGTAAAAAAGAAAAATGCATAATTAAATAAAAATTACAATTAATAAAATAAGATAAATTGAAGGGATCTCGGCCGTCGATCTTCAGCTCCTCCTCGAATAGGCATGGACGGTTGGATGTCCGCATCAATGCAAGTTCAAGAAAATAAAATATGGATTAAACAATTTCTTAAAGCATGTTTTAAGAGATTCACAAAAACTGTGCAAGCATTGGAGCACACGCAGAGTCAAAGAATATACTCTCCTATTAAAACATTTCACGGCAATAGAAGCCACATTATTATTGGCATATGCATAAGGCACAATTATAGTAGGGCATAACCTAACTGAAAAATATCTCAAAACATGATTGTAATATGATAAGTAACACCCTTAGTGTGACAAAAGAAGTCGCATCTGTCTTGACATGCTAGCAATTTGAGAACTTGGAAGGCCTAAATATTTCTTAGGTATCATAGTGGCGTAGTGGCATATTTCGATGAAAGAGCAATGTATTGGATCTCCTAAGAGAGATATGAACACTAGGTTCCAGAACAATTAAAACACTTATTGAACCTAATCATTGATTTTGTCAAGAAACAGATAATGATACAATAGAAAGGGAAAGATATCACAGGATTATAAGAGATTGGTTCACTTGATCCACACCATGCTAAATTAGCTTATATAATTATTGTAATTAGTCAATTCATGCAAGATCCTAAGAAGAAACACTTTTAAGTTCTATCTCAAGGCCACAACACAAAGGACTTTTTGTTCAAATGAAATAAATAGCTTGCTCCATAATTCTACAAAGATGCATATTATGCTAACTCTATTATAAATAAAAGCTCTATATTAGGATATTGTACCTGCCTTAGATATAATCAAGTGACATGAAGAAATAAGAAGCAGACTGTGTGATGAGGACATCGATCCAAGGTTCAAACATGTGTATCGCCGAAAGCATCGCAGATCGATGGCCACGATTCAGAGCTTATATTTCTAGTTGTTTATGCATTTTATTTTTATGTCTTCCTATTGTACCCTTATGTTGAGTTGAGTCATGTTGGGGCCCTGAGGGCAATTTAGTCTTTATTTCTTCTTGTATGCTTGAGACCTATATATATGGGTCTTTTCTCTTGTAATAGCTAATGAATTTTGAATGAAAAAGTTATGTTTTGTTTCTAGCATGAGTGCTTGAGAGGGAAGAGAGCTCAAGGGGAGCAATTAGCAAGGCCCACCAGTCGTTGGAAGAGTCCGCGGCTCGTGGTTAGTTCTCGATCATCGCGTTCGTATTTTCCTCCATTTTCTTCACCTCCACTACAAGAATTCCCTCCTCAACCCCATTGCCGCCGCCCCTTGGGAAACCGCCGCCGACCACCACCTCATCCTCTACCGACCACCTCGCCGGCAACCTCCCCTCACCCCCTCAACCCCTTCCCTACGAAGTCCAATTTTGAAATTCAAAATTTGAATTTCAAAAACTTTCCAATTTTGGAATTTCCAAATTAGGAAAGTTTTAAGTCCATTTTCATGATGAAATTCAAATTCAAACGGAATTCATCCGAATCCTTCCTAAACCTCATGTGCTAATTTGGAAGCTATTCCATTGCTCCCACATCCAATTCCCCCCCTCTAGAAGCCGCCGGCCTCATCCATGGTGGAGCCCCCTTAATGCCCCCATTAAGGCATTAATGACATTTGAATTTGAAATCAATTTCAAATTACTTTTCCCTCCTAATTCCTTTAAAACCTGAAATTAATTTCAGGTTTTAAATTAATCCCTCCTTCTCTCTTGAAACCGCCGGCCTCCTCCCCCTATTGAGCCCCCATTAATTCCCCACTTAAGGCCTTAACTCCACTTGATTTTAAATTCAAATATCAAGTCATTTCCCTCCTAATCTATTCAAAACTGAAATTAACTTTCAATTTTGATTAATCTCCCCCCATAATTTCCTAAACCTCTTTTTCCCTAACCCTAACCTCCTCCTTCTTGCACCCGCCGAACCCCACCCTCTCTCCTTGGGATTCCCGCCGGCCTCATCTCCTCCTCTCCCACCTTTTCAACTACAAGTGCTCTCTCTCTCTCCACACCACGTTCTTCCTCTCTTCTCATGAAAGATTCTCCTACGCCAAGCATGCATGGCGGATCCGGTGATCGATAGTGGATTGGTGTTTGATATCTACGGTGACATCCATATCACCTGGTCTCCATTCTTCGACATCGGGTTCGGATCCGACGACACGGTTGAAGACTACTTAAATCGCATTCTTCCCACGCTCATAGACGTCATCGACGAGCAATTCGAAGACTATTCGTGGACCGTCATCGGCTATCCGTCCGTGCCTCCTCCACCACCGCCAACCTTTCCGTGGCTCAAGACCATCGGTGTTGCGGCCCTCCTCATGGCATCGTTAAGTGTGTTGAAGATCATCTCCCGCTAAGCCTAGTGTAGTTGAGTTATTAATCCCCAAGGTGAAAACTCTCATTATTAATTTGCGGATTGTTGGTTAATAGCTTTTGGTATTGCTGCTATATTTGGTTACCTATGAGTTTTGGTTAATCTACTTGTACTCCTTCGCCTAAGCAAGTCAAAGACTAAGGTTCTTTAAGGAATTTACTTGTTATTTCAATAAGTTATTGATTGAGATTACATTGTCCATCGTTCTTAAATTTCTTAACAAGCTCCTTCGCATAATGTTTCACATCACTGTGGTAGTAAGATTAAGTTGCAGCTGAGTTTTGAGCCATGGTTCATTGAATCTATGATGTTCTAAGGTTGAGAAAAAATCCTTAGTTATCTTAAAATTCAGATTTGAAAGGAATATGCAACAAATCTGTTAGCAATATTACACACAATCTAGCACAATAAGACCTCACCAAACACATTAAAGAGTATAGGCAATTTTGATCGTGCAAGAAAAGCCATTTTTCCCTTTGAAACCTCCTTAACATGATAAGAGGCATTCAAAAAATAGGTTATTTTAACTAATTTTCCTTGAGTTAGAACAAGGATTATTTATATCAGGGTTGAAACCTCCTATGGATGTATTTCACTATGATTAATTACACCTCTTGCTCACAAGAAAGCACTATTGATTAAGGATATTGCTTAGACTCAATTTTAAGTTCAAACTTGGTAGTTATATATGAATTTAATTGAGTGGTGAATGATTAGTGTAACCGATATAAACTCAATCAAGATCTCATAATTACACCAACTCAAACATACCAACAAATTCAGTCTATCAAAGTCAGACTACTTGAGTTGTAATATCCAAGGTGATTGGTTAGCAACCATGAGTTGACTCCTTTCAAGTATACATGAAAATAGTACATCAAAGACATGTTTTTTGAGTTGGCATCAAATTAAATAATGGTAGATATATGGTCATACTAATTTCATAGAGATACAAAGCATGGATGCTTAAGATTCAGAGGTGCGTTCAAAAATACATAGTTTGATCATCATTTATTTGTAAGTTTCAACTTAACTTGAAGAAGCAAGTTTGATGCATATTAGAAATTTGGTTGGGGGTTTAATACAATGATAACTTTGTTAGCAAGCGAATTGGACAAATTTAATTTTGGATGGGGCAACGATTAAAAGTTCGATTGTTTATTGAATAAGTTTCTTAGCATTGGGCAATTTGATCGGGACAGAGCTTACATCCATAGAAAGGCCAATAAACGGGACATACAGCCCTAAGGGAGAGGAAACCCAAAGATGGGTCGTACGCACTTACCCTATAAGTAAGCTTGCACATTTGTTGATAGACAGGTCATTAATGATCTGAGAATCGAGAGTGAAAGAATGCGCACAAAGCAACTATATTGGAGGGTCTTGTGCACAAGAATCAAGAGAGGCGTCATGCAAAAGGCGATTCATTGTAGGTGGTGTCGTTAGGGAGGTGAGGGAGAGCACGAGAGATAAAAAGGAGACTAGAATATTGCAACTTTGGGATGATGAGGGAAACGAAAGTTGTAAAAGAGAGAGGGAGGGAGGGAGAGCTAAAGGTCCGAAGTAAGAGAATGTAAGAGAGAGAGAGATAGTGCATGCATGAGAAAATCACCTAAGTTTCTTTCCACCATCACAAACAAAAATAATTGATGAAAGAATATGAAAAACTGGATCTAATTGATGCAAGAATATGATTCAAACTTGACAATGCTTATATAGGCAATTACTAAATAAACAAAAATACTATGAATAATGATTGGCATAGTTCTTTGGGCATTAACATTAACCAAAACCATTAATTATATGGGATTTATCTCCATAGCTACAAATTAACTAATAAAAATAATATTTTACAAATACCGCTACTCTATATAATATAAGGGAAAAAAACAAAAATCTCAATCATAAAACATGAATGCAAACAAGTTTAAGTATCTTAGTACACAATTACACATCAATCAAAGTTATTTAGCTATTTCACATAATATACAAGTATGCATGGATTCAAAAATACAACACAAAAAGAAAGTTAAAAATAAATAAATAAAACATTATGGGGTCATTTGGTTTGCTGAGGAATTCGGTGTAAAGAAAATTCAATGTAAAGTAAATTCAGTACATTTAATTTAAAGTTATTTAGTTGGGGTAAAGCAAATGTTAGATATTACTTTTTTGTGTATAGTTTGAAGTTAAATGAATTCATATAAACGAACGACGGCAACGGCAACTACGAGCAGCGGTCAGCAAAGAGCGGCGATCAATAGTTGGCGATGAGCAATGGCCAATGGTAGTGACGATGGTGGCCAGTGATTGTGGCTATGGCGAATGCGCAACAGTGGCGACAGCCAGCGGCAAATAGCAGAAGCCATCGTTATTGGGCAGTGACCGATGACGAGTTTTGGCATGAAGAGGCAGTTTACAATATATTTGAAAATCAATCAAATAAACTAATTTTCAAATATACCAAAAATGAAATAGACGGATTTTCATAAACAAATTACATTAAATTTAAAATTCACCCCACCAAACACCCAAATTCTCAAAATACATGCATTTGAAATACATTACTATACAAATGCAACATGCCAAAAACCCCCTATATGTTTTACAAATGCAATTATGAGTGCATAATTGCTTGCAGTCAAATTAACTAACAATACATGTTCTTCTCACATGCTCATACTCTTAGGGCGCGTTTCCAAGCATTAAATTTATGTTTGTGTAAAGTTACGTCCAATAAACTATATGCACTAACAACATATATTTAATGCTTCGGATAAGAATTTTTGAAATGAAAACAGGAAAAAATTAATTTACATGCCTGATAAAGTTTTCAATGTATAGAATTAGTATAAAATTACAACTGCTATACAAAAGAAATTTTCATCTGGGAAGTAAACTCACGTAGCTGACTCCACATCTCATGACTTTGTTGCTCGTCCAAGGTTTCCAACGGTGGTACACATGATAAGATTTTATAGATTATGCGAATGGAAACCTCAAACCTATTCAGAATCAGTGTAATAATGAAAACGATAGCACCGAAAAATATACAGGAAAAAAGAAATGCCTTTTGATCTAAAAAATCAATTTTTACAGCAATAATGGGCATGCCAGAATCTATGAAGGTATATTAATTTTGACATATTAATGTGGATGAAAGGCATTTTACTTGACAGTATATGAAATGCAGTTAGTCGGATGTTGTTATTCTATCCAAATCCGTTAATATATGCCAGTCAAAAACATTTAGTTTACGAGTTCGAAACATACCGTGATTCAGTTTCCTCACCAGGATTCTGCAAATTATCTTTTCTGTCATCTGTTGTACCTTCAATAAACAAATCAAACTATAAATATGATGAGTGTAACTAATTGCAGGTTCGATGGTAAAAGATAAATTGACAGCAAAATTTTAACACAATTATAAATTTTCAAATAAATAAACCGGACAAAATCATTACCAGAAATGGTGGTTGAGTTGCAGTCCTTTGAAATTTTGTCCAAACTAGTGTAGGTGAAATAACTGCATATGCAAAACATGACAATGACATTAACAACTACAAGGCTAATAGAAAAGAATAATAATGTAAAGTATAAAATACAAAAAAGCGTTTACATCCTAACATATTAGAATGCAAGGAATGTGGCACCATGCAGAAACAGCATATAAGTATTGCCCGCAAAGCAAACCACTTCTTTTGCTCAAAAGTGTTTACAGGGCTTAGTAAATGTACCATGCAGAACTTGACAGCTAATATAAGTACTGCTGTTGCCAAACAGTGGGAAAAACACGAGAAAGCGATAGAAACCACTTACTTGAAAAGAAAATTGCTCAAAGTAGTTTAGAGAACCAACAGGCATAACCCTAATTACTCCCTACTTCCTCTAGACACAAAAGACCTAATTGCCCTCACTTCCCTTCGTTTTTCCAAGAAACCATTTGAAAATAAATGCCCCACCTCTACGGTAACGAAAATCCAGGGAAGTCTAACATAACGTTTCTCCTTAAATTTATAAGCTGTGTAGTTCAATCAATGTATCGTCACAGAGAAAACCATTGCCGTATTCAGCTAACCTAAATGAAGTCCACAAATAAAAAAATGGAAGCAAACAATGGATTTATATTCTAAGACAATAACGTGATATTAGAAGATTAAACATCTTGGCCTTCCATTAGCTTGACTTCCGCTCAAACATACCAAAGAGTTATTAATTGAATAGATTGCAAGAGATAAGACCATTGCCAACCAAAAGAGCATCTAAATAGATTCTTTAGAACCCATTGTAAGATTCAATAAACAATTTAAGTTTAGCACAAATAATTCACCATGGACCCACTTAAAGAGTTTTATTAAAAGCATGTTCGAGCAGAATTGATGTTTGCACCAAAAAGAACGAATAAGAAAACTCAAAAAAATGCAAAATCAATTACTGACCGTATATCTATGTACTTGAAATACTTTGCAGCAAGCAGGTTCAATAGCGGGTGAGTAGAAGGTGCATTGCTTACCTGCATTTGCGAAAAATATATATATCTTTAATAATGTAGGACATGCTTCACACTTCGTAATGGTAGATAAGCAAGGAAGAAGAAATTTTTCCAAAAGGTTCTCTTGATTTGACAAAAAATATCACTTGAAAATCATCTTCTACATAGCTAAGAACATCAATTTGGACCATCATTACCATCCTAAAAAAAAGTTATATTGTTCAAAAATTTGATCATAGGCATAGTAAGCGGATTGGATTTAATCAGATTATGAGAATCCCAAATTTATGAAGAGTTGGATCCATATAAAATTTTCACACGCAATGCAAAAATAGAAAGTAAAATTGAGTGTAAATAAGCCATATATATATATATATATATTCTTCATTCATTCATTTCTTTATTTATGTGACCTATTCAAGATTTACAATATTCACTCAACCATGACTCTTTGTAACAATCCAGTCAAAATGGTTATACAATATAGATATGTGATAGTTAAGTTGCGCAAATCAGTTTTCACGCTTAACTTAAAACATTTACACTAATCTATACTATTTTATCACAAAAATAATTTAGAACAATGTGTTGCCGCTATCGGTATTCTACTCCTAAGAACAGAATTAAATGCACTTGGGCCTAACGATATGAAATAGAAACACCTCAACATTTCAAAATACCATGTAAATACAAGGAGTTTTCATTAAAAAGAAACAGGTCACATTCCTAGCAGCAAACTACATGACCTCCCCCAACCCCAAGTTAAAGAAAACGTGGCAAACACAACATCAAAATTCACAACTGTCCCGGGCCTCCCTCTCAAATAACAAGGTACCAAATCCACCATGATTAACTCTCCTTAACACAAACTGAATACAGATTCCGGCTAATGTAAACATCACAGACATCAATAGCAAAAAATGTGAATGTCATGCACTATATAGATAAACAAAAGTAAAACAAAACAATAAGTTTCCAATAACGCTTGCTGTGGTTGACCAAAAAATTAAAAGGAGGAATGAATGTATATTGATCTTCCAATTTTCTCAAGGTTCAATAGATCCTACAGTTGACCTCCATATCTACTCCACTATGCAACTTAATCGACAACTACGAAATCTTCAGAGGGACGTGACATTGCACAAGTTCAATTTGAAAGGCATCACATAAATCCAAAATCATCCAATCATTTCTCATTTAGCAAAAATAAAATGTGTCAATGAGACCACAGGGGCAAACTTATTAAAAAAGGGTCTTCACAAACGATTCAATCCAACTCAATAAGAATAATAACCATTTGACACATTATAATTTTTTAATTTTTTTAATAAATAAATATTTGAAATTAAAGAATTTTTAAATTAAATTTTTTTATTAAATATTTAGAAGACACTTGTAAGGCATACTTTTCTGGGTTTTTTAATATTATTTTAATCGAACACATCTTCGTCGTGTCCGACATTTATCAGACACGACATATCTCATTAAGGAGAAATATCGATGCATCATAGGTAATCATCATCATTATACTCATTCCATTACCTCCCCTGCTGATCTTCCTCAAGCCCATTAAAGTTTACAAAAGAGGGTTGTTGTTTACTTCAGATATTAACAGTCATAGTGACCAGCTTGCCTCTAGTTGTTGGTCATCCACCAATCTCATATTGAGAAACTAGACCCGCCAGCCCTTCATAAAGGGAACCCAATTTTCTTCAAAAGCTATATACACCTTTCACAAAGGATACCCAAAATTCTTCAAAAGGAATATCTGTCTGGATGTGTTTTGATTTATAGGAGATACTGGCTAGTGGGATCATGACAAATTTGCTTTTTCTTTCAATTTGAGATGGTATGAGTTTAGAAGATAATCAAGTAACAAAATTTTAAATAAAAGATAAGATGAATAATAAGATTTACCAACAAATGTCCACATTTTATCAAAAATTCATCGACTTTAAATTCTATTTCTTAGAGGAAATTTGGGGTTACACATATAAGAGTAAGCACTTCCATTAATTGAAAGGAGAAAGACCTGACTAATTGCACCTAGCTATAGTTATATCTATTAGTTCTTCGAAACTGAAGACCGCTTACTATGCCCTTCAGAAGTCTGTGGTAAATGGAAGAATTAAACCTTCCCTCCTTTTCCTGCTTCACGAAATCCATAATTGCATCCAGGGCCACATCCTAAAGGAATTAATCAGCAAAAACATATACAATTAGGATTCATTCAAAAATACAACACCACAAAAAACAAATCAAGCCAAGATGCATACTTTAATAGCCTCAACAGACGTGCATGAAACAGCAATCTCTATCAGCGAGTTCACCAACTCGTCGAACCTAGCCCGAAGCCAAGAGCTGTAAAAGGCATCCGGATCCTCCTCTGCTCCGGTTTTCTTGGAAAGGGAGGAAACGGAGGGAACTTCTGGGAGAAGCGGAAGGAAGAACGATTGAAGGGAGATAAGGGATTCTAGTACAAGGTTAGCCGGAGAAAATGGTGAGAGAACAGAAAGGAGGATGGGAAGATTATTTATGTGAGCCCTGGATGAGAGAAGCTGGAGACCTAGGAATTTAAGATCCTCTACTGTTAATGTTTCCCCTTTTTTATCTTTATTCTTCTTCGTATGATGCTTCTTCTGCCTGTTCTCTGGAAATGATGCCATATACGCGAGCGAAGCTAACAAGCAATTTCCTGCCTCTGAGAGCGGCCTTTTGTTAGCAGTATTTGAGCAGGATTTAACCTAAATCCTCTCAAACAACAAAAATGAATCTTAAATCCCGTATCTCCTCTGTTTCACCTTAGGACTGTTTGGTATGCGGATTTAGGCGGATTTAAGGCCGGATTTGGGCGAAATCCAGCCAAACGGCCTAAAATGCAAATCCAAATCTCACGGCAAGCGAAATCCTCCGTGGATATTTTCCGCCGATTCCTTCTAAATCCCGGATTTCCGAAATCCTTTGGTTCGGCGGATTTACGGGATTTTGCCGAAGAAGCGCGCGAAAGGGAGAAAGTTACCTTCACAGCAAGCGAGCTCCCTTTGTTGCTTCAGATCAAAAAAATGTCGTAACTTCCGATCCAACAGGAAGGTAATGTAGTCGAAGGAGCAAAGTCGAACAGCGAGGATGAAGAACTCTTGAAAATTTTAGGTGCAAGGAACAAAGACGAACGAAATACAGAAGGGAAAAAAATAAAACCTAGACAATTTTATTGTTGAATAATTTAAGTAATATAATTTAAAATATTAATAATTAAGTGAAATTAATTAAATAATATTTAAATAATTGATATAATTATTAGTTAAATACTTAGTTATTTCAAAATAATTAATAGGATTAAATATGATCTAAAATAAAAAAATTTATTATAAAATATTATAAATAATAATTAAATAATTAATTAGTATTAATAAAGTCTTGTTATATTTTATTTAAACTTTTCTTGTATTGTTTTAATTATCCTAATAATGTATGTCAACTTTTTAACCGCCTTAAATCCTAAAATGAACAGCGAAACAGTCATAAAGGATTTAACTGTATTTATCATGAATGTTATCAAACAGTTTTCAGGATTTAACCCCTCAGGATTTCGTAAATCTGGGATTTGGAGGATTTATGAAATCCTGCTTAAATGAAATCCTAAACCAAACAGCCCCTAAATCCCGAATTTTGTCAGTTCTGGCATTGCACGGATTCAACTCAAATCCGCAGGTCTCACGAACCCTCTTCTTCCATACAGTTCAAGCGGCGCTGGCCCGTCGATGACTTCTTTCTCCAGCGCGCTACCGTCCCGATTTCCTCCATCTTCTCTGCTCAAGGGTTTTGAGTGCATGGGGGGCGATATTAGGATCAGGCTTCGGATTTGAAATTATTAACATAACTTGTAATTAATAAGATAATATACTAAAAAAATAGTATATTAATTTTAATAATTAATATTAACTTCAATTAATTATAATTGATACTTGTTGCGTCCAGGAGTATTCGCGACGGTAGAGAAATATAAAATTTATCGTCTTAGCGTTTGTACTAAAATCCGGCACGTAATCGGATAAGGAGAGAGGGTCTAACATTTATGAGACACCAAGATTTTTACGTGGAAAACCCCTGAAAAGGGGGAAAAACCACAGGGCCTAGCCCAGTTTGAACGATTTCACTAGTATTTGCAGTCGATTACAAATGAGGCCCTTCCCTGGGAGAAGGCCTTAGCATGATGTACATCTTATGGAGTACATTACATGATGTAAATACAAAGAGCTACTATCGACATGTTCGTTTTGTTAGAAGGACTGCAGTCGGCAGGCGACGTAGGTCAGGAGGACCGTAGTCAGCTGGCGACGGAGGACTGTAGTCGGCGTGCGACATAAGTAAGGAGGACCGCGGGCGACGGAGGTCAAAAAGACTATAGTCGGCGGGCGACATAAGTCAGAAGGTCTGTAGTCAACAGGCAACGGATGTCAGAAAGACTTTAGTCGGCGGGCGACATAAGTCAGGAGGACCGTAGTCGGCTGGCGACGGAGGTCGGAAGGATTGTAGTCTGACGACGAAGATCAGAAGGACAGCGTCAGGTAGAAGTCCAGCAATGAAAAGAAATGCATCTTCGCATAGGCGTCCAGCAAAGTCCGATAACCAGTAGAAGTCCGGCGTCAGGTAGAAACTTGGTGAAGAGTGAATATCCGACGTCGGGTAGAAGTCCGACGTCTTTGGTGGCAGAGGAGAACTCCGGCTTCACTTGAGCGGAGTTTCGGCGTCAGGAGGGAACTCTCTTGTAAATTGGGAAGAATTTTAGCATCCCATGGAAGTTGGGCAGAATTCTGGCATTCTCCCGAATATCCGGCAGAGTTCCGGCGTCTTCAGGCGGTAGGAAGAGCTCCGGCGGTGGTCGAGGAGGTGAGGAATCTCCTTTTCCCCTTTCTCCTCTTCTTCTTCTCTCTCTTCACTTCCCCCATTTGGTGTAGAATGAGGGCTCTATTTATAGTTTTTCTGTAGTGGCATAGCCCGTAAATAGGCGCGAGATCATGGGCGAATTGGGAGTGTTTTGAATGGATGGCCGATATCGAATCCTTTGATCATGCACCGTTCGTTGGGCATTTGGAGGCCTTATGCTTTTAGATTTTTTTTAATAATAAAATATTAAAAGGATGTTTAAGTAATTATGATAATTATTTGATTTTAGTCCAAAATCCTTTTATACCTTCAAATTTGAGCATAAAAAATTACTAAAAATATTAATAAATTAGTTAAGCATGTTCAAAACAACCAAGTGAAATCGGGTTATAAAATAGACAACTAACGATCCTAAAACTCACACTCGTACTGACAAGTACTAATTTATTAAGGAATTTCACTAGTGCCAAAAAATTATGAAAAAATAGTGAAATTAAAACACAATAATATCTATGATATGACAAAGACAATTTGTAATTTGTTCCTATAATGACTTCTGGAATAATTATTGAATGTTATAAATAAAAAAAAATCTTACAACATTAAGGGTATTCACAATCTACCGATCTTAAGAAAAATATCATCGGATCATCATTAACATTTTTAAACTATAATAAGTTATAATAAATTTGGATACAATTATCTTATTTCAAATTACTTCTCTCAAGTAGTCACGCTGTTCGTCCTATGCTTTCACTATATCTTGACCACATGAATTTGTTTACTTCTTAATTTTCTCACATTATACGCCAAAATTCTATATGGTTCTTCTCTACCATGCATATTTGGATGAACCTCAACATTTTTCAGTATATAATCTCTCCCCATAATTAGATACTCACTATTAAACATATGATCATGTAATAATAACTTATAAGTAGAATTATCAATCCTTTCAATGATCTTAAAATGTCTAATATATCTTTGACTTAGCTTGCTGATTTTTCCAAATCCATTAACACATTTCATAGGGTTGACTTTGATATAAACAAAGTTTCCGGTTTGAAACTCAATCAACTTGTGTTTCTTATCACAATACTTCTTATGTCTTTCTTGTGCAAATTTCAACATTTCTTTGATTAAATGGATCTTTATTGTAGTATCATCCACAAAGACTTACCTTATCATCGATTTATATCTCATATATGTCAAAGTCAAATGAGTCATGTATTTCCTAGCGTATAGAGCTTCGTAAGGAGATATACTTATGTTGGACTGATAATTTTTGTAATAAGCAAATTCTATCAGCAAGATATATATATAATCCTCCAAACTACCTCCAAAATCCATTACACATAGTATCAAAAGATCCTTTAATACTTCAATATTCCTTTCAAACTGTCCATTTATGTGCGGATAAAGAGTCGTACTAAAGTGCAACTTCGTACTCAATCTCTATTGACTATTTCTCCATAATTTGGAGGTTAACATGCGATCCCTATCAGATACAATCACATTCGATACACCGTATTATCTGCTAATATCTTTGACAAATATTTGTGTTAATCAATCCACCATATAAGTTTGTTTAATTGGAATAAAATGAGCAGACTTAGTAAGTCGACCAACTAAAACCCAAATAGCATCATGTCTCTGCCTCAATCTGAGAAAACCTATAGCAAAATCCATCGTCACCTCTTTTTATTTTCACTTCTGAATATATAGCGACTACAGAAGACCGCCCAGTTGTTGTTGCTCTGCCTTAACTAACTAAGTGTAAATATCATTTTTCTCCCAAGTTCGTCCGGGATGAAATTGGATCGTCCGGGACGATCGGTACAGGTTGTGCAGAAAAACATGTTTGGCTGAATGGTTCGTCTGGACGAAATGGGGATCGTCTGGATGAAAAATTTTCAGAGCCCTTTCGTCTGAGGACGATAATTAATTTTCGTCTGGACGAAATTTCCCTAAACATGGATCGTCCGGGACGAAGTGCGATCGTTCGGGATGATCAGTCTGGATATATATAGAAATGAGATATTTTGAAGAGAGAGAAAAGCCCGGGAGAGAGAAAAACGAAGGAAAAAGAAGGAAAAGTGATTTTTGGGCGACGTCGGTCTGTTTTCGTCCGTTGTGACAGTTGAAGATATTGCTGTACGCAAGGTAAGGCACAATCTGACTTTCTCAAATTTCAGAACCGTCGCTGTTGACGGTATTTTCTGTCCGGATTTTGTTTTCGTTAATGAATTTCGTCCGTAATTTCTGACTGGTTTAGTTTTTACCGCGTAACTTTCTGTATATTGTTGTTGTGCCGGGTGTGCACATTTTTTAGTATATTTTGGAGATTTTTATCCGGACTGTTTTGATTTGGCATAGTTTTATTTCACTTGTATTTTTCTGTGTGAATATTAAATGCTGTGGCAATAGAATAAATGTTCTGAAATGTTGTTATCTACATTTTGTACAAATTTGGTGTTTTGTGATTTTCAGGAAAAATTGTGTAAATTTCATACGCTGTCGTTATGCTGCCCGATTTTTGGGTAATTTCTGATTTGTCCGGAAATTCTTCTGATTTGATATGCTATCTGTATATGAGATATAAAGGGAGTTATAAGGGGCCTGGATCCTATGAGATTCAGTTAGTGTCTGGGAAATCTGAAATGAGCTCAATATGAAATTTGATATCTGTTCTGTTCCGGATCCGAGGAAATCTGTTTAGGTGCTATAAGCACTATATATGTATTATGGTGCTATATGTACATCTGTTCTGGTGCCGTGAGCACAAAGGGAGGTATAAGGGGCCTAGATCCTATGAGATTCAGTCAGTGTCAGGGAATTTAGCTATTAATTATATATCTGATATCTGATTTGATACAATTTCTGATTTCTGAATAGTTCTGATCTGATTCTGATTTGAGATGTCAGTATCTGTTCTGATTTGATATGTTTTGTTATGAACTGTCCGATTCTGATTTCTGTACAAAGATTCTGATAGCTGTCCGATTCTGTTCTGATTTCTGATTGGATTTGGGTCTGATGTGTTTGGTTTGGATTCTGAAAGTTTAGATTGGAGTTTTGTCGCTTTGCTGAGCTGTTGAGCTCACCCTTGCTTTCTGGTGGTTTTCAAGTTCTGGGAAAGGGAAGGAGGTCTTGGACTAGAGTTCAGAGTCCGATCTGTAGGTATTGGTTTGTCCTTTTGCTTTTTGTACAGACATGGCTCTTCTGCACTGTTTCTTTCTGTCTGAGCCATAGTCTGTAGTTGTAGATGATTGTTTTGAGGAAAAGAAAAGAAAAAGATAAATCTTTTGTTCTGCTGCATTTGATGTTTTAGTAGCTCTGTGTTTGTCTGTTTTGTTTAAAATGTTTGGAAGAATCAGTTCTGAAGCAAATTCCAAAGCCAGATCCTGGTTAGATCTTTATGTCGCGGCCCGGTGCGAACGGGATCCGTCTCGGGTCGGGTCGGGTCGTGACACTAAGAGGCCTCAGTGCCTCACACATCAAAACACAATTTTTATGTCATTCTTTATTCTATGCCACCACTCAAATCTCTGTACATCTTTCTACTTCTTAGATGAATAATATAACATGAATAACGTGGCTCATACAAAATCTCCTATCTCATATCTCCAAAAAGAAGAACCCGTACTCTGTCCTTGTAGAAAATAATATCATAATCATAAACTCATAGTTTAAATTTCTTATCAAATATGATCTGATCAATCAACTTTGGATATTTTACAACTGACTTCTGAGTTTTATGAATTTTTTCTTATAAAGAAGGTTGAATGATCATATGAGTCAATACATTATAATCCCAATCGGTAGAAAAAATAAACTCCAACTATAATCTCTATATATCTCATATCAAATACTCATCAAAAGAAAGCCGAAGAAATGAAACTCTATAAGATTTTTTGCTCAAAGCCTTTGCCACCACATTAGCCTTATCAAGTTGATATTGAATAGCTCTTTGATCAACTCAAACTATCTACTTTGACTCAAGTTTAAATCATTCTGAATTAATTTGCACTTCAAACTCTGATGATTATGAAAAAGTCTCGCAGCTAACATCGTGTAGATAGTGTCTCTTGATCTTTAAAGCAAAAACCATAACAACAAATTCCAGATAATGCATCATATAATTTCTCTCATGCAGCTTAAACTATCTAGAAGTATAATCTATAACTCAACTATGCCGCATCAAAACACACCCTAAACATCTCAATAAAGTGTCACTAAATACCTGAAATTCTTTTATACAAGATGAAAGAACCAAAATTTGAACAAAAGTCAAATAATCATTTAATCACTAAAAACTAGTCTCGCACTCTGGTGTCCTGACAAAGGCTACCAACTTACGAGCCAACCTTATCAGAGGTGCATAAATATGAGAAAACTTATTCATAAACTTTATGTAATATCCAACCATACCCAGCAAACTACATACCTCAAACACAATAGTAAATCTTGGCCACTCAGTAACTGTGTGAACTTTCTAAGGATCTACAAAGATATCATCACTATTCACCACATGCCCCCAAAAAATAATACTCTTCAATCACAACTCAATTTTAAAAAAAATTATATATAGTTGATGTTGCCTCAAAGTCTCTAAAATAATTCTTAAATGCGTGATGTGATCTTCTTCAAAAGCATAATATACCCGAATATCATTTAAGAAAATAATCACAAACTAATCCAAGAAATATCCGAACACTCTGTTCATAAGATTCATAAAAATAGATAGTGCATTAGTTATCCCAAAATGTATGACTAAGAACTTGTAGTGTCCGTACCAAGTATTGAAAACTATCTACATCACATCTGCCTCGCTCACCTTCACATAATAATATTTGAATTGCAGATCACTCCTTGATTATACAAAATATTTCACAAATAGTCAAATAGAATGTCAATCTATTGCGAAGGGTGATTATTCTTGATAGTATTTTTCTTCAACTCCCTGTAGTCAATACTTATTCTTGATAGCTGGTCTAGAAAGCGACTTGACTGCATGAGAACCGTGTCATGCAACCTGCAAGGCTATAATAATATATCATCTATTAATGCAATAGAGAGAAATCAGAGAAAGAGGGTTTGACATTGCAAGAAAGCATTGGCAAAGGCACATAATCTTTTCCAGATCTCGATGAGCACTTCTAATATGACTTCTGCAGCCCGCTTGATTACTTCCCTTCATCTATAGTGGATGTTGCAAGGTTTAATTCATTATCTAATTATGGCTTTGAGCCTAACTTTAAGGTCAAATATCAAATTAAATGTGTGATCATATTATTTTTTTAGTGTTTATTTATTTTACTTGTTGATTTAGTTTCTTGGTGTTGTTAATTTGGGATTTAGTTTTATGTTGATGTTTGAGGAATTTTGACGATTTTAGGAGACTTTAACATATATAAATTCATGTAGGTGTTCTGCTTGGAGCATAAAACTTACAGATCCCATGGCTTTCCAAAAGCATATCATAGTAGTAGAACCGTTGTTGCCTGCGATATCCGCTCGGCTTCAATAAAGAAGAAAGCCAATGAGGATGATAATGACAACCTTTCCCGACACGAGAAAACCAAAACTTGCGATCCATTAAATAAATGTAAGCCTTGATGCTCTGTGATGAGGTACAAAGAGCCAAAGAGATTAAGGCTTTGTTTGGGACGGCTTTTTTATTGCTTCTGAAAATGAAGTTTTAGTACAAAAATTAAAAAATTTGTACTACAACTCCGTTTTAAAAAGCAACAAAAAAGCCGTCCCAAACGAAGCCTAAATGGCGAGGTGGATTGTGGGCTCCAGGTGAGGTGTGGATAGTGGAATCCGGATGTGAGGTGAGGCTGCGCACGTGATGCAATGTGCAGGCGAGGCAGACTTGATCCCGAATCACAAATTATGAATGCAAGGTGAGAGTGATATGGGTTTACGGGTCAACTCGAGTTGATTTCAGGTTTCTGGGTCAACTCGAACCCAACCCGATTTTACAAATGGGTCTGAAAATGAAACTCGAATCCAACCCATTTGGCAAATGGGTTACCTAGAGTTTTTTTTTTTTCGATCGGGTCTAGGTTGGGTAAAAAATTGACATCCTAGGTGGAACCTTGTCCCAATAGGCTACTACAATCTTCACCTATGTTATCCAAATTGACCTCATCCTAGGTAAACGGAACCTTGTCCCAATAGGCTACTACAATCTTCACCTATGTTATCCATTTGGGTGTTGCCCTGAGATTGAACGAGCTCTGATACCACTTGTCATAAAGAGACCTTGCCCAAGTCACCTATGTGACCTTAATCACTCCTTCCTAGTGCTAAGTCAACCTTAAATTCACACAGTGCTTGGTTATAGAGCAAATAATTATAGAGAGGAATTGAATGGGAAAAGCTTAATTATTATAATAAAATTTTACAATAAGGGTTGGAGGGATTTTGGGAGATTTGAGAGATGGTTACAAATGGAGGGGGAGGGTTCTATTTATAGCCCTCCTCTCATGCCTAAGAACATTCTAAAATTTCATCAATTATTCATATTTGTGGAGCTCTCTAGAATACTCCACATTATTTCTCACACATTTACATGATTCTATAATATTCTAGATTACTCTCCAAATATCTACCCTATTTTAGAATATTCTAGAACATCTAGAATATTTAAGAAAATATTGGCCTATCTAGAGTATTTTAGAACTTTTTAATATGGTGTGAATCCTTTTATGAATAATCTTAAAAGACTCAACCTCCACTTGGTATGCACGCCCATGAGATTTAGCCAAGCCCATGAGATTTAGCCGAACCTTTATGGGCCTATGGCTCATATTTTCCACCCTGCCGCTCCTGCCCATGTTAGCGAAACGGCCACTAGGTGGTCCCACAACCATCAAGCTGGGTGGTTTATCCCTTTTTCTCATCACTTCCCTGACTAGAGCTTCACAACCCATCCATCCACTCCGCTCCCCTTCCACCTTTCCTTTCCCCTATGTCCATGGATTTAATCTTATCCGCCAAACCCTATGGCCTGATACCCCTAGCCGCCTCTCCCAGCTTCCACCTACATAGTCTTTTCCGTCGAGAATTCCTTGGATGCGGCATTCAGCTCAGAACCACGGGCATCCGATACCGAGCCGTCCGCGAGAAGCTAGGGTTTCAAACCCTTTCTCCCCGCTGCGTCGCATTCCAGGATTGCGTCCTGCAGAGTTCCGTTATTGTGATAGCCGCGACAGTTGCTGCCTTCGCAGTGATTGAATTAATGCACCTTAATCGTAATGGAGGAGGAAGCAGTGACAAGGAAATTGAAAGTCAGGTCATTATTGTTAATTTTGTGGTTTCCTAATTGCGGTGTCCTTGATATAATATAATTGATGTCTATAGCTATTGGAGAAGCACGAGAAGAAAAAAAAAAAAAAAAAACTTGATCACAAATGCTTCAAGGGTATTCGAAATAATTTAAGGTATCACATTTTGTGAAGGCAAGTGATCGAGTTTAGTTCCAATTATTGTAATAGAGCAAGGTTTTGAATGTTGATGGACTAGTTCTTTACTCTAACACATTGGCTTTAGGTTTTTGGTTAGATAGGTGTCTCGCCACGTGTGCAGCAGATCCGAATTATGGCTTAGTGGTCCATGCTCTTGACAAGTGGTGTTAAAATCTAAGATGTTATCAAGTTTGGACGACGGGTGCAAATTTTTTTATCCACTGGTATATTGGGACCTTCTTAGCTTTTAGTGATCCACTCTCTCATGTAAGTTGTTATGAGAGCCAAAGTTTGGCTGAGTATGTGTGATTGATTTAATTTGCGGTTGTCATGATCTTAGTGATCGCTCTCATAATTGAGCAAATTTGAGCAGCAATTCCAATGCATGTTCTTTGATGAGTTCACTCCTATCCATGTTGTAGAGTGGACTTATTGTTGTTTCTATTGCTACAATGTTTGTTTGAAGTTGAAAGTTTTTTTTAATCTGAAAGTGAGGGTTGATGGCATGCTAAAGAACTATATTGTAAACTAGAAAATTACAAAGGCACTCGAGCGTATTGAGTTTAGTCATATGTTATGTATGGATGTTTCTAGAGCTTTGATATGTAAGTGGCTGCCTATTACCTATTGGTTTAGGGTTCATAGTTGAAGCAAGTCCCACATTGCCATATGAACATTGTTATATGATCCACATTCAATTGAACGGCCTTATTGGTGATTTCAAATTTTCTCCATGGAATGGCTAAAAATTAAAAATGGAACTCAAGATCAGCTGTGTTTTGTAGTAAGTATAGGATGTGTCAGTTTAAGTTATAAGTCTTTATTTGGTCCTAAATTATTTCATGCTTCAATGATAATAGTGCTGTTGTCACCATTTTCTGACTTGCTCATGGAATTGTTGATACAGGTTTGTATTTGAGGTAAATTGGTATAATTGCATTCATTGCACTCTTACCCATTCTAGTAATAGATGTGAAGTTGATCTATTATATAATGTCCAAACTTGTGAAAAAAGTTCTTAACCATTCCAAAGAGTAGCGGTGAGAATGATCAAAATTTTAGCTGATCCAGGCTCAAAATTGGCTAAATATATATAGCCTGGCTCAACATTGGCTAGAAGACATATAGTTGGCTTAAATTGGCATCTGGCTTGAACTGATTCATTTTTTAGTTAGCTCAGCTTGAATCAACTCAAATTCAACCCAGCTCAACTTTGAATATAACCATCTCAAAATCATTATATATATATATATATATAGCTGATAAGATTGAACTAAGACAAAAATTTGCCTTTTAGCTGAACTCATTTAGCTCGATTTGTGCTTTTGGGTTGAGCTAAAAATTGATTTGATCAAGGTAAATTTTCAACCCAACGAAAGAGGGGCTATATTGACACCAACTTTTTCACCTTTGAATCCTTATGCCCATTTTCAACTTGGAGCTCAGGTGGAATGATATATACTTCGAAGTAGGTGAGCAGGGGTGAGGGAAGTTTGAAGGGTTGGAATCATTGAAATCATCATATTATTCTTCATTGCTTATGTTTAAATGAGAGATTGCTTTTCGATTATGTTCTTCTCATTATAAATGGCTACAACTTGGTCAACCTAAATCATAATAAAGTAAAAGCCTGTGACATTGAAATTGGCAATAAGGTGAGCTTTTCTAATTTGTGGTTTACTAATTACATCATTTGTAGTTTATGCTAACTGATGTCTTTTAGTAGCGAAAAAGACATGAGAAGATAAATTTGCTAGGTCAGAATTATTTGAAGTGTACATGTCTAATGTGATATACTTGCATTTAATTAGGCATTAATTTCATATATGCCTGTCAGTTAGGGTAGAAATATGTTTAATAATTAGCATAACCATAAATATTGACAAAATTATTTTTTGCTTTATCAGGGAAAATATGGTTGAGTAAATCACTCAATTACTGTATTGTATGTTATAGTTTCGTTCCTATATAATGGTCAGTTTTCTTGCTTCAGTCTTCCGAAAGTCGGGTGAAAAAAAAAAAAAACAAAAGTTGTAATAACTGTGCCCAAAGTTAAATGAGGAAGCTTTTATGTCAAAATTAATTGCTTTTATAACGTTTTTTCCTTTGTGAAATCCATATCAATCATAAATGATTGACTCCCTTTTTTTGTCCTGTGGGTGTTACTGTTAATACGACGTAGCTATTCCTCACCATTTTGGCTCCAGTTAATGGTGCATCTGAATTTTCTTAATCTTATCGATTACATTTGTTGCTTGTCTTCATACGCTATCCACTATTCATTTAACTTTATCTAGTTTTAGAATCAAGTCTTCGCTGTTCTTTATGGACAGTGTAGCAACTGTTTATTCTCATTCGGCTACCTCTCTGTCCTGATGCTTTTCTCTACATTGCTTTTGATAGCTTGAGCATGGTGTTGTTTGTTGTCTGCCTACATGTACACTTGTCTGTGCTTTCCAAATGCATCCATGCTTTTGATGGACTATGTATGCTTTATTTAAAGTTTATCCCAATCAGTAATTAGGGTTTTGAATTTTTTTCTTTAAACTATACACTTTGATCTAACTTATTATCATATCTTTCTATATCCTTTGTGTTCACAACAGGAAATCTCTGATGCTTTGGTATTCGGTGAGATGTCTGAAGATACCATCATTCCACTGCAGGAATGCATCGGGAAACAGGCTTTATCAAGTGAATCCCTTAGCAAATTGCCTTCTATTTGTGATGGAATGAACTTTGCTTCTAGTGCACCTAAAGTTATTTCTTCAACAAAGGATCATGCCTTCGTTTGTAATGATGGTGAACTCTTAAACCCTCAGATAACAGGGTTATCTCTGGATGTATTAAATAAGGAACTGCATCCAGTTGATGAACCGTTTACTTTGTTCCCAATGGCTAGCATGTTGGTCCAAACCAAAGTTGGTGGTTCAATGGGTCCTTTGATTATTGGCCAAATAGAGTCAAGGGAGAAAGGTAGTGTTGTTTTAGATAAGTCAGACATCATGCCAGAAAAGCTTGAAAAAGGTCTTTCAGGTAGCAGCGTGCACTCTTTGAAGGCTTTTCATATTTCTAATTTTTTTGTGGTCCCGGTGAAGAGCAAGAAGAGAGAATTCAGTCAAAATAATTATGATAGGACAAAGCGACATATAGTTAATGAAAGTAAGCTTCTGGATTCAAACCACAATGCAGATCATATATCTACTGAAGAGGCTTATGAATGCGGTAAAGAACAATCTGAGGTCAGGTCTCTATCTTGTTTCAATAACTTGTACGAGAAACCTCTCAGTCTCATTCTTCAGAATGACAGTGATTATTATGATTTAAAGCTTTCTGTGAAGAGGGCAGAAGTCCTTGAGAAAGGTTCTTCAAAACCTGCAGGTTAAGCTCAGCTTATGCTTGCTAATGCTATCTGTTATCCATCATTGCAAATTTATATCGCTTCTGCTCACTATAGTTATGACGAATGCTTTTACTTTTGATCTGATTGGCTTTATTGCAGCAAATTCAGATCTTCCAGAACGACAGGCCCTTTTTATGTGCTTTAAGAAAACTTTCAATAGTAATGAGAAGGGACTAACCAATGGCTGTAGATCCATACAGGATATTGATAGAAGTTTCATGTGCAAACAAGATAACAAACCCTTGTCTAGATTCTTTCAACCAAATGGAGGACTTGTAAAAGATTCAAGCAGTCTGGAAACTTACTTAAGAACCTATGAATGCTTATTAAGGGATGCGAGGTATGAGCATGGTTTTGCAGATTTTTTTGTTGAAATGCACTATTTTGTAAGGAGCAATCACAAAAATTTCAGATGAGTTCAACTAAGAACATTTATAAGTTTATACATTTTTTATTTTTTACTGGCTTTCTTCTGTGAAAGTATGTCTCTGAATCACTTGAAATGATGCATCTAGATTAAAAGACTGTTTAGATTTGCTGGAGAGTTTGGAAACAAAGGGGCTTCTGGATATGGACAAGGTATGATATTTTTTCTCCACCTTGTCTATTTATTTTAGTCCTTCTCTTCATGCGACTTAAAAGCTCATTTTGTTAGGAAATATGTGTTAAATTCAGAAAATTGGAGAGGGAAAAGCTTAATTTTGTTATACAAAGTTATATCTATTTATATATCTATACAATATGTCTTAATAAAGAAATAAATAACTACAGAATCATGCATAATTGCCTTAATATAATCCTTCTTAAATCAACCACCCAAATATAGAAGGAGATTGGCGTGATCTAGGTGAGCTTCCCATGGATTCCCATCCTGGCCGTGGGATCAAGTGTCGAGGGACGTTAGGGATTTTGAGACTCCCCCTCAAGCTCGGGAATACAAATTTTTCATTCCTAGCTTGGTAATTAGTCGCACAAAAGTAGAGTTATCAAGTTCCTTGGTGCACCGAGTCATCCATTTGGTCAAAACTTTGGGAGGAGTTAGGTTTGAACATTACGACAACGGCAAATGATAGCGATGAAGGTTATATCAATCAAGCCTGCATGGTGCAAGGCAACAGTGAAGGCTATATTAAACAGTAGCCCTCAAGATATTGAAAAATGGAAATAAAGGCCGGTGGTAGGACAACACGGAAAGTGGATTAATTATCCTTCGGCTCCGTCTCCCTCTCGGTTCTAAAGGGAAGGCCTACAATGAAGGCACAACAACAAAAAAGGAAAAAAAAAAAAAATTTATGGTTGCGGAAAGCTTCAACGACAGGAGTATAAACACACGTCTCAAGCGACTCAACACTCAATACGTAGATCTCCTCCTACCCAGGTCATCCGACTCCACTTAAACAAACTGTTCGATAGGCCAGTATAGGTGCACACAAAGCCTCTGATCCCTTTGGTCTAATTGTAAGAGAGAGTGCAGGTCTTGCACTCTTGCTTGTCCTTGCCCCCGCGTGAGAGGGAACTCTTGGCTCTTTCCTAACACACACAGGAGGAGGTCCTTTGCTCATTTCTGCTCGGTCGACTCTGGACATCGCACGCAAGAGGAGCCTTCCCACTCGATATCTCCTCGGCCTTGGATGCACGAAGGTCTTCAAAATTCCGACAATGAAGACTAGTGGTGAGAACCAATATTCCTCAAAATTCTGACAATGAAGACCAGCAGTGAAAACCTATATTCCTCAAAATTCCGACAATGAAGGCCGGTTGAAAGACCAGTATTCCTTAGAATTCTGACAATGAAAGCCGGTGGTGGGAATCTGGATTCCTCAAAATTCCAACAATGAAGGCCGGTGGTGGGAACCTGTATTCTTTAGAATTCTGGCAATCAGGACTGGTGGTGGGAACCCGGAGGACCAAAAAGCGCCAGCTCCTTCAGGGTAGGATAAAGTGCTTATAATCTCCCTGTAGCCTCACCCTCGATATCCACGATCGACTCTCTACTTAGGGAAGTAGTGTACTTCACCATTTTCATGCTCACCAATTCTTCGGTCACCGTAAGCACGCACTGGACTGTGCAGTGAACTGTCGTAACACCAAGAAAGCCATCTTCTTCCCCTCCGTGTGTATCGTCTGGGTAACTCCACATATCAGGATCGTTCCATCAACGAGCTTTGAATCCAGCAAATTGACTTCAGTCCAAATTAGACCGACAAGGTTCTCAATAACGATTCCGTTAGCGATAGTGAAGAAGGCAAGAGAACATGGGTTACGAAGTGGCGTTCATCTGATTTGAGGGATTGGTCCCAGTGGTGGAGATCTTGAGAGAGGTTGACTTCTTTTGCTATCCAGAAGGATGCTTTGGCCTTCTTGTACATCTCCCATATCCGAGGGTAGCAGATCGAGAACATGCAGAAGTGGTCGTGATTTGGGGCAAGGAGGGGCTCTTAGAGTGGAGGAATTGATGGCATGTACAACATCTCTTCTACCGTTTATTCCTGTCTCGGTTTGACTCCACCACACGCACGAGGGTCGGTCGTCCCTTCTTAGGCTCACACATATGCAGTTCTTGCTTGCTCCATCTTTTATTCTTTTGATCCTATTTTTTCATTCAGTTTGGCCCCAAGGTAGGCACACACGAGAGGGGTCTTGTGTGCCTTCTCTAGCCGCACGCAAAAGACCAAAGGGGAAGCCCTCTCACTTGCTCGGATGCTCTGGACGCACGTGAGTAGGAAGCAAAATGCAAGAACTAGCTCGCCCTTGATTACGCACAGCGTTGAGCGCAATCCCGCTCAATCAGCACTCAGACACACGCACATAATCTTCTGGCCGCACGCCTCTCCTATCCCATTCGGTCGCACGCATGCGAGAGGGGTTTACGAGATGTTGTTCTCTCTCAATCGAACGCAGAGATCACATGGTTCTTTCTCTACTCCTCCAAACGAGATGCACTAGATGTTTGTCTCATTTGATCAAACGAATAGACTGCGGGATGAGACACTCTCCCCTCTCGATTGGACATATGCATGAACGAACAAACCGGAATACTCTCCCCTTCATTTTGAAGGGAAGGCCATACACTCCCTTTCGTTTCTGAAGGGAAGGCTCCCGAGCCTTCCCTTCAGAAAGTCCGACAATAAAAAAACTCAGAATTCAGGCCAAAGCAATGAATGCGCTAATACCATGTTAAATTCATAAAATTTGAGAGGGAAATACTTAATTTCATTATACAAAATTATCCCTATTTATAGATCTATATAAGATGTTTTAATAAATAAACAAATAACTACATAATCATGCATAATTACCTTAATATAATACTTCCTAAATCAACCAACCAAATATAAAAGGAGATCAGCGCAATCCAGGTGAGCCTCTCATGGATTCTCATCCTGGCCATGAGATCAAACGTCAAGGGACGGCTGAGATTTAACAGAGATTGGCATGATCTAGGTAAGTCTCCCACGGATTCTCATCCTGGCCGTGGATTTAAGCGTCAAGGGACGGTTGAGATTTCAACAATATGTTTTGAAAAATGAAGAATTGAGCAGATTAAGTCATTTGAATGCATGCGGTTGGAAATCAATATTGGTTTTAAACTCCAAATCACCTTCAAAATTTGATGGTTTCATTTCACACTCAAAATAAGTGAAAATAAGTGAAAATGAAATCATCATTTTCTAAATATATTTTCCATTTACAAGCAGACAAATGAACCCTTTATTTGTCTCTTCTTGTTGCTTAGGTCCATCACACACGGTTTCTATATGCTTGTAAGATCCAAAAGAAAGTCAAAGAGGCTTTTCGCTTTTGTAAACTAATCAACAAGCCGAAGCTGAGCACATTTAACATGCTTTTATCTGTCTGTGCAAACTCACAGGATTTTGATGGTAATTCCTTTATCTGCACCTTATCAGACTTGAGTAATCTTAATTTACAGCCCTTTTGAAATTTCAAATGCTTGATCTCTGCATTTTTTTTTTTTTTTTTCAGGAGCTTTTGAAGTGATGCTGCTAATTAAGGAGGCTAAGCTGAAACCTGATTGTAAACTTTACACCACTCTGATATCATCATGTGGGAAATGTGGAAAGGTTGACGCCATGTTTGAAGTATGTTAACCTACTCATTTCTATAACTATGGTAGCAATAAATTGGTTAGAGAGACGGTACCATTTATAGTTATTAAGATACCCATTTGCACTTCTTTCTATGTACATTCGTATTGTATTAAGGATATGCTGTTCTCCTGTTTGACATTTAGTTGTAGCCTAAATCAGGCTGTTAACTTGATAAGATTTACATGCAATGTACACGAATTAATGGATTAACATTTCCTATTCTTAAGGTTTACTTGAAAGAATGAGGTTATTTCTTTCCTACTAGTTTAATTGCATGCGCACTGCACTATTGGGTCATAAAAAATAAATAAGAATATCATTAAAATAAAAAAAGTAATAATATAATTATATAAAAATATTTAGCTATTTGTTGTTTGAATTAAATTTAAAAAGGACAATGGTTTATTATTGATGAGATTGACTACTCAACATTAAAATCATCTAAAGCACATCCATCATACACGTTTAAGAATGTGATATAAAGACAAAATTGATAATGTGGTGAAAAATTGTATCATAATATTCTAATAAAAATGATAAGGATGAATTTAATGCTTTTGGATATGCTTTTTGATGTGTAATATATAAATAATATATATTGCATCAATCTCAAAACAAATTCAAAGACTTTAATGCTAACCATAATAAAAAATTTAGTCAAATAATCTTGATGTTTTTTTTTCTTAATATGATTAGAATATATGTAATTGAATGCTCTTGATCATAAAATAAATAAAAAATAATAATAATTTAATTCAAATAAAGTATATTGAACACATCAATATAAATGAAAAGTTGATATAATTGTTATAAGAATAACAAACTTTTGATAATAATATCAATCTATCTATTACATACCTAAAATTTTAATATAAATATTTAAAACTTTATCATTAAAGCTTAGAATGTTATTGAAGTAATATGCAAAAATATAAATATAAAATATAATATAAAAAAAAAATCAAGACTTTAACGTTAAAAATGTTTCTAAGAACCTTATGAGAGATAGAGAGAGTTTAAGCATAAATTATTATTTTGTTGGGCTCTATTAAAATATGCTGACACTTAATTTTCAACAATAAAGCATTATTTTAACTATTAGATCCAGTAGAGCTAAACAAATTATGAAACAAAAAAAATTGATATTTCATAAGAGGATGGAAAGTCTCAGAGCATAATTTATAAAATATGCCATAAGATTGTGAGGACTACTTACCTTTAAACTATAAACATTATGTCTAGATTAAAATGAGATTAAAGTGGAACTAAAAGTAAATTACATAATAAAAATAAATAAAATTTGAATAGGAGTAAAATTTATATAGTGATTTTATGCTTTTAAAATTATTTCTATACTGTTGAAAATAATTAGGTTTAATCAAAATTTATTGTAACAATCCCAATTTTTTTTGAATTTCAATTTGAGACCATCAAATTAGGTTTGAGTCACTTCAAAATCATCAAGCCAAATGAAAAATCAAATATCAATTGAAATCACTAAAACTCAAAACACAAATAATTAGTTATCAATACAAATATAATATTGGCTTTAAAAATTGTCAAAATCATCAACTTAAAATAATATTTTTAATTAATAAATTTTAAATAAATATGATCGAATCTAAACCTTAAACTCCATTGAAATGGTCAAATTCAAAGAGTGTGAAGATATGATAGCGCTAGGAGCCAAACCAAAAATATAATGAATTATAATTGTATTGCGTAATGCTTCTATAAAATAATTTTACATCTTGTTAAATATAAACAAGAAAAATCAAAATGAGCTGATGCAGGAAGAAAACAACATAAACAACTACCAGTAAAATAATTTGTTCGTGAATAGTTGAAGGAATGGCGATCATGACTATAGCACCCACATCAGCAATCGAGGAGATGATATCCACAATACAAACAATGATAATATATTTATCTAAAGCAATTGATTAGAATCAGCTAAATAAGTTTGAAATACCAACAAATTTTGAAATAAAAATTTATTTCTTATATAAATAGAAAATTGATGTAGGACTAAATGCTTTTAAATGGATGAAATAATAATATTGCACGATCCATTGGTTAGAACAATAAAGATTAAACCATTAGCAATTAAAACAATAAAATAAAACAAGAGAAGGGTGCCTACGCTTAGGCCAAGCCATTTGCTAAACACTTGGATAATCAAAATAACTTAGAAATTCAACAACATGCCAAGTAAGTAGTTTTCAACAACATTCTTATTCTAACAATAAGATTAGAAGCAAAGAAGCACACTCAATCCTACGTTTACTAGGCTTTGGCATTAGGTGAAACACGACTCTTCGCGATTTGTCATCACTTACAAAGTTAGTGAATAATTAAAGCAAATGAGGAGGGGAAGAGATTCACCCTTGGGAAGGTTCGGAGACAATTTGCCATTGAGCAACGACAAGTTGCTCGTCGATAGCCTCCAATAGGGTGAAGAGGATGCTATCCACGTACTCTTCAATGGAATGATCGATCTCCGGGTTGAAGTCAAATAAAGGGGAGTGAAGGATATTAACGTATCCTTGCTCGTCGTAAGCGAACCCGTAATCAAGCTCCGGATCGGCCATTCATAGGTGCTAGAAGAAGTTTGTATCCGAAGATCACTATCAATCCTTTGGAACTCCGTTAGAGAGAAAGAAGTTTCTCTCGAACTTGGAGATGATGGTGGTGTGGCTGGACAAGGGTGGAGGGAAAAGTTTTCCAAGCAATGCTCTAATTAATTCCTATGATTGGAATTAATTAAAAAGGAGAGAGGAGGTAGGTAGGGGTGGCGACAAAGAGAGGAGATTAGGGAAATTGTTTCCAAATTGTAAGATTTGATTTTGGAAAGAAATAAGGAGGTGTGGGAGCTTTGAAAATTTCGACTAAGAGAGGGAGGGGAATTAAGAAAGGTTTCCAAGAGAGAATAAGTGGATTTAGAAATAAATTCTTAAAGATTTAATTAGGGGGCCAGCGACATCTTTGGCTAGGAAAAGATTTGCGAGGGAGATTTGGATTGCTATTTTAGGATTTAGCGATTAGGAAAGTTTTAAAGAAATCCCAATTAATTTGAAATTCAAATTGGGTTTAACTTCGAAAACTTTACTAAAATAAGTTTCTTAAATTAGGAAAGAATTTTCAAATTCAAAATAATTTGAAATTTGAAATTACGCTTTCCCAAATTAAGGAGAATCATTTATGGAAGGTATTCGAAGAGGGGAATTTGAATTTTGGAGGGGGAAGAGGGGATAGGGCCGGCGGGTTGGTGGGGGATTGGGTGTGGGGGTTTCGATGGGGGAGGTGAGGGTGGAAGTGGAGTTGGGGCTACTCGAAGGTGAGGAGGGGAGTTAAATGGTGGCCGACGGCTTAAGGAGATGGGGATGGGCTAGACGGCTGGCGGCTTGGTGGCAAAGGAAGAAAGATAGATAAAGGAAAGAACCATGAACCCGACCGTTTCCATGGTTTGATGTAGGCAAGGGGGGTCAAATCAAGGGGGACCTTCTTGTCCCTTGGGTTGTTTGCTGTAATTCGGTTTGGGCCTTGGCTGCTCTCGGGTTGGGCTTTGGCTGCTTGGTTTTGAGCTTAAAAAGTTGGGTTCTACTTGGTGCTAGTTCATTAATGTTTGAGCTGAAGTTTAGCTCATTATTTGGAGTAATTGCACTCCCTAGCTCATAAATTCATAAAGGTATGTGGAGTGGAGCTTGTCTCTTCCTATTATTGTCTCTTTGGTTTCTTACTTGTGAGTAAATGCTGTGGGCTGGTTGTCTTTTCGTTTCTTTTTCCCTAGCTGCTTTCCCGTGACCCCTTTGCCCCGTTTCCCGTGTGGCTCCTCGGGTCCCTCTCTGGCTGCTTTTCTGTTGCTTGCTTGCTGGGTTTCCCATGGCTTTTCTTCCTGTTTTCTGTGCTGAATTTGTGGGCTGTGTAGAGGCCTTTGGCCTTTCATTTCCCCAAACATGATTGGTTTTGGTTGGAGGTGTTATGGCTGTTTGGCTTCTTTCTTTTCCTTATAAATAGGAGATATTTTGTATGTTTAAAATGTTGTTATGATGGAATTTTTGGAGTAAAAAACCTGAGGGTTTTTTCTTCCTTCTTTGGAAAAGCTTGTGAGCTTGTTCCGTGCTTCTCTTCTTCTCTAGGAAAGCTTGCGAGCTTCTCCTCCCTTTCGTCTCGACTTCTTGCCTTCTTCTTCTCTCCTCAAGTTTACTCCCTACTTGTATCCTTCTTCTCACGGGGCGGAAGAAATGCAATTTTAGGAAGTTTTATGTATTGTTTTATTTTAATTTCATAATTTTGTAAGTGTCCTTTGTTGTAAGTGTCTTTATATAATATAAAAGGTGTTTTTGGGGAATTGTGTCATTTCTATTTCCTAGGAAGCTCTAGTTCTTGCTTGCAAAAATTTGGGGTTTTTTCCCAAATTTTTGCTTGCATCAAGGTTGGTGGGTGATCTAAACTTCCCTCTCCAAGGTTCCTCACTCCAATCTCTCAAGCTCTCAAGAGAACTCAAACAAAGAGAAGAAATTTTATTAATCAATCATTCATTAGCTTTTGAAGAACACGAGGGCTATAAATAGCCTCGTACGAAGACTCAAGAAATAAAAGGACGACAATGCCCTAGGGCTTACATACGACCTCCCTTAAGAAAAGGATAAAACAGGAAAATAAATACACATAAATAATAAAAGCTACATAACATAATAAAAGAAAACAAATACATGTAATGACTAAAAAATAGATAGACTTGATCGAGGTCGTAGATCGACGACCACGCCTCTGATATACTTTCCATGTTCTGATGTCCCCATAAAAAATATAATATATAAATAAAAAATATTTAGTTAGAATCTCTTAACAACTAATTTCTATTATTGAACAATAATATTTAAGATAACTAAAAAACGTATGCCAACGCTATAAGGAGGCAAATTTTAAATCAATATTATGTTAGCAGTTTTAGAAATGGTATTTCTTTATTATATTTAAAATAGAATTTGACTCTTAACAGGACATAATGGAGAAAAAGACCAACCCCATGTAGGGGGATAAAGGCTTGATGTTGTTATTGTTGTTGTTGATTAGGTTAATACTTAATAGTATTTTGCCTATATAAGCAATGAGATTTATGCACAACATAAAGTAATGTGATTGACTAATTAATAAATATTTTAGTAAGATATAATAGAAAATGGAGATGTAAGAAGACATATAAGTTAAAAAAAGAAAAAATAAAATAAAATTGCAAAGGAATCAAAGTCAATATGATAAAATGGAAAAATTTTGTAACAATGGTATGAAAAAATTACTTTATAAAAAAATCAAGTTAATTTTAGTTGAAGTGACACTTATCTTCAACTAAAGAATAACATAAAATTTTTCTGTTCCTTATAAAATTTATGAAACTCTAACAACCAAGAGTATATGATAATGTCAAAATGGGAGCTTGTTGGGAGAAAACTTTGACGAAACCAAATTCGTGTTAAGGAGAAGATGATTTTGCAAGGGTAGTTAGAAAGGAGAATGAGTGAAAGCTCTTGAATATTATAAATTCAACTACAAACTTTAAGATGTGACCTCATACTCAATTCAATCTGGAATTTTAAGAGCAATTTGGAATTTGAAGAGAGAAATTAAAAAGAATTCGAGGAGATACAGTTGGAGATGAATGAGATGAATGGGAGAAGGGGCGGTCACATTGGACGTTCGTTATAGATTTGAAGGGAGAAATCAAAATTTAATGTTCTGGTCCTTCTGGATGGTTTTAGATTAAATTTTGATAATTTAAAAAGAGCTAATTTAATAGAATATTACTTTTCTTATATTTGAAGGTTCAATTTAGAATTTCAAGGGAAAAATTTGAATTTATTGGACAATTACAATTAACTTTGATATCATTACTTTTATTAGATTTGAATATAAATGGATTGTTGAAATTGATAGAAATAAAAAAAATTAATAATTTAGTAGGTGTTGCAGAATAATAAATATTAAAGATTTAAAGCGTTGTTAATAATTTCAAGCGAGAAATATCAATTTGTAGGATTTTTAAGATTTAATTTTTGTGACGTATTGGATTATTGAAGTTGATATAAACAAAGAGCCAATTTAACAGATATAGCAGAATGATATAAATAAATAAAAACTGTTGTTCATATTAAAAATTTAAAATCTTAGAAAATTAAAATAATAATTTTTCATCAATTAATTAATAATACATTTCATTGGTTAATATTTATTCCTTAATAATTATAAATGCTCGAACTTTCATGACCAAAAGGTCAAAAATAAAAAATCTAAATTAATTGATAGTTAATTATTGTATTATAATTAATTAATAAATTACATTAAATATTTTAAAAATTTAAAAATTATATAATTTAGCTACAACGGAATTTAAAAAATTAATACTTAAAGTAATTTTCATAATTCAAATTATAAAATAATTAAACATTTTTAATATTTATAATTAATCTTGATAATTTATGTGCAACAAGTATAATTAATGAATACAAACTTCAAAATCTTGATAATTGATGTGAAGCTTGCATTATAATTTATTAACTGACATTTATTCCTTAATAACTATTAAACTTCTGTAAGTTTGATAACTGACATTTTGAAAATAAAAATTTAAAGTAATTAATTTATTAATTATTACATTATTATTTAGATATTTTTATGTAAAATATAATTAAATTGAAATGACTAAATTTGAATGATTGAGATGAAAGTAATCAGAGTTAAATGAAAGGTCAGGATTTTTTTGGGAAGAAACTCAGGCCACTTTTATAATAGTAGTATATATACTTTTAATAGGAATCTGACACATGTTATGAATTTACACATGACTTTCAATTTGCCTAAGATTAGCGGACTATGTCTATGAAATTCAGCTTCTAGGCCTCTGAAATGTGGTTGGCATGTGATATGATTTAGCCTCATGTTCTAAACTTGGAGATTTATGTCTTGGGCCTACATGTCTGTATGCTAATTTATGTCAATTCCTAGCTTTGGTGCAGTTGCATTTTAAATTTGCATCTTTCTAAATAACTAGCATTTTATTTTGAAGATGGTTAAAGAAGTTTATTACCTGTTTTACTGGTCTATCTAACATCTTTTATGAGCTCTTTTTCTGCTGCTTTAGTTTTTCCTCATACCTCGACTATATGTATCATTAACTTTAACTAGTTTAATTTTATTTTGAGAGTTACATTTTGAAGCTTTGGGCACCTTTATTACTGCTAGATTCGTCATCCGGTAGCGTCAATTTTAATTTATGAAGAATGGACAGTTGGACACCAACTGATATTTATTAAGTTTTGTACTATTTATTCCTGCAATGCCTTTATCTGACATTTTCATCAAAATCTTAAATTTTCTTCTTAAAGGTCTTTCATGAAATGGTTAATGCTGGAGTTGAGCCGAATGTCAATACTTATGGTGCATTGATCGATGGCTGTGCCAGAGCTGGGCAAGTTGCCAAAGCATTTGGTGCTTATGGAATTATGAGATCCAAGGTCTGATACTGATATCTCATAAATTTTTGAGCCCATGCAGTTTATAACTCCTCAGTTGCATTTGACTGACTTGAGGTGTTATAATAGCTTCCAGCTTAACAAAGTCTTATCTGCAGTAGAATGTGCAACCAGATCGAGTTGTATTCAATGCACTGATCACAGCATGCGGTCGTTCAGGAGCACTTGATCGTGCTTTTGATGTCTTAGCTGAGATGAGAGCAGAACCTAAACCAATAGATCCTGATCATGTCACTGTTGGTGCCCTGGTGAAAACTTGTATTCAAGCTGGTCAGGTATTATTCTTATTTGAAAGTGGCAGGTTATACAGACTATTTTAGGCTTTTTAATAATGTCTAGTCTTGGCTTTATGCTATTTTCCAATATCTGACTTTTCTCAGCATTGATATTGCCGATCTATGATCCTTCAGGCCAAAAGAGCACGCGAAGTGTACAAAATGCTTCATCTATATAACATAAAAGGCACCCCTGATGTTTACACAATTGCTGTCAATAGCTGCAGTCAGAATGGTGATTTGGAATTTGCCCTTAGCATATACGAGGATATGAAAAAGAATGGCGTGTTGCCTGATGAGGTAGTACTCCGTGAATTTGTTATTTTAATTCTCTTGAACATATATACTTTTTACTATAACATGATTAAGCATGAAACCTGATTCTTCTGCATTAGTTACTGCATAATGTATAATGCTCCTACTCATTTTGAATTTTAGTTTGTTCATTTCTTAACAAATCCACGTGATGGGTTACATTTAATTGTTAATTATTAAGAGGAATGTTTTAAATAAGTAGAGCATGTTGAGGCTTGGTAGAGATGAATAATATTTCATTTGTTTACTGAATTTTTATATTTCACCTATTAGTTTTTCTTATAACCGTCTGCAGATTAGGCAGTTCTTTTGCTTGTCCGGTACCTCTTCTTTCTCTAAATTGAATGGGTCAAAAATTGATCTTTATGCATTATTTCTAAGGTCTATGATTAAAAATTATCTAAATGAGGTTTTTGTTATAATTGTTGGACCTGATAATGTTCCAATAGAGGTGTGGAAATGCTTAGGATATGAAAGAATTTTTTGGCTTACTAAACTTTTTAATATTATTTTGAAGACTAAAAAGATGCCAGATGAGTGGAGAATAAGTGTGTTGATTCCTATTTTTAAGAATAAAGGTGATGCACAATATTGTGCGAATTATAGAGGAATTAAGTTAATTTGTCATACTTTTAAACTATGGGAGACAGTTATGGAGCATAGGTTGTGGCGTGATATTGACGTTGCTCAAAATCAATTTGGATTCATGTTGGATAGGCCTACAGTGGAAGCTATATATTTATTTAGAGATTTAACAGAGAAGTATAAAGAGAATAAAGAGGATCTACATATGATATTTATTGAAATGAAAATATTTTCTTACATTTATATTATCGGGGATTTAAATTTCACTTTTAAATTTTGTTTGTAAGTAGTTATGAAGCCTCTTAATAATGCGACATGTTTCTTTTTTTCATTAAGAAAATCCTGGCGATTGTAGTATGATCAACAAATGATATAAATCTTCTAGCCCCAATGATTCATGACTCGAGATGATCCCCAAATGTCACCATGAATGGTAAAACAAGGTTGAGAGGCTTTATATGAATGACTTGGATATATTTTTTTGGTTTGTTTTGACACTTGACATGTTTCACGCTGAAATGACTCTAAATTTTTATTGGGAAAGGAATAATTTTTCATGATACTTAAAGTTTTGGTGACCAAGACAAAGGTGGCATAGCATGATTGTACTCTCTTTAGGAGATAACATCTTGAGCATGTTTTATTTTATAATTTAGGATTTTCTTTATTCAGGATGTATAATACAATATTTTCTTTAGAATTACCAATTGATCTCCCTAATGAGTAAGAATTTTTTTTGTAATTGTTCATTTCTTTGATAATTTTGCTAATGTATGAGAGATTGCATGAAATTTTGAGAGCCAATAGAAGAAATTTAGGATCGTGGTAGTTTGAGATCTTAATTGGCCCATTTCATGTAATTAAACATATCCGTCAATAATCTTTGCTATATATGTCATGGAAGTTGGAACACTGATGTATTTTATAAAGAGACATCCTTGATGTGCGTGAGTCAACTATTCATGATTGAGACTTCTTAAACTTTTAATGAAAGTCACCCTCAACAATACCTTTTTTAAGCATTTGATTCAGTGTTAGTTTAGTTTGGGTGATTTTTTTTAGTTGGCTTAACACCTTTTTTGAATTTAATTTCATTTTTAAATTGGGTTTGTATGTGGTTATGACGTTTTTTAATAATGTGGTGTTTTTTTTTTCCTTTCATCAAGAAAATCTTAGTGATTGTAGTATGATCATCAACAAATGATATAAATCACCTAGTCACAGAGATATTCATAACTGGAGATGGTCCTCAAATGTCACTTTGAATGATAAAAAAAAATTGAGAGGTTTTATATGGATGACTAGGATGTATTTTTTTGGTTTTTTTTTGTTGACAGTTGACATGTTTCACCCTAGAATGACTCCAAATTTTTATTGATAAAAAAGGAAGGGAATAATTTTTCAAGATCCTTAATGTTTTGGTGACCAGGACAAAGGTGGCATAACATGATTGTAATCTCTTTATGAGATACATCCTGAGCATGTTTTATTTCTAATTTAGGATTTTCTTCAGTATTCATGATGTATAATACAATATTTTTTTAGCATTACCAATTGATCTCCTTGAGACCCCATCCTAGAATTTATAATGAGTAAGAATTTTTTTTTGTAATTATTCATTTCTTTGATAATTTTGCTGATGTATGAGAGATTGCATGAAATCTTGAGAGCCAATTGAACGAAATTTAGGATCATGAGAGTTTGGAATCTTAATTGTCCCATTTCTTGTAACTAGACATATCGGTCACTAATCCTTGCTATATATTTCTTGATACACTTACGTGTTTTATGAAATAAAGAGACATTCTCGATCATGTCATTTGATGCACGTAAGGCCAGAATTCATGATCGAGACTTTTTAATTTTTGAATTAAATTCATGTGCAACCATACCATACCATTTTTAAGCATTTGATCCAGTGTTAGTTTCAGGTTTGGTTGAATTTATTCGTAGTTAGCTTAACACCTTTTTCAACTCTTTATTTGCTCTTGATTGAAAGAGAGATCTTATGAGGAATGTTGTTAGTTTATGAGAATCATTGTTATTTGCAAAGAAGACATGATTTATTTTCTTGGTTCCCAATCACCTGGCTTCCCGTGCAATTTCTTATAAGTTTCTTTTGTGTATCCAAATTTTTGGCAGTTGTCATACCAATATCTTTCTTTGTAAAATTTTTATCGGATTTATGCATATCTTGAGAAGTAACTATGTGCTTTCAAAGTTAGCTTGAATACCTTGGTGTCCCTTCGTGGTTTTTTTTGTGACTCTCTTCTCTACGAACTTTAAAGAACACTTTGCAAATGGCTGAAATAATTTTTGCTCCAAATATCTTACATTGTGCTTTATCAAGAATATTATTTATGCGGAAAAGAATTTTTGCTATCATGTTTTTTTCAACTAACATGGATACTCTCAATTTAGTTTTTGAAAGACACTCAATTGCTCCCGATACCTATTAAGAGTATTATAATATTTAATGGTAGAGATAAGCTTGTCGAAGATGATACATTTGATTTCAATTGACTCAACATTACTTTTATTATCCGATTACATTTCTTTTGCAACATTCCAGATTTATTTTTTTTCACATTCCATGGAGTATAAAATTTTGACCAATTTCATTTCCATGGTGTTAATAAGCTAATAATACATAACGATGCTGAGATCTTGATATTTTGAATTTTGGATATTCTTTTTGAAGAGGAATAGCTGCAGCAATGAGGTAATCATCATCGCCTCTCTCTGGTTAATAAGCATCATGATTGATTTAGCCTATTGGAGGGTTATACCTCTGTAGCTTCTGCTCAATAACCTATAGGTTGGAGAAGCTTTCATGGTTGTTGGTATTGCAATGAATGTTATTTCATGGTTGGAGGTGGTGTAACAGGAGGAGCTTTTTTTAGATGCGATTCCATGCTTATCCATTATCAAGGTTAAGACCAAGGAAGAACTTAAAGACTAATGAGGGATAAGAAGGTCACAACAGATGTCTCGGATATGTTGTTGAAAAAAAAATAAATACAGGCACGATATAGAGAAGAAATACTTTTGTTTTTCTTATTTGAATGAGCAAGCTTGTGGCCTTATTTATAGAGTTACAATGATAAATTATGTGATGAAAGAAAGGGGGAAAAATACCAAGCACAAATCTAATGTATTAAATGCATTATATAAGCCTTCTAAAGAAAAGAAAAGAAAAGAAAAGAAAAGAAAAAAAAAAAAAAAAAAAAAAAAAAAAAATATATATATATATATATATATATATATATATATATATATATATATATATATATATATATATATATATGCCTTTTAAAGGAAACAAGTAATAAGCAAAATCGGGGTGCATTTAAATAACCAGAGATCTTTCGTTAGTTGAAGAGGCAGAAGTGGTTGGTGGTGACTGCAGTTCCAAGCAAATTGTTCCCATATGGTGATGGGTTTGATTGCTGTTTATGTATTTTTCCTAAAATAATTCCTGAGTTGTCGCCCACCATTCCTTTAATTACAATTTGATTTCCTGAGATTTGGCAACAATAATACCTTATATAATATTGTTTAATAGTTGTCCACGAGCATCCAGGGATCCAGGATTTCCACACTTTTGCCATCCATGTATCACACTTCTCGAGTTACAAAACTTGATGCCTAATCTGCTTTTATAATATTATTAGTTGATTTTTGTTGATTATTTCACCAGGACTTTTGACTTGTTGGGTGCAAGTTAATCAGGCCGTGTTCTCTTCTCATTGGCTTTTTTCCTGAACTGTTGTAGACTCAACCATTAAATAATGATTTCCCTCATAATGGATCTTTCATGTTCTGCTTGTGATTCTAAGGAGTTTTCTACTTTTACCTTGTGGAATCTTGTATGGCAGATGTTTCTGAGTACAATTATAGATGCTGCTGGTCATGCTCAAAATATAGATGCCGCATTTGCCATCCTGAAGGATGCCAAAAACAGAGGAATAGTTGTTGGAAGCATGACATACAGCTCACTTATGGGGGCTTGTTGCAATGTACGTTTCACTTCACTAGAACTTGATTTATCAATGTGCAGTGCAGATTTGAGCACGTAAAATCTAGATCTTTAAAGCACAAGCTTCAAGTTTTCTGTCATTTCGCCTCAGAAAATTGGTTCAAACCCAGAACTGGAATTGTTTTCATGTTTTAGTTTTTGCAGGGTGGTTATCAAATTTTTATCAAAAGTTTTTGCTGTTAAATTAGATAAAGAATTTGCTAAAATACCAAAAAAGTTTCATGTTTTCTTTAGGCAAAAAACTGGAAGAAGGCTTTGGAGTTGTATGAGGATATTAAAGCTATCAGGTTGCTTCCGACAGTTTCAACGCTGAATGCTTTGGTTACGGCTCTATGTATGTGTTTTCCAACTGCAAATGCTATCTGGACGCTTTAATTAGTTTACTGGATATCTTGTTCATTTGACACACATTTGCTCTGTTTACGTCAATTTTAAATGAACTTGTATGGAGCAACTGCTACTCATAATCTGATCTAATGTAAGCTAACCTTTGAATTGTCATCAATTTGCAATTATGGTTGGGGCGCTATTTATTCAAAGCCTGAAAGTTCTCTTTTCTTCTTCTTTTTTTCCCAACTTATTCTCGCATCATAAGAAAAAAAACAAAAAAGATTCAACCTTTTTAGAGCATCTGACTTGTGGTGTGGAACCGCAACCTGCAGAGAAAGAATAAAGAAAAGCAGAGCAAGACAGTGCAGGAAAAGAAGAAGCAGAGAAGAAGAAGAAGAAGAAGAAGAAGAAGAAGAAGAAGAAGAAGAAGAAGAAGAAGAAGAAATAGAAGAAGAGGAAGAAGAAGAAGAAGAAGTCAGGAAGGGGTAAAAAGCAGTTTGTATTATAATATCTTCTACCTCCCTCCCTTAGCCGGCTTCCTAATATAAGCTAGTAATTGCTGCAAAAAGAAAGGAAATACTAGAAACGTTCCATATGGCCACTAGTTGGCAAAGCAATAAAACAATAACAGAAAGTAATAGAGTAGTGGAGCAGGTCGATATTTGTTAAGGAGGCGGTAAGTTAGGCTGGTGGTATAGGATAGAGATAGTCCACATCAGGTCTCCCCGGGTTCGAGAATTTCCTCATATGAGGAAATGGTGTCGATGATACCTGCATCAGAAGACTTGTATGCAAATAAGTCGGACACATTAAAAGTTGCTGGTGTAAGGAATTCCGGTGGTAAGTCCACAATATAGGCATTGTCGTTGATGCGCCGGATAATGGGAACTGGTCCAATCTTGCGTGGGCTCAACTTTGAATAAGTTCCTGGTTGGAAGCGTTCTTTGCGCATTCGGACCATGACAAGACCGCCAGGATTGAAAACTACCTGCCGTCGATGAGCGTCAGCAAGCTGTTTGTAGCTGTCATTGGCCGCGGACAGCTTTGATTTTACATCCTCAAGCATTTTTGTGTAAGTCTCAGTTGTTTGCAAAGCTGGTTTGCTCTTGCATTTGGGAAGAACAACAATATCAACCACATGGTTCGGCATTTTAGTATAGACAATGCTGAATGGACATTGTCCGGTGGACCGGTTAGCCATGGAATTATATGCAAATTCCGCTTGGCCAAGGTAATCATCCCACTGTTTTGGATGTTCATGTGCTACACATCTCAGCATGTTGCCAAGAGAGCGATTAACCACCTCAGTTTGGCCGTCAGTTTGAGGATGGTATGCCAAACTAAGTTTGATCTCGGTCCTCAAACGTTTCCACAACTCCCGCCAGAAATGACTGTCTGAGGTAATGCTCCGCGGCAAACCATGGAGGCGGACAATTTCTTTAAAAAAAAGAATGGCCACATTAAGAGCGTCGAAAGTTTTCTTACAAGCGAGAAAATGAGCCATTTTTGAGAATCTGTCCACGACGACCATGATGGAGTCGACACCTCGCTTTGTCCGCGGCAGCCCCAGAACAAAATCTATGCTTAAGTCTTCCCAGATGGAATTCGGCACCGGAAGAGGCATATACAAACCGGTGTTCTGAGATGTTCCCTTGTACATTTGGCAAATCGGGCATTTTTCCACAAACCTTATAACGTCTCATCGTAGATGGGGCCAATAGAATCTACTCTGCATTAACTGGAGCGTTTTGGTTCTGCCCGCATGAGCTGCTAAGCCACCACTATGCATTTCCTGGATGAGATACTCTCGTTAGGATGAGTTTGGAATACATAGCAATCCAGCTTTGAATAAATATTCATGCGAAATTGAGTAGTCTTGGAAGGAGGCGGCGGAAGAATTGGAGAGCTCAGCCCAGGGAATTGCAAATTCTTTATCAGTTGCATACATATCCTGAATACTTTGGAGCCCTTGTAGTTCGGTCTGTAACTGCACCACCAACGCCGTGCGTCGGCTTAGAGCATCAGCGACCCGATTCTGCACTCCGGACTTATGTTTCAGGACAAAACTAAAACACTGCAGGAATGTGGTCCACCTCGCGTGCATCTTGTTCACCGTCTTCTGACTGTTAATAAATTGGAGTGCTTGATTGTCGCTACTCAAGATGAAATCCTGATGGAGCAAGTAATGTTCCCATTGTTTCAATGCCCGGACCACTGCTTACAATTCTTGCTCGTAAGCGGACCAGTTTTGGCGGGCTGGACTCAATTTCTCGCTGAAAAATTCAATGGGTCGTCCTTCCTGTGAGAGCACAGCCCCAATGCCCACAGCGGATGCATCCATGTCTACATGAAATGGCTTGTCGAAGTCAGGAATGGCGAGCATCGGTGCAGAACTGAGGGCTCCTTTTAGTGTGTTAAAGCTGTGCTGTAGCTCTTGGGTTCAAAGCAATGATTTGTCCTTGAGACAATCCGTAAGGGGCGCCACAATGATGCTGAAGCCGCGAATAAACCTCCGATAGAAGTTCGCCAATCCAATGAAGCTCCGAATTTCTGGAATTGACTGTGGAGTTGGCTACTTCGCTATGGCGCAGACCTTCTGTGGATCCGTGAGTATGCCGCCGCTGGAGATAATAAATCCCAAGAAATGAACATACCCTATTGCAAACTCACATTTAGGAAAGTTAAGGTAGAGCTTGTGAGCTCTTAAGATTTCAAAAATAGATACGAGATGCTCTAGGTGAGTTTGCGGGGAAGGACTAAAAACCAGGATGTCGTCAAAATAGACGACACAACACTTCCCAAGAATTGGTTTCAGAACTTCGTTCATTAGTCGCATGAACGTTGCCGGGGCATTGCACAGCCCGAATGGCATGACTCGCCATTCATACAACCCTTTGCGAGTCTTGAACGCTGTTTTCCATTCGTTGCCGGGCCGGATGCGAATTTGATGATATCCGCTGCGCAAATCAAGCTTCGAGAAAACAGTCGCACCCACGAGCTTGTCAAGCATATCATCGAGACGAGGCACCGGAAAACGGTATTTTATCGTTATTTTGTTGATAGCCCTACTATCAACGCACATTCGCCAGCTTCCGTCCTTCTTCGGTACCAATAACGCAGGGACGACACAAGGGCTGAGGCTGGGTTGAATCAAGCCCTTGTTCAGCAATTCTTCAATCATTCCCTGCAGCACCTCATGTTCCCGTGGACTCATACGGTGATGCGGTAGGTTCGGAAGCGTATCTCCTGGTTGCAGATCGATTTGATGCTGAAGGCTGCGCAACGGAGGTAATGAGGCGGGTAGTTCCTCAGGCCAAATGTCCGCATATTGGTGAAGTAGACCCTGGACTTCAACGGGCAATTCCGTGAACTTACTATCCGGGTGGGAATCGGCTACCATGAGTGCGAGCATGTCATAGGAATCCTGCCAGGAATTAATGAGAATTGGTTCTGAGACAATGACCATAGCAGCTTTCTCCGGATTTTCTTTTCTGTCCACATTAGACAAGTTCGGCCAAAGCCTAATCTTACGGTTCTTCCAGTAAAAGGTAAAGGTGTTTGTCCGACCATCATGAATGGCTCCAACATCGTACTGCCACGGTCGGCCAAGGATTAAGTGGCAGATGTCCATATCAAGAACATCACACAGCACTTCACAGATGTAGCTTTTCCCAATAGAAAAAGATACCAGGCACATCTCCGACACAGAGATCTCAACACCTTTCTTGACCCAGCTAATTTTGTAGGGGTTTGGATTCTTCGTGGTCTTTAATTGGAGTTTCTGAACTACAGATCGGGCTACAATATTTTTGGTGCATCCTCCGTCAATTAATAGCTCACAAACTTTCCCGTTAACAGTGCATCGAGTACGAAAAATGGCGTGACGTTGGGAGGTACCAGGTTGGCGGGGTGCGATTAATAATTTCTCCATAACACATACTAATGGGTCTCCTTCATCAGCTTGTAAGTCCTCGAAATCTTGTTCGTTTACTGTCTCACCACCGTGGTGGTCATTCTCCAACTCCCCTTAAATCAATTGGAGCTGCTGGCGGTTGGGACAGTCATTTGACTTGTGTCCCGGTTGAAAGCATCGATAACACTTAAGCGTTGTGGGCTTAGTGTAAGGATTGTTCTCCCGCGCAGGGAACCGCGGTCGCAATGCAGACGTTGCTTTCGGCTCAGCTCCAAGGATTCCAGCGCCGCTGGATTGAGGTGTAGCAGGTTTGCTAATAGTAGGGGTGGTCGTAGGGGTCTTGTTCACGTCCCTCGCTGGTTCTGCATTGTACCGACGTGGAGCTTGGTTTTTCGGATGTCTGTTGAGCTGAATCTCGGCCTTAAGAGCGTTATTCACTGCCTGCGATAACGTCCAAACGGAATTGAGTTCCAACTTGTCTTGAATGTTTTCCCTTAATCCTCCAATATATCGTGCGACAAGTTGATTTTCAGACTCATTGAGATCATTCCGGGCGCTGAGTCTATAGAACTCCTATGTATATTCATTCACCGTCATATTACCTTGCGAGCAATGTTGATATTGGAGGTAGAGCATTTGTTCGAAATCCGTGGGTAGGAAATGGCCTCGCAATAGTCGTTTCATCCGGTACCAGCTTGTGATCCTGCCCTTACCTTCCCGTCTCCGCGTTTGCATCAGCTGCAGCCACCACGCTCCGGCTCCGCCTTTTAAACGACAGACAACGTATTTCACCTGTTTTTCAGGTGCAATTTCCATGTAGTCAAAGAAGACTTCAACTGCTCTTTCCCAATCCAAATATTCCTCTATGTTCAGTTTGCCATCAAAGAATGGAATGTCTAGTTTCACACGGAATTCTCCATGTGAATGTTGATGCCCAGGTTGCTGTCGGGGTGTGCCGTAATGATTCGTTCGTTCCTCTTCAAGCTGAATCGGACGTATCTAGAAACTGTTGTGTGTTTGCCTCATTGTTAGAATCAGAAGCATTTTGATGGACTGTGTATTGTCGTTGACGGTGAAGATGTCGCGGCGCCGGTATAGGTGCCGGTGCCGGTGCTAATGGTCGGTTCATCACCGGCGCTTGCCGAGTTGCTCGCAGTGATCGGATCTCTGTCCGCATTTTTGTGGAAAATCGGAAGAATTCATTAGTGAGTACCTCCATATGGCGTGCGATAGACGTTTGAGCATTCCACAGGGCTTCCAGACTTCGATCCTCATCGACCTACGGACGTTTGCTTCCTTCCTCCATTGATGCTCGCAACCGAGCTCTGATACCAATGTGGTGTGGAACCGCAACCTGCAGAGAAAGAATAAAGAAAAGCAGAGCAAGACAGTGCAGGAAAAGAAGAAGCAGAGAAGGAGAAGAAGAAGAAGAAGAAGAAGAAGAAGAAGAAGAAATAGAAGAAATAGAAGAAGAAGAAGAAGTCAGGAAAGGGTAAAAAGCAGTTTGTATTTTAATATCTTCTACCTCCCTCCCTCAGCCGGCTTCCTAATATAAGCTAGTAATTGCTGCAAAAAGAAAGGAAATACTAGAAACGTTCCACATGGCCACTAGTTGGCAAAGCAATAAAACAGTAACAGAAAGTAATAGAGTAGTGGAGCAGGCCGATATTTGTTAAGGAGGCGGTAAGTTAGGCTGGTGGTATAGGATAGAGATAGTCCACATCAACTTGCATCTTATAATTAAAGATATGCATATTACTGAATTTCCAGGATTAAAAAATTACTTCCATCTTATAATTTTGTATGGATTGCACTTGTTTGCCTACTGCGATTTTTTTTCTTTTGAAATGCAAATTTATTACAAGATAATTATATGAGCATAACAAAGACGATCACCAAGAATTGATAGCTTACAAAAAAAAAAAAAAAAAAAAAAAAAAAAAAAAAAAAAAAAAAAAAACAGAAGATCGAATAAATCTATATCATGAAGCCAAAGAATGAAACATTCAACACTATAAGAAAACAATATTGGAGACAAAAAATACTTTTTTGGACTACCTTGTTTGAAGCTTGGTGAAAACAGGAGAGTGCCTATATAAATGTATGTTTGATCATTATCGTTTGATGAATAGAATTTGAAATCTTCTATCAGCTAGAACATTATCATTCGTAATGTTCCCATCAGAATAACCAATCTGTAGAGCATTATGACTGACTATGTCTACACTAATAGGAGAGAGAGGGGGAACTTCTAGAATCAGAGGATCAAATTCCATTATCTTGCTAGCAAGAGAAGAAGAGATCATTTTTGTTGGGCTAGCAGCTGGTACGATGGGTTTTGGATCCTAGATAAATCTGTTTGTTACAAATTTTGAATACGCACCTGAGCTAATTGTGGAGGAGCATCAACCATTGCAGGAGTATGAAGGGTATGGCTATTTGAGAGTGCCTCGTGGTTGAATGTTTGATTCCTCGGATCCAGATGAGTGTTAATGCAATCGGAAAAATTATTTCTAAATATTTTATAGAAAGAATAATATGGTGGATACCTTCAAAGACCATAAGATTCTCAGCCAATCCACACATTCTTTTCCAATGGCATGATAACCATTATTTTTATCGAAACTCTGGCTATAGAAAGCCTCAAGAGACGAACAATAATAACACACATATACGAAGATTTTATCAAAGATAGAACCCAAGGAGTATAATGTAGATTAGTTGAAAAAATGTAATAGAAGCTGAGTAAAGATAATCCAAATAGGTGTGATTAGTGGTCCCAGAGATGTGTCAAACCAGAGAAGACCACTTAAGCATATGCTTTAGAAAGCCATTGACATAGTAGGTACATTCAGAGAAGGGTCTGTTGTAGTTTGCATATGAGTATAGTCTAATAGTGATTTGACAAAGTTCAATAAGCCTAACTGAATATTCAGCCATCAAGTATAAATCTGATAAGAATTTGGGAATGACATCCATGTTTGGACTTCTCAAGAAGAATTTGCAAAAAAAAACAAACAGAGCAGTATATCAAGCTCAGAGATCTAAAAAAAAGGAGTTCTTGTTTGCTTTGATATGATGATGATACTTATTTTTTGGGGGAATTGAATCTTAATGAAAATGATAAGTGGTCGGAAGGTGAGTGATAAGTTGACTTTTCAAAGGAATGAATGTTGTGAGCAATAAGAGGTGCCGAATTTGGAAAAATTAGAAGTCAAGTCGACATAGAATACGAAGAAGGCGACTGAATCAAAACAATCATTGAGAACATAGGAGCATCTAAGGAAGTGAGAGATTGCAATAGAATAGGGGCCATGGTCATGGAGATCTGGCAAGTGCTTCTAATGAGAGGAAAATAGGGGCAATGATCTGAGGCGAGGAAGAAAGCCATCTAAAGGGGAAAATAACTGTTAGCTAGGGAGATGGAATGTATGACAGCTGCCATAGATGGCAAACTATGAGCCATAGTTGCAAGGCTCGCAACATCATCATGGTAGACATATGAGAGAGAGTCATTGGCAAACACGTCAATGACGAATCGTGAGGCAGGAAGGCAAAGGAGAACATGCACCAAGTGCGCGTGAGTGGGCTCTGAGTGTGGGATGAGCTCAGCAACCACACTTGATTGGCTACATTTTATTCTTAATTAATTCCATTAGGTTCGTTAAATAAAAAATTTATCTCGTGGGTTCTGCGTTTCTGATATATATACTAAAGAAGTATTCAAAGTAACTGTGTATCTTATTACTTCATATGTATTGTTACAGATTACAAATCAAGTATTTATAGGCTTTCTATAGAATTCTCTAGAATACAAGAAGTGTACTTTCATAGTCTTGCTATAACCGTTTTGCTGAGCTGTCCTTTGCAGGTGTTTGCTGAGAGTTGCTGTCCGCCGACATTTCAGTTACTGTCTTCATCCCCCCTCAAGATGACGGTTCTGTTTGAACAGTCAGCTTGCTTCTTAGATGCTTGAATCGATTTACCGATAACGGTTTTGTTAATATATCAGCTGTTTGATCTTGTGTAGTTACAGGGATTATGGTGATATTCCGAAACTGAATATGATCCCTGATAAAATGTTGATCGATTTCAATGTGCTTTGTTATGGAATGGAATACAGGGTTATTTGCTAACGCTATAGCTGATGTATTGTCACATCGTATCTCAGTTGGTGTGTTGAGCTCTATGTTGAAATCTTTGAGAAGTTTTCTTATCCAAATAACTTCAGCTGTTGCAGCGGCCAATGCCCTATATTCCGCCTCTGTTGATGACCTTGCCACCGTGTGTTGTTTCTTGACACACCATGAGAGAATGGTATTCCCTAGAAATGTGCAGTATCCTGTTGTTGACCTTCTTGTTTGTTTGTCTCCTGCCCAATCAGCATCTGAGTAGGAATAAAGTTCAAGAGGTCCAGATGTAACTGGAATACCAAAGTTAACTGTGCATTTTATGTATCTCAATAGTTTCTTGAGCATATGCATGTGTTCTTGAGCTGGATTGTGCATGTTTTGACAGAGCACGTTAACTGCATACGTGATGTCTGATCTAGTTATTGTTAGATACTGTAAGGCTCCAGTGATTTGTCTGTACGTATGAGCTTCCATCGTGATCTCATCTGTTTTGGTTTCTGCTGTGTATTTTGTGTAAGTAGGAGTGGCTGTTGGTTTGCATTGTGCAAGTCCTGCATTGTTTAGTATATTTTTGGCATATGCTGTCTGAGACATGAAATAAGTATCCTTATGTTTGGTAATTTGAATGCCGAGAAAGTTTGTGATCAACCCCATATCTTTCATTGCAAATTTCTGTTGTAGCTGTCTTATTACTTGTGTTATCATGTTACTATCATTCCCTGTTAATAAAATGTCATCCACATAGATGACCATATATAATTCCACTTGATTTTGACGGAACACAAACAACGATGTGTCAGCTGTGCCATTTTTGAATCCGAGAGATTTGAGGTGATTGCAGAGCGTTTTGAACCACTGCCTTGGAGCTTGTTTAAGCCCATATAATGCCTTGTGTAATTTTTGCATACATAGTTGGGATGAACATGATCTTCAAACCCCTTTGGTTGCTTCATATACACTTCTTCCTCAAGATTACCATGGAGAAATGCATTGACTATATCTAATTGATGTATGGGCCATTGTTTTGATAGAGCGATTGTTATCAATGCTCTTATTGTGGGAAATTTAGCCACTGGGCTAAACGTGTCTTGATAATTGATCCCATATTCTTGGTTGTTCCCTTGTGCTACCAACCTGGCTTTAAATCTTGCTACTGACCCATTCGAATGCCGTTTCGTTTTATACGTCCACTTGCATCCCAATACTGGTACATTTGCTGGATATGGAACTAGATGCCATGTACCCTGTTTCTGTAGTGCCAAGAATTCTTCAGCCATGGCCTTGCGCCAGTGGCTGTGTGTTATGCCGGTCCAGCATGGACCGGATCATCCTGGACCGGCCCAGCCGGTCCGGGCTTATGCCCGACGGAAGAAGGCGGAAGGGAGAGGGGGAACCGGGGTGGGGTCCAATTGATTTCAAATTGAAATTAAATGTTTTTGGAGGGAGAATGAAGGGTAGAGAAGTCCTTTTGCTTTTAATTTGAATTAGAGTGTATTAAATAGGGAGTTATGAGGAGAGGGGTTTTTATCTTGCTTTTGAAAAGAGTTTGAGTTCTAGGTCTTCTTGCTTGGGCTCTCGGCGTTGCCGGAGATTGTAGGAGAGTTGTTCTTCCTCTCGAATTGAAGAACATTGTATCGAGCTTTGGTTTTGATTGCCTACTAGTGGAATACAATCGTTTGCAATTGTTTTCCTACAAGTTTCTTCCCTATTTCCGCTGTTTTTGCGCTATTTGTGTGCCGATTTGGGTTAGGTTTGCTTGCGAACTCAAGTATTACCTTAGGGTTACTTGCGAACTCAAGTATTTCCTATCAAATTGGTATCAGAGCAAGATCCGGGCGGTGGAGGGTGTTTTTTTTTTCCATTATTCGCTGCAGATTTTGTTGATTTTTGGGAGGATCCGGAGGCATCTCGGCATTTCCCATGGCATCTAAGCGAGTAGAAGTCTTGGAGACCGAGATGGGGCAACTTAAAGCGGATCTGGATGAGAAGATGGCCACATTGAGCGAGAATGTGGAAGGGAAATTCGTGGCGTTGGAGAAAATGATGAAGAAGTTGTTGGAAGGGCAAGCAAGGGCTGTGCCGGGGGAGGAAAGAGGAGAAGGGAGTGGGAGCAGGGGGAAGGAGAAGGTAAATCCAGATGAGGAAGAGGAGGTGGAACTGTTTAACAGCAGTGGGAGGATGCCACCTCGGGAGTCCATCAGGCGAGAAGAGCATGAAAGAAGGAGAGACTTCAGGGAAGAAAGAGAGGATGATTGGCGTCGCCGGAGGCCCGATCCCGTGGACCGGCCATGGGGGATCCAGAATCACCATGGCGGAGCGCGAGGGGAAGATGGCTATCGGCGGCCGAGGAGGGATGATGAGCCCCGATATGGAGAGAGGGGAACTTGGGAAGACCCCATTGCATGGGACAGGGGAGGTCACGGGGGAAATAGGGCATACGGGGGGGACACGAGAGCCAGAAAGCTGAAAATGCCCGTGTTCGAAGAGGGAAATGTGGATGAATGGATCCACAAGGTGGAGAGGTATTTTGCAGTGAATGGCCTGATGGAGGAGGAGAGATTGATGGCGGCTAGCATGTGTTTGGAAGGGGCGGCTTTTGCATGGTTCAAATACATGGATAAATGGGATCCGGTGAGGACTTGGAGAGACTTCAAGGAGGCTATCAGGGAGAGATTCAGGGGAGGCAGCCCATGGGAGATATCAGAACAGTTCTATGCCCTCACTCAAGAGGGAACAGTGGAAGAGTACCGGAAGAAATTTGAGAGTCTGGTGGATGACATGGAGGGATTATCGAACAGCACTCTGGGGGGAAACTTTATGAAGGGCCTTAAGCCAGAAATTAGAGATGCGGTGAAGGTAATGAGACCGAGGGACCTGAGGGAGGCCATGGAGTTGGCTCAACTGGTGGAGAACCAGAAGACCAACGCCCGAAGTTGGCGGAACAACCACGCAGTGTGTCCTACCAGGACAACTACCACTTACTTGGCTCCAAAAGGGCCAACCCCTAGTGTCCTTAAAGAAAGTGGGAAGGAGAAGAGCGGGGTGACCAGATCAGCTGGGAGTTTCAAGAGATTGACCGAGGAGGAGATGCAGGAGAAGAGGGCCAAGGGCCTTTGTTTCAGATGTGAGGAGAAGTTTGTTCCAGGGCACCGGTGCAAGGATCGCGCTCTTCGGGCTCTCACCGTCTATATAGACGAGGCGCCTGAGGAGGGTGATGCTTCTGATGAGGAGTAGATTGATCCCCAGTTGGAGGTAGCCGAGGTATCCCTAAATTCTGTGATGGGATTCACTCCTAGCCATACGATGAAGGTGAAAGGGAAAATCCTTGGGAGGGAGGTAGTAGTGTTGATCGACAGTGGAGCCACCCACAATTTCATATCCGCTCAGGTAGCGGAGGAGCTGGGAATGGAGCCTACTGAGACAGGCAGTTATGGAGTGATGATGGGGACAGGGAAGATTGAGTCCAGCACTGGGATCTGCAAGGGGGTGGAGATGAGACTACAGGAGATTAGGGTGGTGGAGGACTTCCTACCCCTGAGGTTGGGTAGCACAGACGTCATTCTGGGCATGAAGTGGCTACAGACCTTGGGTGAAACCAAGGTAAACTGGGGGACCATGGTGATGGAACTGATGGTAGAGGGAAAGAGGGTGAAGCTGAAAGGGGAACCAGGATTATCCAGAGCTGGAGTGTCTCTCAGGTCGATGGTGAAGATGATCCATGAGGAAGGAGGAGGGTTCCTTGTGGAGTTGCAGAGCTTGGAAGATCGTCAGGAGGAGGAAGACAAACACATTCCTGTGTCAGTTCAGCCCTTCCTGAAGGAATTTGAGGATGTGTTCCAACCTCCGGTGGGACTACCACCTGACAGAGAACGGGAGCACCAGATTATCCTGAAAGAGGGGGTATCCCCTATCAGTGTGAGACCTTACAGATACCCTCAGATGCAGAAAGATGAGATTGAGAAGCTGGTGGGAGAAATGCTAGAAGGAGGGATCATTCAGCCCAGTGTGAGTCCTTTCTCTAGCCCAGTTCTGCTGGTAAAAAAGAAGGATGGGAGTTGGAGGTTCTGTGTGGATTACAGAGCCCTCAACAAGGAGACAGTGCCTGACAAATTTCCCATCCCTGTGATTGACGAGTTGATGGATGAGCTACATGGAGCCGTTTTATTCACCAAGATTGATCTAAAGTCAGGCTATCATCAGATCAGGATGAGGAAGGAAGATGTGCAGAAGACAGCCTTCAGGACTCATGATGGCCACTACGAGTTCCTGGTGATGCCTTTTGGCCTCACCAACGCACCAGCCACATTCCAGGCATTGATGAACCGGATCTTCAAGCCACACCTTTGCAGGTTTGTGTTGGTGTTTTTTGATGACATTCTCATCTATAGCAGGACTGAGAAGGAACACCTAGAGCACCTGAGAGTGGTGTTGGGGGTGCTGAGGGAGCATCAGCTGAAGGCCAATTTCAAGAAGTGTGACTTCGCTCAGGCACAAGTGGAGTACCTGGGGCATGTGATATCTCAGGAGGGAGTGGCTGCGGATCAGTCCAAAATAGAGGCAATGTTAGCCTGGCCTCAACCCAAGACCTTGAAGGGGCTCAGAGGGTTTTTGGGACTGACTGGCTACTACAGGAGGTTCGTGAGAGGATACAGCACCATAGCAGGACCGCTGACAGAGCTGCTGAAGAAGGATAATTTTTTATGGGGGAAAGCAGCTTCTGAGGCTTTTGAGAAGCTGAAGAAGGCCATGACGACGGTGCCCGTACTTGCTCTACCAGACTTCAATCAGGTGTTTGTGTTGGAGACAGATGCTTCAGGCTATGGATTGGGGGCAGTGTTGATGCAGAACCATAGAGCCATAGCTTACTTCAGTCAGATACTGTCGTCCCGGGCTAGGCTAAAGTCGGTCTATGAGAGAGAGCTGATGGCGATTGTGCTGGCCATCCAAAAGTGGAGACCTTATTTATTGGGCAGACACTTTATTGTCAGGACTGATCAAAGGAGCCTGAAATACTTGCTAGAGCAGAGGATGGTCACAGAAGAGCATCAGAGGTGGTTGTCCAAGCTGCTCGGATATGATTTTGAGATATACTATCGGCCAGGATTAGAAAATAAGGCAGCGGATGCCTTATCACGCTGTATGGGGGAGCTCCAAGGAATTGCTGTATCAGTACCGGTTCTGATTGATTGGGGAGCCATCAAAGAGGAAAGCATCCAGAATGAGGAGCTAAGGAGAATCAAAGAAGAGGTGCTATCAGATGAAAACAGCTACCCAGGTTACTCAGTGGTGGGAGAAAGACTGTACTATCAGGGAAGGAGTGTGATCCCTAGGTCTTCCATTCATATTCCCCAACTGCTACAGGAATTTCATGGGAGTGCCATAGGAGGGCATTCAGGAGTGCAGAAAACCTATAGCCGGTTAGCTGCGAAATTGTACTGGAAGGGGATGAGGAAAGACATAGAAGAAATGGTGGCTAAGTGTGATACCTGCCAGAGGAACAAGTACATGACGATGGCACCAGGGGGATTACTACAGCCCCTGGCCTTACCAGAGAAGGTTTGGGAGGAGATCACTATGGATTTCATTGATGGGCTTCCAAAATCAGAGGGATATACTGTTATATTTGTAGTGGTCGACAGGCTGAGCAAATATGCTCATTTCATTCCCTTAAGACACCCGTACACAGCGGTGTCTGTAGCAGCAGCATTTGTGAGGGAGATAGTCCGCCTGCATGGGGTACCAGAGTCTATTGTGTCGGATAGGGACAAGGTGTTCCTGAGCCATTTTTGGAGGGAGTTATTTAGGATGCAGGGCACAGTATTGAAGAGGAGCACAGCATATCACCCACAGACTGATGGGCAGACGGAGGTGGTGAATAGAAGCCTGGAGACATACTTGAGATGCTTTGTGTCTGAGACACCGAAGCAGTGGGCCAAATGGCTGGCCTGGGCAGAATATTGGTACAACACCTCCTCTCACTCGGCTACCAAGATGACACCTTTTAAGGTGTTATATGGAAGAGACCCCCCACACCTGGTACATTATAGCCATAGGAGTACTCCAGTATCTGCAGTGGATCAGCATCTGAAGGAAAGAGATCAAGTGTTGGATGAGCTCAAGAGGCATCTTCTCAGAGCCCAACAGATTATGAAGAAACAGGCGGACAGTAAAAGGAGGGATATACAATTTGGAGTGGGAGACAAGGTCTACTTGAAGATCCGACCATACAGGCAGAGGACTATATCCCAGAGGAGATATGAGAAGCTGGCAGCAAGATATTTCGGCCCTTTCGAAGTGGAGGAGAAAATCGGGGAGGTAGCATACAGGTTGAGGCTTCCTTCAACAGCCAGAATACACCCGTTTTTCATGTATCACAGTTGAGGAAAGTGGTGGGGGAACATGCAGTAAGCCCAGAGCTGCCCAGCACATTGAGGGAAGACATGGAAGTGACACTGGAGCCTCTAGCGGTAGAAGGAGTGCGAATCAATGAAAAGGGGGAAAAGGAAGTGAAGATCAGGTGGAACGGCCTCCCAGATTATGAGGCCACATGGGAGCCATTGGAGAGGATTGCAATACAGTTCCCTGCCTTCCACCTTGAGGACAAGGTGGTACTTTGGGAGGGGGGTAATGTTATGCCGGTCCAGCATGGACCGGATCATCCTGGACCGGCCCAGCCGGTCCGGGCTTATGCCCGACGGAAGAAGGCGGAAGGAGAGAGGGGAACCGGGGTGGGGTCCAATTGATTTCAAATTGAAATTAAATGTTTTTGGAGGGAGAATGAAGGGTAGAGAAGTCCTTTTGCTTTTAATTTGAATTAGAGTGTATTAAATAGGGAGTTATGAGGAGAGGGGTTTTTATCTTGCTTTTGAAAAGAGTTTGAGTTCTAGGTCTTCTTGCTTGGGCTCTCGGCGTTGCCGGAGATTGTAGGAGAGTTGTTCTTCCTCTCGAATTGAAGAACATTGTATCGAGCTTTGGTTTTGATTGCCTACTAGTGGAATACAATCGTTTGCAATTGTTTTCCTACAAGTTTCTTCCCTATTTCCGCTGTTTTTGCGCTATTTGTGTGCCGATTTGGGTTAGGTTTGCTTGCGAACTCAAGTATTACCTTAGGGTTACTTGCGAACTCAAGTATTTCCTATCACTGTGCTTGACTGCTTCAGTGTAACAAGTAGGATCACTGTTACTGATTTCTGCTTCATCAGTATTTGTATGTAATAAGTTGAATACTTGTTTTGGGCGAAGTGATCCTGTTTTCTGCCTTGTAATCATATGATGTGTAGATGTCACATCATTTGGCTGATTTGCTGAAACAGTAGCTTCTGATATCCGAGGCAATGATTGAGGAGATGAGTGTGTAGTATTGTTTGTAGAAGTATGAGAATTATGAGTATTGAGAGAGGTGGTACTCATGTTGGGAGTATTGGTTATGTGGTTACTGGGTTGTATGCACGATGTAGGAAGTAGGATGCCAGGTAGCTGTTGAGTGGTGTGTGTATCAGTAGTTTGATTTCGTTGAATTGTTTTGAATGGAAAATTGGTTTCATCAAAGATAACATGTCTAGATGTATAGGTTTTGCGTGTGACTGGATCATAGCATTTGTATCCTTTGGATACAGATGAATAGCCAGTAAACACACAAGATATGGATTTTGGTTCAAGTTTGTGTCTCTTGTTTGATGGTTGTAATGGGAAACAAAGACATCCAAATGTTTTTAGTATTGTGTAATCAGGTGTAAGTTTGTATAAGAGTTGCAATGGAGATGTATTATGTGTAATTTTTGATGGTAATCGGTTGATCAGAAAGGATGCAGTAACCACTGCTTCAGGCCAAAAATCGAGAGGTAGATGAGCCGAGTGTAATAGAGTTCTAGTGGTTTCAATTAGATGTCTGTGTTTTCTTTCAGCCACACCATTTTGTTCAGGTGTGTAGGGACATGAGGTCTGATGTTGTATGCCATGTTGAGTGAGAAAGACATTCATGTTTGAGTTCAGATATTCAGTTCCTCCGTCTGACCTCAGGCACTGAATTTTGTGTTGAAGCTGATTTTCAATCAGGTTTTTGAATTTTATGAAGTGTTGTGTAACTTCAGATTTGTGTATCATTGGAAAGACCCATATGAAACGAGAAAAATCATCTATGAACACAACGTAGTATTTAAATCCATGACTCGATACAACCGGGGATGGTCCCCAAACATCAGAATGAATTAATGCAAGAGGTCTAGACGCTCTATTTTCAGACTTGGAGAAAGGGAGTTTATGGGTTTTAGAAATGACACAATCATGACATAGCTCTTGAGAATTGGGTATTTGAAGATGTTTGTGTTTATTTGAAATGAGCCGAAGTATATGATGATGAGGATGCCCCAGTCTTTTATGCCACAAATGATGAGGCAGCTGTCTTGCTGTGAGAACAGCTTTATTTGATACAGATACGGGATACAAGCCTTTAGAACTTGGTCCCTCGAGAAGAACTTGATGGGTCTGCAAGTCCTTGATTACAAAATCATGAGCATCAAATGATATTGAGATGTTATTTTCTCTTGTGAGAGCAGATATTGATAGTAAATTGTAAGAAATTTGTGGAATATGAAGTATTTGGGATAATCGAAGCTTACTGTTTGATGTTGGTATAATACCTGATCCAGCATGAGCGATTGGAATATTTCTTCCATCACCAATTGTTATAGCATCTGTGCCCATGTATGTTCTTGGCTAATTCAAATTCTCTAATGAATTTGTTAGGTGAGATGAGGCTCCTGAGTCCAGATACCAATCTGGACTGTTTTGTTCTGTTGTCATCACCATCGCCTTCTGAGTTGTTTGCTGTTTCGTCTCCTGAGATTGAGGCTTATAATCTGGATTCATTCTGTGCCAGCATTCTGTTGCAGTATGCCCCCTTTTGTTACATATTTGACATGTAGGAAGATTGGTAGACCCTGTTCTTGGACTGAATTGTGTTCCTCTTCCTCTGCCTCTGCGGCCTTTTCCTCTGTATGAATACAGAGCTGTTGCAGTTTCAGTTAATGACAGATTACTCAATGCTTCTTTTTGAGTATGAATTTCTTCACTTAATAGAAGTGAATATAAGTCATCAAGACTTATAGGATGTAGCATTGTTCTGATTGACGTTTTAAATGCCTGATATGCAGGTGGAAGACCGTTGATCGTGTACATGAGAATATCCTCATCTACTATGGTGGAGCCTGCCGCTGTTATTTGATCAACGATAGTCTTGATCTCCGTAAGATACTGTGTCATTGTTTGTGTGTTCATCTTTAAGTTGTGCAGCTCATTTTTAAGCTGTATTACCCGTGACCTGTTTGTTGATTGCAGTCTTCTTTCTATGACACTCCATATTTCTGAGGATGATTCTAGATTGATCACGTATGGTAGGATTGATGCTGATATTGTGGAACATATCGCTGCTGCAAGATTTTGATCAATCAAAATCCAATCAGCTTTTCTAGATTTTGTTCCGATTCCTTCGTTTCCCTGCATATCTGATTCTGACGGATATGCGCTTGGAAGAAGAAACTGTAGAAAACCATTTGCCTTGAGTAATTTGACAATCTGTGACTTCCAGATTGCATAATTCTCACTTGTTAGTTGATTTGGAACCATGTTTCGGATATTTGAGATCACGAACTTGAGTGAAGCAGGAATTGTAGATTCTTCATTCATTGCTTCTGTTGATTCTCTGATCTGAGATGAATCCGAAGATTGCGCCATAGCTCTGATACCATAAAGAAGTATTCAGAGTAACTGTGTATCTTATTACTTCATATGTATTGTTACAGATTACAAATCAAGTATTTATAGGCTTTCTATAGAATTCTCTAGAATACAAGAAGTGTACTTTCATAGTCTTGCTATAACCGTTTTGCTGAGCTGTCCTTTGCAGGTGTTTGCTGAGAGTTGCTGTCCGCCGACATTTCAGTTACTGTCTTCATATACTAACTTAAAGAGTAATTGTTTTAAAATTTTATTGCTTTTCTATTCTTTGCATGCCTCATTTGTGTAATTCTTCATCAGTCTACTTGTTTCCCGATGTTGAAACCTCTGTTTATTGTCTCTTAAACAATGAGTGGTTTAATAGATATTTATGGATATGCTTCTATTTCAGAAAGGTTTTTGATGCTTAACGACCTAATGACAAAAGCTTTTTTTAATTGACGTTTCGTGCCCATCTCACGTATCAGAATACCGTATTAGAAACAGAGATTTTGTTTGCTAGCATTTATAATTATATCTCATAGCTTCGAACTAGAACTCCTTGTTTCTGTACTAAGAATTATTCGCATTAAGTCTACTTAGACGTGCTGTCCTCGTCTGTCCTTTAAAAACAGTCGTAATATAGCCTGATATTTAGCTTTGCAGGAGTTTGTTAGGTTTTTTCTATTGATACATACATCTTTAGCAAAGAGAGCAATTTTTATTATTTTATTCTGCAGGTTATGTTTCTTCAGTTCTTCACCTTGTATTAGTTTCTTGGTAGATGATGTAAAATATTACCTGATCTGTTTCCGGTAAATCTGATTAGAAGATATTGTAGGTGATGGAGACCAGCTGCCAAAATCTGTTGAAGTTCTTGATGAAATGAAGGAAGCAGGAGTCCTTCCTAATGTCGTTACATATTCCATTCTCATCGTAGCATGTGAAAAGTAATAGTTTTAGACTTTCTATCTGTTTATTTTGTCATGGTTTCCATCTAATCTTCTGAAATTAAAGGAAGCATGAAGCTGAACTGGGATTTTCACTGCTCTCAAAAGCGAAAACAGATGGAATTCTACCGAACCTTATTATGTGCCGGTGTCTTACTGGTAAGTTCAATGTTGGCCCATTGTAATAGTTTGACAATTTTGACCTTTTTCTTGCTTCATTTACCTGTCAATTTGGAGAAACATTTTATCCTTTCAAACTATTTGCATTTCTTTTTCATTGTTGATTTATAGCGACTTTTGATGGAAATGTCATTCTTTGTATTTGTTTTTCATGTCTTCTGCATTGGTTTATCCTCCTCGGTGTTGATAGTTGATGCTTTTGTCTTGCTAGGTTTGTGCCTACGAAGTTATGAAAAGGATTGCTCTCTTCATGAACCTATTATTTCCTTTTACTCTGGAAAGCCACAAATTGATAGCATATGGTATTTAATCACTCTCATATGTTTTGAATGATGTTGATTCTTTTTTTTTTTTTTTTTTAATATTGCTGTTGTGTTGTGCTTTTATTGTTGGGTAAAGTAAATGACTATTGGTAAATTTCTAAAAATTCCGAAAACGATTGAACATAAATCCGGGAGGAGAGATTCAAAGTTCAATGGTTTGGCAGGGTTTGAACTAGATGACATAATAAATCAACATTATTTTAATAAAATTGGAATGATGTAATAATTATGACCTAACTTAAAATTTGATAAAAAAAAAATAAAAAAAATTCATACACAAATAATATCATATATAATTTTAAATTTAAAAACCTTCAATCTATAAATTTAGTTCACATTTAAGCTTATAAATTTAATATATATTATTATATTATATTATATGTATAGATTTAATTTACTCTTATAAATTATATATCAAATTCATACTATAAATTTGGATTTATATATCATTTATATTAGATCATCTATCTTTAGATTGATAAAAAATTATTTATTTTATAGTGTATTAAATAAATAAATAAATTAATTAAATAGATAAAAAATTAAATATTATTATCTGAAAAATAAGTATTATTCACATTATAAAACATTAATTTAAAAATCTATTTAAAAATATATAATATGTATTATGAATTTATTGAAATTTAGTGGTTAATTAAAAATTATATATATTAAATTCAAATTAATATGTTAAATTTATTATATTATTTAATATGCATACTAATTTATTATTTTAATTTATTTAATTATTTAAATGGTTCAACAATTGAATCAGTTGGTTTGAAGAAATTGAGATTGGCTCTGTCAGGTTTAATGTAAAGGCGGTTTTTAAGATTGACTAGATTGGCCATATGATTAGTTCACGATCGAATCAGTCGGTCGGCCTGGTTCAATTTTCAAAACTATGTTAGTATTTGGTGAAATTGCTATTAAGGTTGTGTCTAATCTTTAGTAAGAGTAGAAATAATTTGATAAAAATTATTAAGACAATAATTTATGTTGTTTGAATATTAAAAAATGAACATTATTTTAAATATATATCAGAATAATTTAATATTCTCTTCTTGACAGAAAGGGCTGTAATAAATGGAAAAAATTGGCTTCATTCTAATGCTAAACTATCAATTAATACATGAACAATTACACTACTTATTTTTTTATTTAGTACAAGTTAATTAGAATAATTTATTGTTTTAATATTAATAATAATAATAATAATAATAAATTAATTAACATAATTAATGTAGCTAATTGATTACTTTAAATGTTATGGAATGCCATAAATTTAATCCTAAAAATTTTATTATCCTAAACATTATGGAATACCTAAAATAATTTTAGGACTGATCCAATTAACTTATTTAGAATATTTAATTAGCTTAATTAATCAAACTAGTAAATCTTCATTATTGACTTTACCTAATTACATTGTTGTTATGTTTTATTCATTCATGTATCAAAATTAGAAAATTTACCGACCTCATGTAGTGTGACAAAGGCTTGATGTTGTTGTTGTTGTTGCTGCATGAAAATTAGAAAATTTATTGTTTTTAATTATTTAAAAACCAATTAGCCTCCAACTTAAAATTCTTAATTAGCCTAATCAATGAGGATAATTTATCCCTAATTGATCTAATCAACTTATTAATTAATCAGTCTATTAGTATTTAGTTGTCGTACCCATTTTATAATGACGAATTAATATAGTTTATCTCTAATTTGCTTAATTATTCTGATTAGTTAATAGCCAAATTGTTATTTAATCTCTCATTAATTAGACTATTTGATATTTAATTAATCATTTTATTTACTTAATTTAGTAATATAAGTTTTAACCAAACTATAATTAGTGAGCTAGTCAGTGCATTTTCATCCTATGAAGTGGAAAAACTTACAGGAAAAATTGATTTTCTACAAAACCCTAAATTCTATACCTTGAACTAGGGGTGTAAACGAGTCGAGTCGAGTCGAGTTTAGGCCTTATCAAGCTCAGCTCGTTAGTTGAAAAGCGAGCTCGAACTCGAGCTCGAGCTCGAGTCGAGCTCAACAGGCGAGCTCAAGCTCGAGCTCGTTCCGCGGTAAACGAGCTCGAGCCGGCTCGCGAGCCGGCTCGGTTCAATTTTACATTTTCCCGCCTCCTCTTTTTTCCTTTGACTTGAAACAGTCTGCCTTTTTTTTTCCCGCCTGAGAGCTGTCAACCTGTCATTCGACAGCTTTTTTTTCCCCCAAAAAAAAAGAAAAAAAAAAGCTTTCTGCCTGTCACTTGGAAGTTGAAACTCACGCTTGGTTTAAGGTATATTATAATATATATTATATATTATTTTAATTAATTAACTTATATTATAATATATAAAAAAAAAGCTGTCAGCCTGTCACCAAGCAACCGCAGTTGTTTATATATTATTTTAATTAATTAACATATATTTTAATATATTATAATATATAATAGATATTATTTTAATTAATAAATATTTAACGAGCCAGCTCGCGAGCTCACGAGCCGATCTGGCTCAAGCTCGAACTCGAGCTCGTTTATCATTCGAGCTCGATTATAAGCTCGAGCTTGAGCTCGAAGCTCGATAAGCTCGGCTCGCGAGCTCGTTAACGAGTCGAGTTCGAGCCGGCTCACGAGCCGGCTCGGCTCACTTACACCCCTACCTTGAACGTTGAACCCTAAACCAACTTGATCCAGCTTTATGAAGAAGCCATTTCTTTGTTTTCATAAAGCCGAGCTTGTGAACGCAGTAGATCCTGCTAGACCAAATGCCCATAAATTGTTTCAGTTTTCAAATAAATAGAATAAGAGAGGCTAGCTCATTGTTAGATGGAGCTTAATTTTCATATCCTCTTAATCTTTTATTCCAGTTAATTGTGTGGGCGGATCATCATCATTATAATCTTATCCCACGTATTTTGGGATCGTGTTGTCAAAGTGGTCAAGTGTGGGTGACTATCGTTAAGCAATGACCGTAAGACCCTATTGCTTACTGATGTAGGACTATGAATGCTTTAATTGATTGATATAAGAATTTACACGCTTTTAAATAAGAGCAATAAGAATTAAATGTTAGCTGCTTAATAAAAATATAAAACAAGAAAGGGGTGCCTTAGCTTAGGCCAAGTCACACAATACTTGTTAGGATCACAAAACAATTATAAAATTCAAAATAAACAAATATAGAGGATTTCCAATTACATCCCTAGATTAACAACGAGATTAGATGCATAGAAGTCCTTCACTCATTCCCTTCGTTTGGTAAGCTTAGGCATAGAGCTTTGCACGAGTCCTTATGCTTGATACACAATCACAATCGAGGAGAGTAGGAAGGAAATTGAAGAGGGGGAAAGAGTTCACCATTGTCTTGACATGGCGGTTAAAGCTGTTATTCGATGGCTTCCGAAAGAGTGAATATGATATGCTCCACGTATTCCTCGACGGAATTATCTGCCTCCGGATTGGCGTTGAAGAAAGGTGATCGGAGGATGTTGAAAAAGCCTTGTTCATTGTAAATGAAGTCGGAGTCAAGTTCAGGATCATCCATACATAGGATACGTGGCGTTGAAGTATTGTGGAGGACGCCCTTTGCTGTCCTTGAGGATTATCCTTGAGAAAAAGAAGTTTCTCCAAAGAATCCAAGTGGAAGAAGGGATGGGAGGGTGGTCGGCCAAGGTAGGGGGCTTGGGAGAGTTTAGGTTCAAAGGTTGGTGGAGTTAGGGTTAGGGTTAGGGCAGGCTAGATTAGAGAGGGAGGTGGGGAAATATGGTTCATATTTTATAGGTGGGGATGGAGGAAAATTAGGTAATTGTTTTCCTAATTAATCCCTTAGATTTGGAAGGATTTAATGGAGGATTGGAGAGAGCAGGGGGCGGGTAAGAGAGAAGGAAGGGTTTGAATTTTTTCCAATAGGAGAGGCTTTTATTTTGGAAGCAATTAAGTAGTGGGGACAAGGAGGGGGCCGACGGCATTATGATGGGGTAGGGGTTTGTGGAAGGGAAATTATTACTTAAGTGGGAAACCCAAATTAAGGAGGTGCAATCTAATTTAAAATTGATTTGGATTTGATTTATAAACTTTCCTAAAATAGAACTTCATATTTTAGGAAATAAATTCAAATTCAAATTGATTTGAATATGAATTAAATGGGTTACCTAAAATATAAAGGTCAAATTAGGAAGGGCTTTGATTGCATGCTTTGATGGGTGGATTCAAGGGGAGCGGCGGCTAGGGTTTGGATGTGGGCCGCCGGTTTGGTGTTGGGAGAGGGGTGGTTGGTTGGGTGTAGAGGTGGTTGGTTCGGCCGAAAGGGGGGAGGGCATTAGGGTGGCCGGCGGCTGGAATGAAGAGGGTGGACTTGAAGTGGTCGCCAGCTAAGGTGGTTGGAAATCCCTAGGCCGACGACTAGGAAGGTATGGAAAGGAGAAAAAAAAGAAGAAGAAAAGATAGGGAAGAAAAGAGCCACGAATACGGACACTTCTAAGGTTGGTGGGTGATCCGTTTCCCTCTCCAAAGCTCTCAAGCTCTCACACAAACACAAGATTGCAGGAATTTTCATTATCATTCATTCATTAACTTGAAAAGAAACAAAAGGGGCTTATAAATAACCTCATACAATGAAAGGAAACTAAAAGACAACATTGTCCCTATGGCTCGTATATGACAATACCCTTAAGTGTAAAACGGGAAATGCTAATAAAACAAATACATAATGCAAATAAATAAAACAAATACATATGATGAATAAAAAATAGATCGGCGCAATCGTGACCGTAGATTGTCGGCCACATCTCTGATATACTTTCCATGATCTGATGTCCCCATCACTTACACTTGCCCAACACAGCCCTGCTTCCATCTTGCATGGATCACAAACAGTTCCTGTGAAGTGTTCATTTACTATTTTGTTTGTTGAAATGGGAGTGCATACACAGCTCATCGTGGCCTGTTGGTTGAGAGCTTATGCTTCCAACTAAGAGGTCTTGGGTTTGAGTCTTTATGTATGCGTTGTGTGTGTGAGTTTGCCTTAAATGGCCTAAATGTCCAAAAAAAAAAAGAAATGGGTGTGCACCAAATGCACAGAACTCTATTCTTCAGAGATTTATATTTAGTGCATTTGATTAAAAAAAAAATCATGCTATATTTCCTTTTCTTGTTATTACAGGACATCACGAGCAATAATGGTATATCGTGAAACAATTTCATCCGGTGAGATACCGACAGTTGAAGTGTTCTCTCAAGTTTTGGGATGCCTGCAGTTTCCTCGTGACTCCTTAATAAGAAATAACTTCATTGAGAACTTGGGAATAAACTTTGATATGTCAAGATGCTCAAATATTTCTTCGTATTTACATGGATTTGGAGAATATGATACGAGATCTTTTTCTGTGCTCGAGGTATTAAGCCTTTTGTTTTGTTTCGTTGTCCTCTCTTTGGTGCTTTTAATGGTTTCTTTTGTAGTCGAACAAACTAATATCATTAAAATGATTGTTCTTTGCACACTTCAGGAAGCTGCTTCATTACGAGTTGTACCAAGAGTTTCCTACAAAGAAAGCCCAATTGTTTTAGATGCAAGGAAGCTACTAGTACATACAGTTGAGGTGAAAATTTGAATGAATTTTGTTTTACTTGTAGCTGATCTGTAGAAATGAACCACTGCAACACTTCTATACTGGAGTATCCCTTGGTCATCACTGGATCATAATCTTGTAACTATTGGAATTTAGCGAAGTCCTAATTGATGAATAATTCCTAAATATCTGCGATGAGCAATGGTTGACTTATTTCATTTAACTAAAGAAGGTTTTGTCTTGAAATGGTATCATGGAACAATTTGGATCACTTTTTAACTGTTTAGTCATGATTTCTCCCCCACTTTTTTAAGGATAAAACATTGTGCCATCCTGCTGGAAAGCATGGTCTTATAGACCATTTATCTATTATACTGGTAACGTAGGGGCCTTAGGTCCGGCCAATATATCAGCTAATCCTGAATCTGGGAAAGTTCGTGGAAGGTTCTTCAGATCTTAGGTCAATACCATTAACTCTATGTCAATTCCATTTATTGACCAAAATACCCTTAGCTGATGTAAAAGTATATATAGTGACAAAACCTTAGTGGATTCCCAAATATTGATTGAAATTTTTACTAGAACGGTTATGAAGTTATGAACTTCATCAATAGCTTCTTTGGAGCAAAAAAGAATGGTTATGACTTCTTCCAAACTAATGGATCATGTGGTTACTCCTGGAAAGAAAATGCAAGCATACCTGATTTATAATATATTGATTATCTCATTTTGCAATAGAGAAAATGATTAAAATGGTTCCTTGATTTTTTATGAAATATTAAAATAGTATTCTATTATATTAAATGATCATTTTGGCTCCTCAACTCTTTAAAGAGGAACCAAAATAGTCCCATCATGAGACTATTTTGTACCTTTTTAAAGACTTGAGGGATCAAAATGGTCCTTTAATATTATTAGGGATCATTTTGATCCTTCATAAAGAGTCCTTTTTGATCTTTTTCTCTTTTGCAATATATGCTACATTTGTTATTTGTTTTTGTCTTGAAAATCAGTAAACTGGGGATTAAACCTTTTCTGCTAAATACTATTTTCTTTACTGAATTATTGGGATTGTTTTAGGCAATTTTTGAAATACTTTTTATATTCAAAGGTATCTCACTGTCTTTCGCTATCTCAAGAATATGATTGGCTAACTTGTGGCCTAAATGGTGCTTCCAGTGGGTGGGATGAATTCTATCTTCATGGCAACACCTCTCTGGGTGGTCTGCACCTGTGTGCATGGACAACATGTGGAACCCAAGACAAGCGCTCCTGACATTGGTCAGGCTGTACTTCATCTAATTCAATAGTTTAATAGTATTATCATTGTATGTGAAGCTTTGACTTTAGTTCTATATTGGATTGTTGAAAAATATGTTGACATAGAAATATCAAGTGGTTGACCCTCACACTTGCCTAAGTTTTGCATTGAAAATAGGTTGAACATTGGAGTATGTGGCTCAACTTTACTCCCCATTTGATTCGCTTTCTAATAGGTTCTATGAGAGACGATTGTTCATTTGAGATTGAGTTGTTTATGCAATTTGTGCCTTCCATCTGTTACCAATGGTTTCTTCCATGGTTGAACAAGATTTAGGAGTGGGTGCCATCTACAGTACCTCCATATTGATGAGTGGGTTCTTGGTTCATACTACTTGATCAGCTTTTGTTTGAGGGGGAGTGGTTGTTGATGTGCAATGCTCTTATGTGAGGGCATCTACTTGGACCGTTTTTGCATTTCTGTTGCACCATTATGGGCAGTTTTGCAAAAGGAGCGATAGATGACAGTTTTCTGAGTTGACTTCTCATGTAACTGCATCTATCTTCTATCATTGTCATCACATTCGATATAGCTGACTTGTAATTACATGTGGAGGTCAACAATAGGTTAATAATGGTGGAAGCCATCACTTATGGTAGCAGATCGGGCATAATTTAATTAGACTCCATGAATGATCCTTTTTCAAGTTGGGTTTCATTGTTCAAGGTCCTCCATAACCTTTTATACTGTCACTTGGAAAGACTTATTAGGTGGAAAGCACACAAGTATAGCCACACTGAAAGTGGAACATAATAGCTAAACTTAATTCATTCAAATATATAACCATACGAGTACAATGGGGCTTCTAAATAGTGCTGACAAAGGAAATCCAGGTGTGATGGATGGGATTGTAGGCCATGCATGGGAAAGGGAAGAGAAATGAAGGGTCATTTGTGGGGTTCCAATGGCTTGTGTGTGTTTTCATTGTCACAGGATTAATGGAGAGGAGAATTTGAGTTCATTATAAAGTAAGGAGAGGATAGAGGGAAGGGGTATAGACGTCATGTTGGAGAGAGAAAGTGATGGGGACATCAGATCATTGAAGGTTTATCAGAGGCATGGCCGCTGATCTATATGGCCACGATTGAGTCATTGTATTTTTTATTTATTTTATGTATTTTCTTATTTATGATGTCGTATTGTATTTATTTTATTTAGTTTCCCGTTGTACCCTTTTATTAAGGGATGTCGCATGTAAGCCCCGAGGGCATTGTCGTCTTTTCTATTATTGAGTCTTATGTACGAGGCTATTTATAGCCCCTATGTTTCTCTTCGCAAGTTAATGAAGGATTAAGTGAAAATTTTGTTTCTCTTGTTTGAATTCTTATGAAGGCTTGAGAGTTTGGAGTGAAGTCCCTAAGAGAGGGAGATTTGCGCAATACCCACCAACCTAGATAAGTCGGGTTCGTGGTTCCATCCTCTATCTCTTTCTCTCTTCCTCCCCCTACCACCATCGACCATGCCATTTCCCCCTCCATTTAGCTACCGGCCTTCCGCATACCTGACCCCCCACCCAACCATCAGCCCTGGCCCTTTGTCCACTCTTGGATTTACTTCCTAGTTCGGATTGCCATAATTTAGACAGATTTTGAATTCAAACTCACCCGGTTTGAAATGCAAAACCTTTTCTAAATTATAAAATCTAATTTATAAAAGTTTCCAAATTCCTCCTTAAGGAATTTCGAATTAATTTGGAATTAATTATTTCATCCCAAATTTAATCACCTAAATAAAGGAAGCATTAATGCCTCATTAATTTCCTTCCCCCAACTCCACAAAGCCGCCAGCCCCCCCCCCCCCCCCCCCCCCCTCTCCTCTCTCTCTCTCTCTCTCTCTCTCTCTCTCTCTCTCTCTCTCTCTCTCTCTCTCTCTCTCTCTCTCTCTCTCCATTCTCCCTCCCAATTTCTATTTCTCAAATTTGAATGAAATATTTAGGTAGATTTGGATTTCAATCCCACAAAATTTGAAGTTCAAATATTTCCTAAATTTCTTGAATCTATTTTAGGAAAGTTTTCCAAATTGATTCAGTTTGAATTTCAATTAAATTGGATCTAATTAAAACTTTCCTAATCTCTAAACCTAAACTTAGAAATCCGAATCCCCATCCAATAAATCCCTCCCCTCTCATTAAAGCCCTCGGCCCCTTACTCATACCTGCCCCCTATCTTTCTCCCTTGGCTATTCGGATTCTTACCCAATCCAAGGACTTCAACTTGGGAAAGAAATTTCAGCCTTCCCACCTAATTTTCCCACTTCGAACTCTGAACCTAATTATGAACCTTGCTCTCCTTTCTTAGTTGACTCCCTTTCTCCTCATTCCTATTTCAAGTTGAAGAGAAATTTCTTTCTCTTCAACAACGTTCAAGAGTACTAGGAATCTTTGGGAAGACATCGTCATCTAGCATCCATGAATGGCCGATCCCGACACTGACTACGGGCTTGCGTACGAAGAGCACGGTTTTGTGCATATTCTCCATTCAACCTTCTTCGATGTCAACCCAAGGATCGATCACACGGTTGAGGACTACATAGAGCGCATCTTGGATACCTTGGTTGAAGCAATTAAAGAACAACTTGAGATCGTCGAGTGGAGGATTGCCGCCGACCCTTGACGGAGGTTCTCATACTCTTCCTTTTCTCGCATTTCTTATGTCTAACCCTTTCTTGTGATTTGATTGTAGTCACGAAGGACGTGTTCGGCCGATTCTGCTAAGCTTAGTAAATATTGGAATTTGAGTGCATTCATTTATTTACTAATCTTATTGTTAGACTATGGTTTTTGTTGAAAACTACTACTTGGGCATAATGTTATCTTCTACGTTATTTTGAGGATTCAAATCTTTTGGATGTGCAACTTAGCCTAAACGAAAGTGACCCCTCTTATGTTTTGATTCGTTGTTTTATTTGCAAATAAGTTTCTTTGTTATTTTTCTAATCAAGAATTTGTGCAAGTTCTTAATAAAAATCATTTGCAAGCATTGTAGTCCTACATCAGACAACATGATGAGTTGTCCTAGTTAAAGGATAATTTGGAGGTAAACTAGTGAGATGGAGGTCTAAAGTTAGTCTAGTGATGGTCAAATGGACTAGGATTTGACTTGGGTTCCACACTTCCACCACTCAAAACACTGGCATGGATATGATAATGATCAAAGAAATACATTACAAGGCTCAATCTGCTCAATAAGATACAACACATCAGAGTCAAAAATAAAAATGCATGATAGATTAAAAAAATCACAGGGCCTCCTAATTATAGAACTAGGCTCCATGACTATGCTTGTAAACTCTTTGGTGATGTGTCTGAACATGCCTGTGTCATTGACTTTACTCTCACATTAAATAGTTGAAAATACGTATGTAGAAATACCAAGTAGTTGGCTCTCACCCATATGTTTAAGCTTTTGAGTTACAAATATCTTTGTGAGTAAGATTCACGATCTTAAGATTTTGTTGGTGCACGAGGAAGCTATTGTTATGTGGAAAATAGTAGCTTTTAATATAAAGAATGTTGCAAAGGATCTTATTGGAGTATCAAAAGGAAAAACTTCTAACAATAAAAGTAGTTGTTGGTGGAATCAAAATGTGTAAGAAAAAATAAAAAATTATTATAAAATTGATATAGATGTAAAAATTCTGAAAATTGAGAAAGATATAAAGTTGCCCGTAAGGAGTCTAAAAAAGCATTTTGTGATGCAAGGATTTTAACTTTTAATGATTTATATAATATATTAGATATTAAAGAGGTCGAAAGATATATGTATAAGCTACCTAAACAAAGAGATATGAGTAGTAAGGATTTAGTTCAAATGAAGTGCATTAATGATGATGATAAAAAAATATTTTTTTTAGAAGATGACATTCAACAAAGGTGGATGGGATATTTTGCTAAGCTTTTCAATGAAGATTGTGAAAATAGTAAAATACTATTGACTTTAGTGATCTTAACACTCTAAATGAAAATAGATATTTTTGTTTTTATCGGAGTATTACTAAAATTGAAGTTAAAGAGGCTTTAAAGAAAATAAAGTGTGGAAAAATTGTTGGACCTGATGATATTCCAATAGAGGTGTGGAAATGCTTAGAAGATGAAGGAATTTCTTGGCTATTAAACTTTTTAATATTATTTTGAAGACTAAAAAGATGTTAGTGTGTGGAGAATGAGTGTGTTGATTCTTATCTTTAAGAATAAAGGTGACGCACAAGATTGTAAAAATTATAGAGGAATTAAGTTGATTAGTCATACTTTAAAACTATGGGAGAGAGTTATGGAGTATATGCTACAACGGGATGCTAATGTTTCTCAAAATCAATTTGGATTCATGTCAGGTAGGTCTACTATGGAAGCCATACATTTATTGAGATGTTTGATCGAAAAGTTGTTAGACCGGTCCAGCCGGTCCATACAGGATCGGCTCACACGTAACAGAGATGGTGAAGAATTTTTGAGGGAGTTAGGAGAGAAATTTGAATGTAGAGACTATTTAGAGATTTCCTTTTGGATTATATGCATTACATTGTTTGTTCTCCTAGGGTTAGGGCATATTGAATTTGGCTGAAATTTGAGATATCTTAGGTTTAGGGTTTTCGGGCTCTAGCGGTGTGTAGAGATTTGGGAGAGATAGATCCTCCTCTAGAATAGAGGGCCAATTGTATCTTGTTATTTTTCTTCCGTTAGTTTGACTATCGCAATAAAATTATTATTTTTTTGGTGTTTCCTTTGGATTTGTGGATCATTCTCGCTCTTTTCATCAAGATAGTTAGGTTTACTTGGGAATTCCAAGTATTTCCTAACAAATTGTATCAAAGCAAATTTTGGGACCATTTGCGAGCTGTTTTCTAGAAAATAAGCGGTTGTTTTTGGCCGGTGGAAGGGATTTATTGCTGTTTTTTTTTATCAATATCCATATTTTTGAACCTAAAAAAATTTCGGGTATTGATGGCGCCCAAGGAGGTAGATGCGTTGGAGGAACGCCTTGAATGAGAGATTAGCCAAATGAAAGCGATGGTGGAAGATCGAATTTCATTCGTAGTAGACAGTTTCATCCGTGGAACACAAAGTTTTCGATCTGCATGAGATGGTGAAGAAGATATTGGAAAATCAAATTCAAACGGCGGCATCGAAGGCAAAAGGACCGGCGGGGAGAACGACAAAGTTTGAATTTTGTAGGAGGGACAATGAGGTGAAAATCATGGAGGAGATGCAAATAAAAACTTCACTGGTGGTTTTGATGGCTAACCCTAACCAAGATTTGACCGGGATTCCCTTGGCCGAATCGAAGGGAAAGGAGATCATACAAGAGGAGTTTGACAAGGGGAGTTTCTTTCATTAAGTGCCACCTCTTGGGGCTCTAATAAGGGGTGGACCGGTGGATCAAAGTTTCTTGATGAGGGGACAACAATGAGGAAATCTTTTGGTGAAGGCGGTAGGGCGGCCGACCACTATGAGAGATATTTTGAACAAGGGGAGTGGGCCATCAGAGGAGGGGGTCAAGAGCCACCTCCTAGGGCTCCGATAAGGGGCAAAATATGGTTATCGGATGGGGGGACAACAGGAAGGGAGTTTCGCTATGGTGGTCTTTTGGGCAAGGGGAGTGGACGACCGAAGGAGGGGGACGGGCCGAACCATGGGGATCGGGGGTCATATGAGGCGAAGGGAAGGAGGTGGGATTCCCACCCTCGATACATTGGGGAAATATGGAGGGATTATGACAACCGCTATACTGAAGGAGGAAGAAGCTATTGAGGTGGTAGCGATCTTAGGGTGAGGAAGTTGAGGATGTCAGTATTTGAAAGGGAGGATGCTTATGGGTGGGTGTACTGGGTGGAGATGTATTTCATGGTGAATGGGTTGAATGAGGAGGAGAAGTTTACGGGTGCATGACTATGTCTAGAGGGGAAAGCTTTAGCTTGGTTTAAGTGGACGATAGCATGGTCACTAACAGAGCAGAGCAGATGGCGAAAGCTATCAACCGCGTCCTATCTAGGGGTGTAAGTGAGTCGAGCTGGCTTGAGCTCGACTCGTTTATGGGCTCGCGAACCGAGCTTATCGAGCTCATAAGTTGAGCTCAAGCTCAAACTCGAGCTTCATTAGGTTCGGCTCGAGAGCTCGCGTTTATGAGCTTGCGAATAGATATAGCATAAATTATTAAATCCTAATATTTTAAAAAAATTAGTACTAAATGTTGTATAAATCACACTCATGCCTACTTTAAATTCCCGCCGACATAAATTTTGAAAATTCAAAATGAATCTCAATCGTTTACCTCTCTTCTCTCTTTGACAACAATAAATTCTAATAACTCTCTCTAACAAAACCCAAAAAAGTTGCTCTCTCCTTCTCTGTCTCCCTCTCACTCTCTCTAGTTTTAATTTTTAAAAAACTGCCCCTCTCTCTCTCTCTCTCTCTCTCTCTCTCTCTCTCTCTCTGTCCAGTTTTAAATTTTAAAAAACTGCACGCATGAAGCCGAAACGGACCATGCGGGAGGCTCAGCATGTGGCTTAATGAGCAGCTCGAACTCGTTTACTTCGGAACGAGTTGAGCTGGAGCTTGGTATTTGACAGTTGAGCTCGACTCAAACACCCCTTGATTCGAGCTCGGCTCGACTCATTTACACCCTAGTCTCATCCTTCAACCTTGAGGACAAGGTGGGTCTTTGAGAGGGGAGTATTGTTAGACCGATCCTTACAGGATCGGCTCACGAGTAACAGAGGTGGAAGAGTTCCGCCTCCTGTACGCACCAAACGCAAGCCCTGGCCCAAGGGAGTTATTTAGGAAGGATTTTTGAGGGAGTTAGGAGGGAAAGTTGAATGTAGAGATTGTTTAGATATTTCCTTTCCGATTGTATAAATTAAATAGTTTGTTCTCCTAGGGTTAGGGCATCTTGAATTTGACTAAAATTTGAGATCTCTTAGGTTTAGGTTTTTGGACTCTAACGGCGTCTATAGATTTGGGAGAGATAGATCCTCCTCTCGAATAGAGAATCAATTGTATCTTTTTATTTTTCTTTCGTTAGTTTGACTATCGCAATAAAATTAATGTTTTTCTTTTTTTCCTTTGGATTTGTGGATCGTTCTCGTTGTTTTCATCAAGATAGTTAGGTTTTACTTAGGAATTACAAGTATTTCCTGATAGAAGTATGGAGAGAAAAAGGAAGATCTTTATATGATATTTATTGATTTAGAGAAAACATATGATAAAGTTCCAAGAGAAGTGCTATGGAAAGTTCTAAAAACAAAGGGATTAAGAATGATTATAGTCAAGTTATTAGGGATATGTATGCTGGAGCTGTTACTTGTGTCCAAACACAATGTGGTTTCACCAAGTATTTTCCAATTTCAGTTGGATTACATCAAGGATTAGCCTTGAGTCTATATCTTTTTTGCTTTAGTCATTGATGTTCTTACTAGAGATTTGTAAGAGGATGTTCCCTGGTGTATGCATTCTGCTAAAGATATTCTTCTTGTTGATAAGACTAAAGAGGGAGTTGAAGGTAAATTTGAATTATGGAGGACAACTTTAGAGTATAAAGGTTTTCGTTTGAGTAGATCTAAAACCGAATACATGGAGTGTAATTTTAGTAGTAATAGATCTAGTGGGGGTTTGTGACTTTGAACGATCAAGTCATTAGTAAGATTACATGTTTTAGATATCTTGGGTCTATTGTTCAGAGTGATGATGAAATAGATGGGGATATTATTAGTACAATTCAAGTTGGATGGATGAAGTGGAGGAATGTATCAGGCTTGTTGTGTGATAGAAAAGTACCACTCAAACTTAAGGGAAAATTCTATAGATGATGGTTAGACCTGCAATGCTTTATGGCGTAGAATGTTGGCCATTAAAAGAGAAGCATAATATTAAGTTATGTGTTGCAGAGATGAGGATGCTCAGGTGGATGAGTGGCTTTACTCATAGAGACAGAATATGAAATGAGCATATACGTGAAAAGGTTGGAGTAGCTTTAGTGGTGAATAAGATTAGAGAGAGTTGCCTTAGATGGTTTGGTCATATAAAACGGCGGGGCCTTCCGATGACCCGGTTATGAGAGTAGATGTATTAGATTTAACCTATGTTAAGAAGGGCAGAGGTAGACCTAAAAAGACTTGGTTAGAAAATATTAGAAATGACCTTTATTAAATCTAAATGAGAATTTAACTCTTAGCCGGACTCAATGGAGAAAAAGGATTCATGTAGCCGACCCCACGTTGTGGGATAAAGGCTTGTTGTTGTTGTTGTTGTATGGTGTATATAGCTCTCACTTTGGTCCCTCTTTGATTCTATCGCTAACAGATACATCTAAACTTTGTTATTAAAAATCATTTTGTGCCTTTAATAAACTCCCTATCACATTATATGTATACACACTCACCAGGTTGAAGGTTACATATCATTATTATTAACAACATGTCGCCCTTTTGAGGGTCTTTTTTAGCTCCAAATTCCTAAAATTGCATGCCTTTAAAAAAAAGCTGATTTATTGGTTTTTCATTATTCAAGCTACTGACCCTTTTTTATTGATGCTATTACTGGTTCTTTTGCGTTGGTTGTGCAACTCGTTTAATGCCTTGCCTATTAGAAAACCACGGTTTATTGGTGTTTCAATAGTCGATATTTTTACCGGTGCTTGTTTATGTCATGTTTTCTACCATGCTTTATATTTCTAGTGGTGAATTTACTGCACGATATGGATGATAAGTTTTCAGACAATCGATCATCTTCTGTCAACTTCTAACTTAATCTTAAAAATCTGTCAGGTGTATATCTTGACAATTTTGAAAGGTTTGAAGCATCGGCTAGCTGCTGGTAATCATGCCTATTATTGTCGAAGTTTCAGTTTGGTCCGGCAATCAACTTTAATGCAGACTTTAAAATTTAGTTATACAGACATTTGATTGCTACTATATTTGATGATCTTTCCCTTTGGTCCAAATATCTTTAGAAATGATATTGTGGACAAAGGGAGCATTATGTTCTTCTGAGTGGAATTTAGAGTTGGAAGATAATGTTTCTAGAACATATAACTTGCAGTGTTATTTTGTGTTTTGTTATAAAATTTAAGCTACCTATTTATCATGCAATTTTTCAGAATCATCATGTAATGTTTTACACTCTTTCTTTTGCTTTTAACGTATTTTCTTTCCCCCATCGTACAGGTGCTAGATTACCTTGTGTAACTATACTATTGTCAAGAAGAAAGACAGTGATTGAATCTCCTAAGGGAGAAAAAACAGTTTATATTGCTGGAAGGTAAAAAAACTTTCTTTAATTGAAAATTTTATTTCCAATCTAAACAACGAAAGTTTATAGATTCCACTAATTTTTATATATTTCCTCCTAAGAGTATTTGCAAATTAATTGCTCACTTATTTGGACGAGTATGCTGGAAGTTATTATTGATGCTCCTATGTTTATCATGAACAACTTGTGCTTCATAACTAATTGTATTCAGCTTTATAAATCCTCATTTCACAATCCTTTCTGCTCAATGTTGCATTTGGTTTTAAGTAAATGTATTCTATGTTTTTTTTTGTGTGCATAATTTCCATCCATATTACTTTTGGTCTACAACTCGTCTTTTATAATACTTTGATATTAGTTTTACCTATCTAGTTTATATTTATAATGTCTATCCTTCATTGTACGTGTCAAAAATATCAAAATTTATTTTCATCTATCTTATTGTCAGTGGGCGTACTCCTATTGTCTCTATAGTTGGTCATCCTTGCTATTTAGTCATTTCTTACTCTCTATTCGGACGCTGTTGGTTGTTCCCATGCTGTCAATTCATGGATATTGGCTTCCGGACCACTCCCAGTTTATCGTTTACTGCAAAATTCATCTTCTAACAGTCATTGGGCGTTCTCCTTCAAGAAATACATTCCTGATATTTAGTCTGCCTCACACAACATTTCTAACTATTAATCGTGCATCTAGTTACAGCTATAATCTGTGCTGGCACCAAATTATTAAGCTCTGTGGGCGAAAGCTAATTGGAATGTACTGCTCGCAGAATGTAGTCTCAGATGCAAAAAAAAAAAAAAAAAAAAAAAAATAATAATAATAATAATAATAAAATATAAAAATAAAATGTATAGTCTCAGATGCTCATCATCCAGAATGCTATTTCCTACACACTACAACCTTCTATCTTCCCCTACACACTACAAGCTTCTATTTTCCTAATTCGTGGCCCTTTAACCTTCTTCTATATGATATGTTTTAAATACTTGACATGTTTATTTAGTTTAGTTCAGCTGAGCTTATCAATTGCCAAGACTGATACTATGTGATCATGGTTTGTGCTGAATCAAAGCTTGAGCATCATTTATTATTCGTCTATAGCAGATGGGTGTCGAAGGTTTGTGACTGATTGAAGTTGGATATTGATCATCGATACATGTTAGAGTTGATGCTTGATGAGGAACGTCGGAGGTCGAGTGACGAACATCATAGGTCGCTCTTTGGTATACGTTGGGTGATGAGGAAGGTTTGAGCTTGAGATATGTTGACGATCTGACTCATTTATTCTTCTTATAGGAGGGCAGATAGTGTAGCTAAGAATGTGGACGTTGAACTTCACTCTTTGATTGGCGCTAGACAATGATTGATGAGGACTACAAAAGTCGGGTGATGGTTGGCAATTCAACTTGATCGTTCTCCTATATGAAAGGTTAACCTGTCAACCAGAAAGATAAGTGTCAAACATCACACGCTAGTCATTGGTATGTGTCGTGCAACGATTGACTAGGAATGTTAGAGGTTTGTCAATGTCGTTTGTCAGAATTGGACATTATCCTTATTAGATGGGACTTGGGAGATTAGGCGATTGGGAAGGGGCATCAAACATCAATCATTGCATGTGTTGGGTAACAGTTGATGATTAACATTAGAAATTAGGTGATAGTTGACGTTCTAACTCGATCATTCTCTTTATCGAAGGGGAGAAATTCGACAAGCAAGGTTTGCAATAGTCATCAGAGACTAATAGGAAGGCATCCGGCATCGATAGTTGGCTAACATACATTAGGCGATGGCTATAGTTGGCATCAATGAATGATATCTAGCATTTTCGATGATATTTATTGATGTTGGTCGATGTACATTGTTTAGCAATTGTGATGGTGATGGCATGCAGCGATATTGGTCAATGGATCTTGTCTGGTTGTGGCAAGTTCTCAGTTTGGTGTGTGGTTTGTTAGTTGGTCGTGGGCAAAACTCTAGAAATTTATATGAACCCATGTCTCTCTCTCTCTCTCTCTTTTTTTTTAAGGCCTCCCTAAATTCGTAGAAACATGATCTATTTATGGATGTTTAGTTTGGTCATTTTTATTAGAAGTCAGGACGCCTTATCGGATGATTTGAATTAGCCCTTCTTGATCATTTGACATTTTTGAGCCTTTCAGTGCCTTATGGATCTCATAATTGAGCAATATTGAGCTTATCAGCTTAATCTTATCCATAAACTTATTTTAACTATAAACATGTAAAATTCGGAGGAAATTTAACTCTCCAAACGGCCTTGAGAATTTTAAATTATACTTATAAATGCATGATTTAAGCTAATTTGAACTTCCATTAAGGCGTTATAGCATCATTTAGAACATATAGTCAAATAACACTGTCTTGATTATAGTTGTTTAAAAAAGAGTTAGGATGATCTCAAAATTGGTCACCAATGTTTCTGCTTCTAATACACTGATGCTTTTTGAGATTTGAAAATTTTTATCGAATTTGTTGCTTGATTGGATAAATTTTTTGAGGATATATCAGGAGTGATGTTGAGAGGATTAGCCCCAAGAAAGGGGGAAAATTTTAGAAATTGTCTTCCGAAATCAGCTAAGCTTTAGAAACTTTGCAGAAGATGGGCATCAAGAAAAAAGCCCAACTATTGGCTTGTGTGGCAACAGAAGTGAGTATCCCATACTCCCATGTTAAGCCAGAAGCTTAAAGATAATAATGACTCTTTAATCTTAAAAAGTTAAAATTATCAAGGCAACATGCTCAAGCATCAATCCCATTGTTCTATTGAAGCAAGATTTTACCAATGTAGCCTCAATGACAATACAGATTGGGGCAGAAGACCTGCGGATCTACTGGAAGTTGAGCTCGCTGCAAGGACATCCAACCCGCAATACGAGTCAGTCATCGCGGGGTATCAAGCCTTAAATCCTGTAGGCTCTTTTGAGGGTTAAAATCATTAAAGAAAAGTATGCTGATGTTCAGAAACTGCAGGACCGAGACGAGGAGGCACTAGGATGATTGGAAGTCAGGACTACTAGTAAAAGGTAGGACTTCAAAGGATGATTGGAAGTCAGGACTACTAGTAAAAGGTAGGACTTCAAAGGATGAATAGTCGATTCAACAATGATGCTTGTAGAAAGCTCACAAGTCCATTATAAAAGCATACCAGCAACATGATAGGAAATACTTGAGTTCGCAAGCAAACCTAACAATAATTAGTAAAAACAGCGAGAAAAACTCCTTAATTTTGGTGAAAACAATCCAAAACAGTAAATTGTATTATTGGAATCAAATCAAAGCAAGCACAAAGCAAAGATACAATTGATCCTCAATTTGGAGGAGGATCGTTCTCTCCGAATCTCTAGACGATGAGTCTAGAGTCCAAGGTACCAAAGAGAACTCCAAGAGAAATAATGATCAAGCATAATCCTAACCCTAATTTTCATCATACTTAAGGCATGCAATTAAACAATAGAGCCAAAAGACCAAAAAGGCCATGCCACCCCCTCATTTGGCTCCAAGTTTGAATTTTAAATATCAAGTGGACCCCACCCTTCTCTCTCTCCTTTGCCGCCGCCCCCTTCCTACTGTAAACCCGAACCAACCCCATAGAAGGGGCCGGCTGGACCGGTCTAACACAGTAGATGTCGGTGTGATAAGTGCTCGTTGCATTTCTTGAGGTCAATTTGAGAACTTTGCTTGCATCACTTTATATACTATGTTTGCTAAGGGTAGTCCGATGTCTCAGTAGAGAAGACGAGTTCGAGTGTGTTTGGTTGAATTTCATTTTTTATGATTATTATTCTTTTGATAGCTTTGGAGATATGGGCGCTTTCGACTCTATTCTCCACATGCAGAGGAGCAAGAGCAAATTTCATATTATGTCGACATATTATACCCATTTTTATTATTTTGCAAAAATTTAGCTAGTATTTTAACATTTTTTCCAGCAAGAAATTGATGTTACATGTCTTAAAAAAGTAGCAGAAGTTTCTAGGATATTCAAAATATTCTAGGATTATCCTATATTTTTCTATTATTTTTTAGTTTTTTCCCAAATTTATAAGGACTTTCGTTTATTTTTCTCTCGACTTCTTTTTTTCTCCTTTTTTAAAGATTTCTTTTCATTTGTATTTCCTGTTTTATATCCAAAAAATATTTGAAATACTTGGAGCATTGTCGACTTCTTGCTCCACATAAGCACATTTATGAGGCGTGAAGAAAATTTTGGCAACTGCTTAAATTAGCATATGCAATATTCTTGTTTTTTTTTTTCTTGGTGTTTATAGCCCGCAAACAAGGCGAGGAATTCTTTTTAATTTCTATTTGCACGTGGCAAAATGTGTTAAGTTCATTTTTTCTTTCGTTTTGCTCTTTTGCATCTATTTTATACAGTTTTTAGTTAATTTCTGTCTTTATTTAATATTTTTAACTCATAATTTTCCTTTTCATAACATTACTTTCATTCCAATAATATTTTATACGAAGGAGAAATTTTAAAGTTAGGATGCGATCAAACTTGGGTGAGGATATCCCAACTAAAATTTTAAAATCTTTCTTAAAACGCTGAACTTTCTTGCTGCAAAACAATCCTTGTCCATGCAGGGTCGGTCAAGCAGTTGGATCTTTGCTGAGACGGTTGGGGCTGCCTTATCAAGGAGATGAATCGTATGGTAAAATAAGGATAAATGGCCTTACTTTGAGAAGGTGGTTCAAGCCTAAACTTGCCAGCAATTACATAAGTGGGAGACCTGGAGATATGATGCTAACATCTGCACGACTCGCCAAAGGCATAGCAGAACAGCAGCGCCAAATACGGAGCAACGATTTGTCTCTGGAGTAGTTCTGCATCTTTCATGGTACCGTTATCAATATTTGATTTCATATATAAATATTTCAGTTTGCATATCCATTTTGCTGATCAAATTTTTGGTTAGGATGACCCTCAAAGTCATTGGATCAGCAAAGTAAAGCTAATAGTTATGCCATCTTTGGCTTTGTTTGAGACAGCTTTTGTGCTGCTTTCTAAAACGACTTTCTAGTACAAAAATTTCTAATTCACGAATTTTTTATATTAAAAAATTGTTTTAGATAGCATAAAAAAACTGTCTCAAATGAAGCCTTAATCAAAATTTGATTAGGATCTTCTGATTAAACTTTTCTTATAATATTTCATCTTTTCTTTGCAATATCAGGCTTTAAGTAGCTAAGTTCAGCTGGAAGTTGTTAACATTGCATTCGAGCTGTAACTTGAACTTGTTGATGGTACTATGGTAGAGATCACAGCAAAATTTTCAGACTCTCAATTCACACGAATAAGCTCACTTGGAAAAAAAACATCTCTTCTCAGAGGTATGGGCTAAGCTTCTTTTTATTACCGACAACAGACGGTGAGAAGTTATTATCTATTAACAACTTAGGCTGCTGCAGAATATGCATTGTATGATAATTCGAGTACTCATTTTTCTTTGCTTGGAAGCTTGTAGCTGAGAGGTGAATGAAACCAAAATTTAGGTAAGTATCTATCATTCTTTCTCTTTATGCAGAACTCTATTTGTAAACTTGTATTCAGTTGGCTTGTTTTGCTAGTTGATGCGTTTAGCAGGCCTCTCTTTGAGAGGAGATAAAACTGAAACATTTAGTGTTTTTACTCTCCTGTGAAACGCTTAAGATTCTTTTGAAGCTATACTCTAGTTGTAATAAATTTCAAAATTATCAAAGCAAATCACAATAAACTTATCCAATGATTTATGAGAATAAATAAACAAATGTGAGTGAATTCATCATGATGAGTGCTTTGTACTGTAAATCATCTACACTTGGTGGAAAGCTTTAATGTTATAGTTTTATTTATCACATCGGCTTAACCTAATTAAAATCTCCAGTCCTTCAGGTTTTGATTTTCTCATAAGTGCTCCGCAGGCTCTCCATGCTGCCAATATTACTGTTCATTCAAGATTTGAGATTAGAGTTGTTTGCTTGAAATATTTTAGGTGTAGAGTAAATGTATAAATTTTAAAAAAAATTGGTATTTTGGTTGGATAAAAAGTAAATCCAAAGGTAAAGTAAGTGCATTGCATTCAATTCTAGTTCATTTTTAGGTAAATCGTTATTTCCCAGTTTTACGGGAAAATGATTTACACCACTTCAAAGCTTACTTGACCACTGACTTTGCCTGCCACCGCCAGCCACCACAAACTACCAATTGTCACCCGTTGCTGCCACCTATCGTATCTGGCACAATCATTTTATAATTTATACTGCATTTACATTAATTCAAATTAAAAAAAAAAAAGTAAAATCACATATCATCCAAAAATTCACAAAACTGCCCCATGGTAAAACTCTTGATCAACCAATAACGTCAGTGAACTAAGATTGCTTGAGTTGCTTGGTTATTGATGATTGCGGTTGATGAAGGTTTATGTAACTAACCAACGGTAATTTAAAAGCATTTTTCTTTTCTAATTGTTGTTGAACGAACGGTTACTAACATTTTTATTAATCGACATTTTTTATTGATCAAGATTTCTAGTACATTCTTGGCCAATCAACAATATTGAGAGGACAAGAATTATGCTGATTTAATGACCCTAATGACATTTATATTATAAACGAAGAAAAGATGGGAATTTAATCAAATGCAAGATATTTATATAATAATGACAGGTTCTTATTTTGCATTGTTAAATGGCATACAAATTCATTTTTTGTTTTAAGACTATTGTGTTGCATTTTTACATAAATATTTTGTAAAATCAGGAACTACTGCGTGCACTTTCTCATAAAAAAGAACCATAACTGTTTGATAAAACAATATAAACTAATTAAACAGAACTCCAATACAAGAAAATACTGCAGTGATGCCTTTTAACGTAACATACTGTTCTTTAAGAATTCAACTAATTAAGATAAGCTCAATAAATGAGGAATGCCGTCAAAGTGTCTCAATGTTCAATCGGTAAAATTTAGGACATGTTTCTTCACATAATAATAATGATGAAACAATCGACTCTAAAAAGCACTCATAAAAAGTCTAAAAATAGTTCCCAGTGGCAATCATCTTGCTGGAGAGTCCCAGCTCAATCTGCATCTGTAGGCATGACTTTGTAGATCTAAATTAACATCTAAAAGCAAATTTGTCACTAGAAAATAAAATAAATAAATATTCGTGTGATTCATCAAGAAATTATTCTGGGCAGACACCATACGGAGAGCACCATACGGAGAGAATCGTATGGATTTGCTACGCTTTTGCAAAAGGACAGCAAATATCCAATTAGAAATGCGTTTTTATTGCACTTTTATAATAGCGCAGTAAAAGCGCAACAAATATTCAATTATCTAGTAAATATTAAATATTTGTTTCCCATTAACTGCCCTTTTGTAAAAGCGCAACAAAAGAATGATAAAAACGTAACAAATTCAGACGGTTCACAGAATAATTAGTCGTGATTCATCTAGTACATGAAGTTTGTACGGAAATAAATAAAATAGCAAATTTTAATGACTTCATATCAGTATGCACACACTCAATGTCATGATTTGTTTCTTGATGAAAAATGGTTTGTTGGAGAAATCCCTCTTGCTGAAAAAGGTACGGCTGATCTGCGAAGTGATTCTGGTCCTTCTGCTGCAATTCTCTTGCATAATGCATCACAGTTACTTATTACCTCTGTAAGCCTGCCTTTGAGCTCCCCAACCTCTATCTGCAATTGATGCACTGCATGTATTGCATAGTAAAATGAATATAACATAACAACTATGGGTACAAATATTATTCTATGAGTTTATTTCTCCAATGTAAATAACATCCACTCAAGGCATCTCCAACCGAAAATCTCATTTTTCACTCTAAAATGCAGTGAAACCAAAAAATGCCGCGATTCATCTCCAATCAAACACCATTTTGCCCCGTAACCGTCGTTCTCGCTCCTTTCTTCCGGTCGGTAGAGATAAAAAAATGGCGCAGATGAACAGTGCAACATCAATATTGGCGTTGACGTTGCACTGTTCATCCGCGATCAAATGGCATAAAAAATGACGGTCGGTTGGAGCAAAGCAAGAACGGCAAAGAACATTCCATTGGAGTTGCCAGTCTGCTTGAGTTTTGAACGATGTGTAGACTGGATATTTTACAATAATAAACTTATATTTTCTATTGTATTATTAAGTAGAGGAGGTACAATAATACCTTCAGTAAGGCTGTGCGCTGTTGTTCTCATAGAAGAGGCTGAATAATTGAAACGCTGGAGAAGCTTCCCAGCAAGAGCATCTGCTGTCTCAATCTTGTTCTCTATCTCCTCCTGCAGTATTTCACGAGTAAAGGTGTGAATATCATCGAGTAAAGTAGACTATCTGGAAGTAAAGTAGACTTCCAAGTTTTTTTTTTCAGAAGATTTACATATAAGGATATGAAGTGAAAGATTCAGTCAGATTTGGAAGAAATTATGCTAATTTGGAGAAATTTCAAGCAGAGATATATCCTGAATCAAATTTAACAAGGATGGATTTCTCATCCATTAGATTTACTTTGAGAATATAATACATTACTAATCAATCAACTCATTAATACATTCACTTCAAAATAAATCCAAGTAAAAACTTATCTCGATCAAATTTAGCTAAAGATATCTTGATAATTTTTTTTCAAGCTAATTCAGACTTTTGGTAGATACATGGTTGACGAACCAATTTTGTTAGCATCCAACGTATTAAGGTTTTATTTGGCATAACTGTTTTACTGCATTTTAAAACAACTTTTTAAACTAGAATTTTTTTACTAATAGCAGTGGCTGAAAGAAAACGAACAAATTTGCTACTTCGCATTTTCATTGCAATTCTCAGGGGTTTGCTTTGCCAGAATGCCTAACCTTGACAAATAAAGACGTGTGGCATTTGGTCATATCCCAAGATAGCTCCTTTGGATAGTTTTGGCTTAGACACCAATCCTAGATTTAAATGTGAGGGAAAGTATCAACTTTGTTGTTTTTGGCCTGTTTGGTAAAAGCATCGACTTTATTGTTGCAACTCCAAAGTACCATAATCAAAGTAACAGTAGGAATGCTCTCTGTTAACCCCATGAAATTGATTGAGTTTAAAAGATCTAGTAATTAATGAAATTGATTTTAATATCATATTATATAATATACATCGTATTATTATATGATCCGCCTTATTTTAATATAATTATAATGGGATCAATTTGTAATTTTGTATTAATTAAAAAATTCAAAATTGAACTAGTGGGATGATCAGTGTGATTAGTTCAACCTATCCGACAGAAGAGTTTTTTTTTTTTATTAATATTAGTTCAAATTTTGAATAAATGTATAGGATGATGTTTATCATACTGCACAATAAACATTTTTTAAATTAAAAAATAGTTTTTTTAAACCATGCGCTTAATATATAACTAAATATTAAAACCATAAATGTAGTGACAAGTGGCTATAGTGCATAACATTGCCAAATATTAAACTATAGATGTTGTGGTGCCTACTCAGATGTTCCTAAAGCAGTTCGCTTGTTTGGACAATTTCATTGCAATTCCCATAGGTTTGCTTTGCTAGAGCTCAACCTAACTGATAGTTTTTTCTAATTAATATTAGTTCAAATTTTGAACAAATATATTGGATGATCTTCATCGTATTGCACAATAATTTTTTTTTTAATTTAAAATACAGTTTGTTTGAATCATGTACTTAATATACAAGCAAACACTAAACCCTAAATGTAGTGGCAAGTGGCAAGAGTGCCTAAAATTGTCAAAATATTAAACCATATATATTGTGGTGCTCACTTAAATGTTCCTAAAACAGTCCGCATGGCTCTCCACATTTTCATTGTACTTCTCAGAGGTTTGTTTTGCTAGAATGCCTAACCTTCCCAAACGAAGACGTTTTGATGCAACCTAAGTTCTTAAATCAAGTAGGAGAACACTAGGAATGCAAATTAAGAAACTTCCTTTCAATATCACATAAACAAATGCCAAAATGATGGACACTTGGTAGAAAACTATTATGAAAAATTTGTTAGAAAGTTGCATAAGAAAGAAGTCAAAGAACAAATAACAAAACACAAACTATAAACCCTCAGAACAACCACGAATGTTCACATCACATGCAAACACAAACTAGGGAAGTGTTGACCTTAACTCAAATAAAAAACAATATATACATATAAAAATACATCTATCGTTGGCCATACCGTATCCTGCCGAAAATCTGGTACATTTGGCGTCGAAGCTATCCATTCACGCGTGCTATGCCTCGAGCGCACTCCCGCTCCCTCTGCCTTCATTGATAAAACAAGCGCTAAGCAACTCTCTTTGTTTTCTCTCTGTTTTGGCTTCCTCATGTCGAAATCCCCTCACTTGATCTAACTTTAGTGACCCCGACTCCATCAAACTCCACAACCAACGTCGACATCAGCCCAAACTACCTCTAATCCACCTCAATTGATGGCCTCACGCTAGAACCGCTCACGTATCTCCTACTCACTCGACTTCCCTCTCATTCAATCATTCCTCATGAAGCCAAACCCTCTTGGCACGCAGCAACCCACGTCGACCTGCTCTGTCTTCGACCGAGCCCTCCGATCTCCTCTTCCTCCACTTAAACCAACAACCACGCTTAATACGGCTCTTCCAGGCGCACGTCAAAGCCGAAGCCTCTCAGCCTCACACAAACCTAAGCTAAAATCCATGTGACCCCTCCTGCAGCCGAACTCGATGTCCATCTCGAAATCCTGCTCACAGCCCATCGAGAACTCTTTGGCTCGACTTCGACCTTTGGATCTCTCGTAGTTTCTGCTCTCCTCCATCTCCACCTCCTTTAGCTATTGGCTCTAGCCCTAACGAACGAACACCTCACACTGCCACAGCTCCACCTGCTAAAACCTCCAATCGACATCGAAGGGCGCCTCCCCATTCGCAAACTCTGATCCTCCCTATACCCGACTACAGTAAATCCAAACCACTTACTCCTCTCAGCCACACACTACAGAATATATGTCTTAATATTATTTAATAGTTCTTAGTGATATTATTCATAGTGTTGATGTTAGTGTTAATCATAACTATTATTATTAGTATTTGTATGATTTAAAGAGAGAGAGAGAGAGAGAGAGAGAGAGAGAGAGAGAGAGAGAGAGAGGAAAAGCAACAAAAAAGCAAGATTAAAAAAAAAAAGAAAAAAAAAAAGAAGAAAATTCAAAAAAAAAAGGAGAAGAAAATTATGAAAAAGAGGACATTTCACATTTGTCTTCAAAATCAACATTACCGCCGACATCACTCCTTGTGCAAGTATAACACCCCTCAAACTCAAAAAAGCCTCAAAATCCCGTTATCGGTGCTTGCAGCGCACCGGAGGACCCATTATACACGCTATTAAATATCTTTCTTAGATGTTCTTTTATTAAAAAAGAGTACAAATGTTATCATCCCCTTCTTATTTTGGCTTAGATTAGTTGCCTATTATTTTTTTCCTAGAATAGTTTGCATGTCATCATGTATGAATTGCTTTGAATGAGAAAGAATCAAATTATAGCCCACTTTTTTAACAATAACAAATACAACATATACATACTCTACAAATTTTACATAAATACACATACATTGTCCCCCTTGCCACTTTTAACTTTTAAAAACATACATTTATGCATATTCACCAAGCAAATATAATAATAAAGAAATGTAATTTTAAAATATTCATATGCATTACACATACCTATACCAGCATGGATAGTAAGAGCATACTAGAAAACAAAAATCATTTGTCATCTTGGGTGCGGCCTTTATTTCTATAAACATTATTTCTAGCTTGGTTGCAATTGGCTTCTTGCGGTGAACCAGGTAATTCTTATTCTGATTCTCCTTTTATTCTTATGAAATTGGGCCATACCTTCTCCCCAACCCCAACCAAAATAGAGGAACGGCCAATAGTGATCATTTGGGTGCGGCCTTTATTTCTATAGACATTATTTCTAGCTTGGTTGCAATTGGCTTCTTGCGGTGAACCAGGTAATTCTTATTCTGATTCTCCTTTTATTCTTATGAAATTGGGCCATACCTTCTCCCCAACCCCAACCAAAATAGAGGAACGGCCAATAGTGATCATTTTAAATGTGGTATTTTGAGCAGATATGATCTAGAGATTGATTATACATATGATAAAGTTTTATGCAAGTAAAATACCTGCCTCTGACTTATTTTCTTGGCTTTTTCTACCTGCCAATCACGATATGTAGAGAAGAGCTCCAATAGGACATTGGGATTCAGACTGCCTATAACAAAAAAGTATGAAGCTGCTTAGTTCGTGTAGCACCTATGGAGAAGGTGTTCAAAGAGTAGATGAATTGGTACTAAATACGTGTCATGTCAAAGTTTGAAAAAGTTGGAAACTCGGTAGTTTTAGAGACATAAATTTACAAACAAAAGTATGATTTTTATTTGGAAAGATTTCATATCTTTTCCAAGCTAATAATATAAATTACACCATTGTTTCATTTATTATATACTAGAGAAAAAACTAGCAAGATGCCTTAAGAATTTTGTTTGCTATCTAAACTAGCTAATTTCATCATTTCATCTATTGTTTGTGCATTTATGGTCTTTTCCTCTCTCCATCTATAATTTACTTGCTTTGTCTTTTTGACTTACATTGCAAGATTTTGATTTAGGATAATTAGTTTCTCCACCAACTTTCATAAGATAGTGGGAGCAATGAGTTGAAATAATAAGTTTGCTCTAGTAAGCCCCTAGAAAAATTATTATAATTGACTAAATAATCATTATGGCAATCATCAGCTAATTAATAATCATCGCAGAAGCTAAATAAATTTGATTAATAAGCTAATATTTGCTTTTTTTCCCTATCTTTTTAGAGAGAGAGAAAAAGAGAGGGAGAGAAAGAGAGAAAAAAAAAAGATATAGAGATAAAGAAAGGGATAAAGAGAGATAGAGAGGAAGAGAGAAGAGCACCAACAAAACATTAGGTTTCATAGGTTAGAAAAAAAAAAAAAACATGTACTAAAATTTTTTATTCGCAAAGTACCACTTATGAACTGGTATTAAAATGTGCCATGTTAAGATTCAACAAGTTAAAAAATTGACAGTTTCAGAAGATATAAGGGGCTAACATGGGTATGGTTTCTAATTGAAAGGATAGCATTTCAAGCCTTCTCTGGCTCTGGCCTATCTTTATTATTTGTTCTTCTTGTATAGACAAGTAGCAAATATATTTTTTGCCGCCCTAAAATTGTTCGCTATCTAAACAAACCTGTTTCATCAATTGGTCTAAAATTCCCTTTCATTCTTAACTATTTTCTGTAATTTATTTTACTAGTGTGTACTTTATCACCTAAATCTAGTTTCTTTATTCAACAGAACTGTTGGATGATTCATAAATCCTATACGACTGCTATTCTTATAGGTTCAGGCAATCAGCAGGCCATAAGTTCAGCTATGCTTATAATAATCATTTTAATTTTAAGTTAGTGAAACCATGTAGGCAATAAATGGATACCATGTATTTTAGTGACACGAGGAACCCTAATTACACTCAACATTTTAGCATAATGAGGAAACAATAAAAGGAATATGGACATTGATTAAAAGTAATTCTATATGTTGAATCAAGAAACAAGAGAAATTAGTCATACATCCCAATGTTGATAATAAAATTACAGAGTCTGCAAGTTGACCATCTGAGATAAGAATATAAGATAGCAAAAGTTAAACCTAAAAAATAAGCATATCTAACAAGTGATGTAATTTCCTATGCAAATTTTGAGATTAAAAAGACAAATGAAAAAATCAAGGGTAACAAAAATGTAGGGGTGTCAATATTGGACCAGACCCGAAAACCCGACCCGAACCCTAAAATTTTGGGTTTGGGTTGACCAAAACCCGAAGCGGGTTGGGTTCGGGTCCGGAAAACTGGCCTGTTTGAAAAATCGAGTCAGGTTCGGGTTGACCCGGAAACCCGAGAATGACCCGAAATGACACATAAACTTGTCTGCCCGAAGGACCCCTCCCTGGCAACCCCACGTAAGTTCCGCGTGGCGCACTCGAGCGAGCCCCGCGTCCGGCGTCGAGCCCTCGCGCTCGCCCCTCGCGAGCGCCCCGCTTCCCGCGTCGCGTGCTCGAGGGCGCGACGCGTGAGAGCTTCATGCCCTCGCACGCGCCCTGCGTCCCAGGTCAGGCGTTAATTCTGCATCGCGCGGCTAGTTCCGTCGACCCACTGCTGCAACCGGCCAGTTCCGCGTCATTTGCCTATTTGCGGGTCGGGTCGGGTTGATCCAAACCCGAAGCGGGTCGGGTTCGAGTCCAAAAAATTGACCTGTTTGCAAAAACGGGTCGGGTCGACCCGAACCCGAATAGTACCGGGTCAATTTCGGGTTCGACCCGAACCCGACCCGTGACCCGAAATTGAAATGTATGCAGTAAAGGAAATAAGATAAATTAGACATATCTCAAAGTTGATAAATTATAGAGTCTGCAGGTAAATCATCTGGATGGAGATATAAAATAGCACAAGAGAAACCAAAATAATAGGTGAAGTGATTTCCTGTGAGAATTTGAGATTACAAAGATCAATTAGAAACTCAAGGGTGACATAAATATATGCTTAGCCTTTCTAGGTAATCTATTGGGCATTTGCATTAACTAGCGGAGGAAAGATTGGACATTCTTCATAAGAAAAAAGATAATTAAGCTAGTAAGATTAGTAATAATTAGCTGCAAAATACAATTTTTCTCCATGTATCCCCTAGTTTTTAAAACAGATGCTCACATAGAATTATATAAACAGATTGCATGTCACCATTAATGTTGCATTAAAAAAAAGTTACCGTGCAAAAAGTTGAAAGTACCATATTACAGTTTCGATTTGCTTGGAAATCTACAACAAAATTCATAACGCCCTATGAAAGCATTAAAACTATGCTCTAATCCTGCACTTAAAAATACACAAGAAAAAAAAATGAAAACATGTCCATCTCTGTGCGAATAGCGGCATAGTTGTTTCTTGGAGCACAACATTACCAAATAAAACTGAAGAAATGGAGTGGAAAGATTCATTTATTTCTTTCGTACTTTCTTAATTGCAAGAAGCACGAGAAAGCATTTAAAAACATTTACATTGGTTTAGTTCTGGGGACTAGACAGTCTAATTATTTCTCTTACATGGTCTTCACTTGCTAGTAACAAGAAAAGAATTTACAAAAGCTTTATAAGGGTTTATATCTAAGGATAAAAAAACAAGGGGAAGCGGGCTCTCTACAAATAAGAAGAACTTACAAGTGCTTTATGGTGAGCTCATGATATCTCTTCAATGTAAATGTATGGGGAAATTTATTCAAAAAAAAAATTTTTTTTTGCCGAACTTCTGCTAACCTTTTGAAATATGCTCGTCTCTTCACCGTCGTATGATACAAGCCAAAACTCAGTTGCAATATAACAAGGGTGTATGCTAAGTCAAGAGGACATTCTCTTATCAATGTAGAACATTATAGAAAGCTGCAAATGGAAAGGACTATAAATTTATTCTGATTTAAGCTCCTACATCTCCATGAACAACGATAACAACAGATGGCATCTTGCCTAAAAAGAGCCTGCTTATTTAAGTAGCTGTTATATTCTTCTAATTTATGGAACAATTATCAGTTCCACCAAGTTGCTTTAGTCATCATCATGAAAACTCACAACAAAAAGAAATGAGAGTTGATACGTCATCGAAAACTGTTTTGTTGGGTATGAATCTCGATGCATATTTGAATTAAAAACTTCCAAAATTAAATTCAAAATCATCCAAACTTTGATTTCGACAAACATATAGTCAAACTAAACTTCTAAATGAGATGATTCCAACGATATCAAAAGTGGTTCAATCAAAAGTTCAAATGACCTCATAGGCTCATATCAAGCACTTAAAGCGTAATTGAAAACTTCAACACACTAATTGGATGACTAAATGATCTCTAGATATTGCATGCTTATAGTCAAACCAAGCACTTCAATGAGAAGGATCCAAAGAGCCTAAAATCGCTTAATTTCGACATCAATAAGAACCTAAAGGCTAAAGGAATGTTTTATGAATGCGAGAATCAATACAAGTTGTTCGATGGACTGTTTCAAATTTTCTCTATACTTACAAGACATGTCACTTGTAAAAATCTATAAATATGCTTCCACTCTCTACATGAAAATGGAGGATGGGAAGCTTGGATCCCATTGGGCCACAATCTGACCCTCGCCATCAAACAACCGCCCAACTGCCTCCATCAGACTACCAACTGCCACTACCCTAACATTGCTCGATTGCGGCCATCAGAATACCCCTCTATTGCTGTTGTCGAAAAAAACCTAATTGCTACCATCGGAACTGTGGGCTCCGAAAGTTCGGCCCGGCCTCCCCGCTCGCTTTTCTTATTCGGCGAGGGAGTTTTAACGAACTAAGTTCCGAGGTAAATTTTGGAAGGCAGATGAGTTTGTAGATAAGACACTACCCAGAGATTTCGCCCTCATTTTGTGAGGACTTTATGATCTGAGTTCTGGTTTCCTATAGGCGCAAGCCCCTATAGTTAATTACCCCTCCCGATCACGAGAGAGAACTTTCGATTAAGGCTAGTCATCAATCATATTCGTATAGAAATACGTGTATCTGGCATATAGTAGCAGCAATAGGTTTGGATATTTGAGATTGGGGAACTAGATTTGGATTTGAGAATTTGGAGAATTGGATATTTGGATATAGTTGATATTTAAAACAGAAATTTCACCATCTTGTACTTAAAGCAGATGGTGGGGGAATGGATGATGGACACGATCAAGATCCCATGGTTCCGTCATCCCGGACCATCGTGGTCCCTGGTCTACTTAGTCAGAGGAGGTAGTCGACCCAACCTGACAGAAGGATCCTTGTCGGCAGCCATAGGTTGCTTCGTCCAAGGGGACCTTGTAGACCGGGGTTGGATGTTTGTCTAAGGGGACAAATTTAAATCCACCTTAGCTAACAGAGGGCTTTGTGCCCTGTCAATCATATCCTATTGATTCATATCTCAAGGATTTAACGCCATTAAGGAGCGTATTGGCTCTGGCCATAACCGCTATCTGTGGTGCCATTTGGTGGCAAAACCACTCGGTTCAGAGGGCCCCGGGTCATAACCGTTTACCTGCAGTGCCATTTGGCGGCGAAACTGCCGGTTAGAGGACACGTACCACGTCCTTACTGGCAAAAGATTGTTTGAGAATGGATCCTAGTGATATTTTCGACTAGGCATTTGGCTCTTTGTGAGCTAGAGTTTATTTGAATTTGTCCACCCCGGCAGACTGTTGCGGATGGTAGATGGATTTTGCTTTAAGTGTGGATAGTTGGATTTCATATTTTAAATATTTTTGGGATTTTTGAGAATTTTCTGGATTTTTTCTGGGATTTTGGATGGAGCTTTGGATTTTAGGGATTTTTGGATTTTTTGGATTTTTGTGAATATTTGGGTGGAGCTTTGGAATATTTGGGAACCCCTCCGGTTGAGATCTTCAATCAACGCGGCCATCATCGGGGTGTTTAGGGGTCATTTCCATTTGATTGAACCTTGTCGACCCTATCAACTTATCGATAGGGGATCGGGTTTCTCGTAGGCTTTGTGCCTTTTGTTTAGTGAATTCTTTTGATTTTAGGCTTTGAAGGCCTAAAAAGAATGTATTTAAACAAATACACCGTTCGATACAACCGTGTATTTTGTTAGGTAGTTCGAATCTTGTCGACTTCTATTGATCCGTATAGAAGGATCGGATTCGAACTTGAATTCACTTGTCAACCCGCGCAGCATCCCTAAGCGTCACGTGTGTACCAATAACACGCTCGTCGGGGCCCATGCGGGTTGAGATTGTATTTACCCCTTGTGTACCTATGTGTATACAAACTAAGGTGCACGTGCATGGGTACTTTGAAATAATTATAGACGCCTTATGTCTGCTTGTACGAATGTTGCAGATCCGGTGGCGTTGAGTTGTAGATCGTAGACGCCTTCTGTCTGCTTGTATATGTGTTGCAGATCCGGTGGCGATGAGTTTTGATGTTGAATCCCCCTTTCTCATTCACCAGAGAAGGATTTTCTAGATTCTGGAGTCAAAGAATACTAATTTGGGAAGAACTCCCCTTTTAGGATCTTCAATGTGGCAGACTTGTTATTTCCGGTATTTGTGGGTACCAGAGATGTTTTCTTCTTGAGTATAGAACTAAGAAGAGAGTTTAGAACACCAGGAAGTTTGGTTCTAATTTGTTCAAACATGTCCTCCCTTGTGCCAGGGGGTGTCCTTTTTTCGTACATCGGGTTGCCTTTGTACCCGACATACTTGAAGATCTTGATCACCATTGTCGTAGGTGATATCTGTACTCGTGTCCACAGTGATTCGTTGTTCTTTCAATACACTGTTGTTATCCACAAGAATCCCTTTGTAGGGGACTGTCGTTGTAGGTAATATCCGTACTTGTGTCCACAGTGATTCGATGTGCCTATGAGGTACTCACTGTTGTTATCCACAAATATTCATTCGCAGGGGACCGCTGCATTCACTATGATCTTTTGGAAGTATTTGTAGAAGACCCATTGCTTCTGCATCATATCCACCCTTTCACCAATCTCGGGTGGTTGGACGATTGCATCTGCTGTAGGGGCAGATCTTTGATTGCTGGTCTCCAGTATTGCCATCTCAATCAACAGGCATTTTGTAGAGATTGTCGTAGGAGTTCGCTGCATTCTTTGTTTGCATGTATTGAGGTCTTGTAACGGACTTTGAATTACTATTAACCATACACATATTCTTGTTTGAACTCCCTTGTACAGGATTCAAGCCTTGTCCTTGTATGTGTTTGAATCCAAGTCTGAGTTCCAATGTACAAGTTCAAGTCTTTGCTCAAAGTTTTGTTCATCTCGTTTGATATTCAAATCAAATGTGAAACTGAGTTACTTGTTATTCTTAGAAGTTTGAGTTCTTCTTTGTTCATGTTGAGCTTGGATCTAGCTTGAGTTCAGATTGATTTGAATTTGGGTTCAATCTGAGTTTGAGTAGGAGTTCATAACCCCCACTTAATGTTATATAGTTCGAGCTCAAAGTACAAGTTCAAGTGTCCCATGCAGTCCAAGTCTTGTATTTGCTTGAGTTCAAATTGTTCAAGCCATCAACGCTCAACTTGGTTCCTAAGTGCGAGTTCAAGTTCCAAGAACTAATTCAAATTGATTGTCAAGGTTCCTCTGAAATCTTTTGAGTTTAATTTCTTGTTCAAATGATTTGAATTGGACTTCAGCTTGATTTTGCTTCATTTGGATTTGATCTTTAGAAATCATTTGAATTTTGGTTCAGATTTAGATCCCCAAGTCTTTTGTTCTTCGTACAGATCTTCTGCTCATTTTAGTTCAATTTCTGTGCTCTTCTGTTCAAGTACAGATCTTCTATGTTGTTGCCCAAGAAGATTTTTAAATTGTTCAAGTCTTTGTAGATTTCAGTGAAAATTTCGGCAGCACCCCGGCATATCCCCCGTTTGGGGGAAAATTGGGGAGCTGGGCCTTCCCACCACGCTACTAGAGCGTGTATGGTAGGTGTCCTTGGACACCGCGGCCGTACAAAATTTCATCCCACCACGCTACAAGAGCGTGTATGGGGCCTTCAGCAGTACCCGTACCAGAACAGCAGTGACATACCAGAACAGCAGTGACTCCCCACCACGCTACAAGAGCGTGTATAGGGCTCTCCCTCCTCGTCGTATGCCTCGCACCGGGCTCCCTCCTACCGTGCTACAAGAGCGCGTATAGGTGGTTCCCCGGTCCGCTGCAAACGTCGAGAATGGGATTTGGAACATCATACCTTTGCGTAGCAGTCGTCGGCGGTGTCGGTGTCGAGGTCGAGGTCGAGGTCGTCCCCACCACGCTACAAGAGCGTGTATAGGGCTTACCCGCCTCGTCGTATGCTTCGCACCGGGCTCCCTCCCACCGTGCTACAAGAGCGCGTATAGGTGGTTCCCCGGTCCGCTGCAAACGTCGAGAACGGGATTTAAGTTAGAATTTATACCTTTGGGCCCGGCGACGATTGTCGGCTGGAGGAGGTGGCTCGCGGATCAAGGTAAAGGGGAAGGCATGCTTCTACATTAATATTATTATTATTATTATTATTTTAAATTAATTTTAATTAATTATAACTAATTACTCTTTTAAAATAATTAATTATAATTATAATAATTAATTTTAATTAAAACAATTAATTATGCTTAATTTTAATTAATAATAACTAATTAAAATTAAAATAATTAATTTTAATTAATTTTAATTAATTATAGTTAATTATTAATTATAATAATTAACCATAATTAAAATAATTAATTAAGATTAACTTAATTAACTTTAAATCATTATTATTAAAAATAATTAAGTATAATTAAAATATTTAATTGTAATTAATTATTAATTATAATTAATTATTTTTAAAATAAATTAATTATAATTAAAATAAATTAATTTTAATTAATAATAATATATAATAATAATAAAAATAATAAAAATTTCTCTCCCTCAATCTCTCGATTCAACGGATTACGGGATTTGGCCGGAGTAGCGTGGCAGAAGGGAGAAAGTTACCTTCACCTCCAGCGGCTCCTGTTGCTTGCTTCCGATCAAAATGTAGTAACTTCCGATCCGAGAGGAATGTCGCCAAAGGAGCGAAGTCGGACGACCAGGAAGGAGCCGAAGAAGCACTCGGGAGGGAGAAAGGGTCTTCAAAGCCGGCGATCTCTCGTTGTTGCTTCCGATTTGGATGCCGTAACTTCCGATCCCAACAGGAATGGAATGTCGTCGAAGCAGTGAAGTCGAACAACTCAAGGAGCCGAAGAACCGATCGAAAGGGAGAAAGCTATCTTCACTGCGAGCGGCTCCTACAGCCGCTTCCGATCAAAATGTCGTAATTCCGATCCGACTGGAAGGGCGAGTCGTCGAAGGAGTTACGTCGAACAGCCACTGAGGGGCGGGAGAAGCCACGCCAGGGAGAAGGTTACCTGCACAGCTAGCGAGTTCTCGTTGTGGCTTCCGATTGAAATGTCGTTGATGTAGCGGAGTCGAACAGAGAGAGGGAGAATCGGGAGAGAATCAGAGCGGAGGAATGAGAGCAGCGAGAGCGAGAGTGATCGTGGGAGAGAAAAAAAAAAACGAATGCCTCTCTTCCCTCTCCCTATTAACGACACTAAATCGTGCGGAGATGTGAGGACGCGACATCAGTCGCGAGCGACGTGCGGAATTCGGCGCCGAACAGGTAATAAATTTTTTTTGTTTTTCTCTCTTTTGTTTTATACGGCAGGTCAACAGGAACACCGCCCAACCAACATCCTCTGACCACCGTCACCTGAATGCAGTCCTCCAACCTCTGTCACCTGACTATGATCTTCCAACCTAACCATTGTCATTCCGCTATGGTTCTCCGGCCACCATCGTCTAACTATGATCCTCTAGCCACGATAACCAAGTACGATCCTCTAGCCATCATCGCTTAACTATGGTACCCTAGCCACCAGTGCTAGACTATCATCTCCTAACTACAGTACTCCGACCACGTTGCCTGACTATAATCAACCACCATTGCCTGATTATGGTCATCCGACCTCTATTGCCTGAAAACAATCCTTTGACCGCTATCGCCCAATTACGGTCCTCCGACAACCATCGCCCAACTACAATCATTCGACCATTGTCACTTGACAATAGTCCCCGACGATTGTCACTTGACTAAGGTCCTCTATTATACAGTCTTCTACAGTTATCACCTAGCTACACCGACGCACATTGACTTCATCACCACAATCACTAATAATGCCATTGCATGTTGTTGTTTATAAGATTGATGCATGCCATCAATACAAACTCTAACTCTCGACATTAACACTGGGATTTATGTTGGACTTTTTGATCTTTAATCTTCTCACCTCAATGGAATATGACCAAAGAAATAAGCAAATGATCTCATATGGATAGCTCCTATGCCACAGGGCCCTTCCAATTTTAACCACATAATATGTTTTATGCATTATATATTTACTACATTAAATCAGTGCTTTTCTCCGAAAAAAATGCACCATTTGTAGCCGATGACAAACACTAGTAGAATCGTTATTAGGCCAAGCCCATATTTTTCTTTCTTATATTTTTTTAAAAAAATATTTTTCTCTCATAATTCTTGTGCTCTTCTTTTATTTGTCTATGCGCATGCGTTGGACCTTCGTACAAATGCTAAAAAAACAAACTCTCTATCTCTCTATCGCTACCAATGTTTAACACAATGCAGTAATAAAATAAACATAATGTCATTAGTGAAAATTTATTGGATTGTTTATTCAACCTTTCCAGCAGACGAGGCAAGTAAAAGTGCAAAAGCTAAGTTCCAATTCACTTCAATGAATACAAAATCTTATATCATTGATGAATAAAATGATTAGAATGGGAAAGGACATTTATGAATTGTAACAAATATATTAATCTTAACTGCATAATAAGCTAGCCGAGGAAAGTATCCAGGAATTCAAAGTAGGGAAATGGGCCAACAAATTTTCTTTCTTTACACAATTTTGAACACAGTTTTTAAGTTTATGTTACAAACCAAATAAAAGCTAAACTGCTCAAGATCAACCAATCAAGATTATTTTTTTATATTTCGACAAAGTATTTAAATTGTTAGCCTGTTAGCCAACCTTTCCATTGAGAGATTTTCTCTAATCGATGCAAGAATATTGCAGCCCTTAAACCCTAAACCCTAAACCCTAATACTGATTAATATACCCAATTTAAGCTAAGCTAAACCTAATCTTTTTTTAACATAGTGTTACCTAGTGAAGCATAACCTCGCTAAGCTTATCTTAGCCTGGTCAAGTTAAGCCTAACTTTACCAAATCCAACTCGAGCTAAGTGATTTTTTAAGAATCATTTCAAGACTTCACTTGCAATAAACAAGTTATTTGCATGTAAACATCCTCCAGCTGTTGTTATTATGTTCTTGAAACTCAAAGGTTCTCTCAAGTGGTGAAAGCTATATTTGAAAACTGAATACGCCATTTTATTGCAAAAGAACTTGCTATTATTAGTTTAAGGTTCTGCAAATATTACTTTATTAGTATTCAAGAAATCACATTGCTAGACAATTTTAGTGTTCCCACATATTCCAGTTACCAAATTCATTTATTTTACAGCCCTACTTATCTTCCACTCAACCTAACAGTCAATGACCAGAAAATTATGCAAGATTTTAGAGTCAAACTCGTAAGCAAACAACATGCAAGCATTAGCCTAGAAATAAGCCATAAAACAAAAGTAAAAACAAGGAATATTCAGAGAGAAAACTCTCGCCTGGAATGTTAGAGTTGGAGGAAGAAGATGGTTTTCTGACAAGAATATCTGTCAAGCTCCCTTCCGACGGCGTCTGGGATCTCAGCAGTGGCGTCGCCTACATTATAAAAAATATTTTTAAGGATTCGGAAAGTGAAAATCAACGAACCCCGAAATTAACAAGGACTGCTAAGATTGAGCTGACGATCTTTAAGGCCTGGATCCTCTCCAACATAGGGTCAGCGTTCTCTATCCTCTCAGAAACAGTGGTTATCTGATCGATCGGTGGCTGCCAAAAGAAAACACAAGATTGTTTCTTTCGAGAAATATAAACGATCAAGGCCGAGTTCAGAATGTAGAAAAGAACCGTAGAGGCGGAAAATCTAAGACGGATTACCTGTTGATTCAATTTGGAGGCGACAGATTCAGATGCCCCCATTTGCCCTTTGCCCTTCTCACCGCGGAAATCTGTGACCTTAGTTAAAAAACTGAGTTCGGAAATTTGAGGAATATTATTGTTATTATTATTATTCGATGAAATCATGAAAATACCCCCAACATATGAAAGCTTGTGTTTTGTAGTGGATTTCAGGGGTTTAATTTTTTTGATGATATATAGAAAAATTATTTTTTTAGATATAGTCTTCTGCTTTATTTTATATTTATTAGTGACTTTGTGGTGTGTTTAAATTAGAATTTAATTTTTTCAAGCACTTCTCCAATTGATTATTGGGGTTAGTTTATGGTTGTTGTCGGGCACAGTATGACTTGTGTGATATCGAGTCATATCATGTCAAATTATGACAATTCTTATGCATCTAACAAGCGTAGATATCTTACCACTAGCCTCCAATTAGCACAAGAGTTTTTTCCCAAGTCTCTCTTGAGATATTGCACTCAAGAGCCCTTTATCAATAATTGAGAAAAATGGACATTAGTAGGAAGAAAAACCTTTGTAAAACTAGATCTCTTGAATATTCTTTCAAGAGATCTCTCACAATCACTCCTAACTCAATCACCTTCTCTCCCTCACACAATAAAGTAAAACTCTCAAAAGCTCTCTCACAGCTCCCTTGGTATCTACCAAGAAAGCTTGAGTCATCCTTAGATTTTTGTTAAAAGAATATGGTATTTATATAAAACTCTAATTCAAACTTTAAAAAATTTGATATAGTTAATTTGACAGGAAGATCATATAGTTTGATCCAAGATTGTACAGTGCGATATGAATAACCTTGTCGACTTATGAAACTAGATTGTCCTATTTGAATGAAGTTCATCTGAATAAACTCTATGTTTTCTTAGACTAAATGATGGGTATTTGATCCCTTGATTTTAAGTTCCGAAATAGGTAATTTATTATACATATCTTTAAATTTTCTATTGTATGAACATGTTTGTATAGTATGATAAATTTAAAGTTTAAATTGACCTATTTTTAGAAATTTCAAAATTTTGACGTTTTGAATTCGAAAAACTTATCATCAAGTATTATTAGTTACGTAATTTTTCAATTTCAATTTTAGTTTTATTAATCTCACTTGATTTTTAAAATTTGCAAAATTGCCACATATACAGTACGTACGAAGTAATTTGTATAGTATAATCTGGTCATAAAATTAAATTAACTCTATTTAATCTTATAATATTACTTATCTATGTGTGATTGTTCAACCAACTTCATTCCTAAAAATACAAAAGACTTAATAAAAAGAAAAATTACAGTTACAAATTGACATGTGCACTCTATTCTTGATCTTTATGGAGCGAACATATTTCATTTGCTTTTAACTACTTTAGTCTTAGCTATCCCTTTATCTTGAATCCATCATTTATGTGCTTTCTGCAACTAAAAGAAATTCTTGCACACATAGCTTGATTAGTAGCTAGTATAACCAATAATACTTATAATCATCAAAACTCTAGTACATATCAGGTTCATAGGGTTTAACAATATCATACATGAAGCTTAATAGCTGAAGAAAATTTGGCCAAAGAAAAAACATAGAAGCCCAAGGCAATAAAGTGATGATATTAAAAGAATAATCAGATTAAAAGAAAATGTGAGAAGTGTTTTCATCATAGTTATTGCAAAAGGTAAAAGTAGTATGAATAAAAACATTAAATCTGAACAAATTATCAACACTTTTAAGGCCTAACCATAACAAGAAAACCACATAGCAAAATTGTTATACCACATGTGTTTATGCAATGGGATAGAATGATTTGAATGTAGGGTGATTCAAATCTTTCCAAAACAGACCATTCACATAAATCTTCATAATGTTAAGGTGAGAAATGACAATCTGGAACAACATCATGAGAGGAAGGCATGTTCTAGTTGTTGATTGAGATGTTAGCATTAATGAAGATAGAAGAGAAGAATAAAGTGGAGTCAAAAGCTTCATAAAGAGATCTCCCATTACACGAAGGGTCCTAAAGGAAGGACATGTTGGAGTTATTAAAAATAATGAAAGTGAATTTCAGTTTAACCTTCTTTGTGGCCATACACAAAATTTCTCAGAAGCTCGAAGTTTTGACTAGTTGTTGCTTCTAGCAAGAGATATATTTTTCCTTACAACAAAGTGTCAAAATCTCATTAGAATATCGTATGGTCTATAAAAGAGAGATGAGATGAGCATAATTTAGACTTTGTATGCCAAGAAATTTCAAACTACTAAATTGCTCATGCAAATAAGTCTTCTTCCATGAGATGAGGTGTAGCTTGTGGTTTGCAGTGCAACCATAATGAAGTTTATTTATGGTTTTACAATAGTTTTTGGGGATAATAGATCATTTTATTTTATAAGAGATTCAATTATATATACTGCATCTTACAAATTGAAGTCTATCAACAAAAGGCAATAAATTAGCCATCTAGCCATCTAAGAGAGATATGATTTTTGAATAACAAGTTGAAAACTAGACATGTAATATTTTTCTTGGGATAGGAAAACTCATATATTTGATTGTGGAATCATAAATAGTGAGGTTTAAAGCAGTGCATATTTTAGAAGTATTTGAGATATTAGGGGGAGGAGGGGGGGTGATTAAGAGAAGTGAAGTTTTGAGAAGTAGTAATGTCAAAAACTAACAAGTTATTTATATAAAAATGGTGAGAGAATGTGATACAATTTTTACATATACCTTTATAAGAATTAGCTGACATGAATTTGTTAAGAAAGTTTGATAAGCCATACATAGTGATGTAGAAGAGATAAAGAGATCAGGGTAGCATTCCCTCAACGTTGATGTTGAACTTAAATATCCTTCAAGAAAGTCATTGAAGGAACTTGAGAAACGAACATCTTCAATACAAAATTTAACTCGCTCAAAGCACATGAACAAGAACGATGTAGTCGGTAGATATTCACTTATTAATAAAGTCATTTAAGGAGCAGTGTATGATATATGGCACAAGGAGTTTGAGCATATTGACTAAAATCTTAGCAATGGTCATATAAATAATATTGTAGAGGGATATTAGCTTAAAATCAAGTATGTTGAGGCATGTGGGGCTTTGAGAATCAGAGCTATAGCAGTAATCTTAACCATCCTTGAAAGTTGAGAGCTTATAAAGAAATATTTGACAAATTGAGGGTTTTGTAGTACAATTAATTTAGTAAACATCATAAATAAAATGATCGAGATCGAGGGCGAAGCCTTTGGGAGCATAATGTTTTTGATTTCTTCATCTAAAACTTGGGCAATGTGAGAGGTTACCATGAGGAGATGGGTCGAAGGAGAATCTCATTATGACAATAGATTGAATTTATTGCACAAACCCAAATTCTTTAGGGCCGATTATTTAAAATTCATGATAGGTTTGAGCCCTTTTGATGGGTCCGGCCACAGTCGGTCAGAAGCTATTTATTTATTTATTTATTTGAAATAGCATAAATGAACCAGCGGCTCAAGGATTTTCTGCAATCTCTGATACCCATCGCAAAACCCCACGGCCCAACGGTCCTCTTCCTTTCTCGGAGAACTCCAACGGTCTTCTCTAGCCCTCTCCATTCAAACTTGGTTCGCCTTGATTCTTACAAACTCGAAGAATCATCAGGTCGAATCCAAACAACGCAATTTCTCTCTTTGAACTAGTTCCGACAAGATCTACCATCACCCCGTTTCAAATCAAAACGCTGAGTTCTTTCGTAGATTTCGGCAAGGTTTTGAGAGGATGGACCAACAGCTGAATCCTCATCTTTCCACCGATAAACACATATGGAGCCAGATCTATAGAACGTTGAAGAAAATGCTGAAGTCCCAGAGGTCGCAAATAAAAACCCTAATAAATGATCGTGAGTTTCTCGAGAACAACTTCTACATCCAGCACGAATATTGGAGCAGCAGGGAACGGTTTCTTGAGTCTTGCATCGCTCAGGTAGACTGTAGACTATTGCTGATTACCTTTTTGCTTTGGCGAAACCCTGTGGCTTATTTTGGCAGGTGAAACTTGAGGTTTTCTTTTGGGTATCTTTCTAGGGTTTTCTTCATACCGTTTCTTTTTCTTCGCAGATGAAGGAAGAGCAGGCTAAAACTCGCCTGGTTGAGGATGCGAAGATGGGTGTTTGGGTTGGGTTGAAGGAGTCAGAAGCGCTGAGCTACAGGATGCAGTTAGGTGAGATTTGATTTTATGAAAGACAGAAAATATCTACTTTTTACCTAGCAGCAGCCAGCAGTGACGCTTATGTCATGAAGTCGGAGTAGAGTCTCAGACGTTGCATCTTTAAGCATATACATCAATTTAGAGCATCTTTACGTATATACATCAATCCCATTTTTCACTTCAAAATGCATTAAAACTCAGAAATGTCATGATTCATCTCCAATCGAACTCCATTTTGCACAGTTCTGCCAATGTAACCGTCTTTCTACTCTTTCGCAAGTTTCTTCGGCAAATCCGGTTGAGACAGAAAATCGCTTAGGTGAACAGTGCCACACCAATATTGATGTGACACTGTTCACCGGCAAGCAAATAGCGGAAGATTTGACGTTCAGCTCGAGCAATCGAACAAAAGTGTATACGAGAAGAGTTTAGCTAATAAGTTGAAATTTGTCTAGACATCACATGAATTAAAAAAAAAAAAAAAGTGTATACGAGAAGAATTAACGAACATCTTATTCAGAAAATTTGTACTCAATACTTTCTTTTAAGAACTCAAAGAAGAATAGCAACCCTGGTTGATTTAAACTTAGAAAAGAGTTTCTTCATCCTTTTTTATGATCTATTGTAGACAACCTCAGGTGCATATCCAGCATATTAAGTTTAAATGGTTCAAATTAAATGGGCAGGATGTATGAGTAGGCAGAGTGCTGGTGTTAGAGCATTTATAGTTTTGGTTCATGGGCTGCAACAACTTGTGGGTGGAGTAAATGAGGCAAGAGTAGCGATCAGTATGAGCACATATCTAAGATTAGTGTGTACGTGCCCAAGACTACTAGATGTTAGTTAAGAGACAAAGTTAGCCGGCAGGTCAACAAACCTTGTAACTGTATGTTGTCACTTCTAGTGCGCTGTCACTCCTAGTGCGCATTACTAAGGGCATCTCCTACCGAAAATATCATTTTCACTCCAAAATGCAGTGAAACTAAAAAATGTCGTGATTCATCTCCAATCGAATTCCATTTTGCGTGGCAACCGTCTTTCTCCTCTTTCGCGCGTTTCTTCCGCAAATGCGGTAGAGATAAAAAAAATAGCGAATATTGGTGTCGCACTGTTCACCCGCAACCAAATAGCGAAGTTTTGCCGTTCGGTTGGAGCTCGCGAGCGACGCCATTCATACGTTTGGAGTTCGGTTGGAGAAGGCCTAACAGGCCTTGATTCATGTATATGAGATTTTCTTTAATTAAAATACATTAACCTTGCAAAGTTGCCACGTTGGGAGAATAAGACTATCTCCAACCAAAAACCTCATTTTTCACTCCAAAATGCCGTGAAGCTAAAAAAAATGTTGTGATTCATCCAATCGAACTCCAATTTTGCGAAGGTAACGTTCTTTCGTCTTTTCGCACGTTTCTTCGGCAAGTTACACAGAAAAATAGCAGAGATGAATAGTGCAACGTCAATATTGACATTGCACTGTTCATCTGCAACCAAATAACGGAAGTTTTACCGTTCCGTTGGAGCTCTCCAGCAACGTCATTTAAGCGTTTGGAGTTCAGTTGGAGATGCCCTAAGAGACCACAACGAGGTGCATTGAGTAGAAATTCTCTACATTGACAGTGTAACCATTGGAAGGCCAAATCGGGTTGCCTCCTTGACTAAACTGCAACAGCCTAAGTTTCTTTGCAGATCTACATTCTGCTTTCTTTTGTCTTTCCGTATGCTTTACTGGGATCCAACTCTTATTTTCAAATAGATAGATCTGCCATTTATCTCACCTCATCATCAGTCCTATTGTTCCAAGTAGATCACAACTGTGATTTATTCGGTACGATTTGGCATAATAATATATAGGGATAGACAACAATATGCTGCCTAATATTAAGATTTTTCTTTAAACCTTTCACAGCTTTATTCATCAACAACTGGCCTAATCTTTCCAAATTTGCCTGATCTCACAATTTGTTGGCCTTTACTCATTAGACCTTGCTGAAAGTGATTTGGAGGATTTCCGTTCCTGTGTGGAGGTGGTAAACGCTGAGATGGAAGAGCTTAAGGTATTGTTAAACTTTTCAAGTCATCAAAGAGAACTCATTTCTTTACTTTTATTGGGCAGTAAAGGTGGCTCTAACAAAACCTTGTTTTTTGTAGGAAAAGTTAAAAGTATTTGAAGCTAGTGAAGTTAAGAGTACAGATTATATCACTGATCATCCTGGCTCTTCAGAAAATGTCAAGGGAAGGAATCAGCTCACTACGCCATTGAAAAAGGAAATAAAGAAACTGAAGCATGCTTACAGGGATCTTAGTTCAAGAAGGGATACTGAGATTTCCGCTCTGTTAGCGGAGAAGGATTTTATATGGAACCAGTTTAGAAAGATGGAGAGTGACTACATTGCCCTTTGCAAGAACAAGCGTACAGAAGCTGAGCTTCAGTCCAGAGAAGCTGCTGATAAGCTCCAAGATAGTGTAGAAAAATTGCAGCAGGAAATAAATAATAAGGATGAGATTATAGTCAAGTTAGAAGCTGAACGATCCATGCTTGCGTTAGATGCCAGGAAGCTTGCTGAGGAAGTAGAACAGGCTAATAATAAAATGAAGATGCTTCACACCGATATGGATGAGCTGCGCTTGGCCTCCTTGGAGAAGGAAAAACTAATTGATAACTTAAAAAAAGAGCTTTGCAACCTTAAGACAGATTTGAAGAAAAATAGTGGTGAAAAGCCCATTTCTTTGGAGAAAATTAAATCTGAAAGGAAGTCCCAAAATGGATCGTCTACAATAAGACAAATTCATCTGCAGAGATGTTCCAAGAAACGGAACTTGGAAAGTTGTGACACCCACACAAGTCAAAAACATACAAATTCCTGTGGGGTTACTAGTGAAAAACCAGCCTCTGATAATGATCATGTGAGTTGCATATCTAACTCGAGTCTGATCTAACCTTTCAGCTTTTCCTTTTTTTTTTTTCCTTTCTCTTTCCTTTCTAATTCTCATATGAATGCTAGAAGCTGTTTGTTATAATTGTTTTCCCTAAGTTAATCATGTTGATTTCCTTTATTATCTCAGCATTTATGTGGTTGAAAGTTTTTCATGATAGGCTATTGGATAATGAGCTAAATGCTTTTCACTTATTGTGCACCTCCGGTCATATTTTGATAATTTTAAGCATATATTTGTTAACTTGTTTAAAAATGGCCATTTTATCCTAGCATATTTTGTAAAACTAAGGGAAGTTGTGGCACCTGCATAAGTCAAAAGCAGACAAAAAATTCATGTTTGTTTATTTTTGAAACACCAACATCTGATAATGCTGTTGTGAGTCGCTTATCCAACTTGAGTTTGATCTGACCTTCAAGTTTTTTTTTTTCTTTTCTGTTTCTCATGACCATCATTATAACTGTTTTTTATGGAAAATTTTCATTTTTTTACAAGATTATGACATTTGTAATTTTTGCTACTGTTAGGTTTTTTTTTTCCGCTAAAGTTAATCGTGTTTGACATTGCTAGGTTTACATTTGTGCAGCTAAAATATTTTCATGATTTATTGTTGGATTATGGGCCATATGTTTATGCACATGTGGTTGATGTAGGACTAAAATGTCTAAGCAATGTTAGGAAAGAACCTTGCACAATTTAATTGAGAGAGCTTTATTAACGAAAATACTTGTAGTGATGAAAGGGATGAGACAAGCTTAGGGCAAGTCACACGATTAGAGGTTAGGATCTCAAAATAATCAATAATTCAAAACATAACATACATGAAAGATTTACAACAAGAAATCCCTACGCTAACAATGAGATTATTCACTATGAAGAGTCATTCACGCACTTCTAATTATTCACTATGAAGATTCCTTCACTCACTTCTAATTTACTAGGCTTAGTAGAAATGTTTAACACGATCGTAGTAAATCAATTAAAACCACAAGTGGGGGTAAGAGTCAGGTAGGAAAATATTAGGGAAAGATTTACCTTGCTTAGGATTTGGAGACAATCTACCATTTGACGAAAGAGAGTTGCTTTTCAATAGAGTTAGCGAGGGTGAAGATGATCCTTTCCACGCAATCCTCCATGGTTTGGTGAACCTCGAGGTTAAGATCGAAGAAAGGGGAGTTGAGAATGTCGACGTGGCCTTGGTCGTCGTAAACAAATCCGTGGTCACGTTCCGGATCTGCCATGCATGGGTAGAGAAGTTTGTAAGGTGTGGGAGGGAAAGTGGTGTGATCTCTTCTCTCTTCCTTCCTTAGGAGAAGTATCAAGTCAAAGACAATGGTGGAAAGATGAGGTGGGTGGTCAACCAATATTAGGAGGGAGAAGCCTCTTCCAAAAATCTGAAATTGAATTTTAGATTTGAATAGAAGGGAGATTAGGGTTTGAAATTTGAATTCCAAGCAAGGAGAGGGAAAGGAAAATTATTCCTAATTGAGAGACTTGATCTAGGTGTTTAGAAGGAGGGGAGTTAATGTGGGGAGAGAGAGAGAAATATGGGAAGAGGGGACCGGCGGCTTCAAGAGGGGGGAGGGGCTGTGGGAAAGAAATCAAGGTTTACATGATTTGGAATCTTAAATTAGGAAGGATTAATTTAATTCCAGTCTAATTTAAAATTCAAATAGGATTGATTTTGGGAACTTTCCTAAAATAGAGTTATATTTCAAAATTCAAAATTGATTGAATAATTGAAATCAAAGCTTTCCAAATGAGGTTGGGTGGAGAAAGGAAATTAGTAATGAGAGGTTTTGAATTTTGGAGGCAAGGGGGAAGAGCTATGGACGGCGACTATGCTAGGTTTGGGTTTTGGGGTTGGCGGTTTGGAGGTGGGAGAGGGTGGCTGGTTTGGTTGTAGTAGAGACGGGGTTTTTCCGGGAGAGGAAGTGGGGTTATGGGTGGACGGACCTAGGAGAGGGACGGTTGGGGGTTCTCCCGAAAGAGGGAGGAGGGGCTTTGGCCGACAGTGGGGAGGGGAAGGGAGGGAAGAAGAGGAGTAACGACGATGAAATCAAAGCTTTCCAAATGAGGTTGGGTGGAGAAAGGAAATTAGTAATGAGAGGTTTTGAATTTTGGAGGCAAGGGGGAAGAGCTATGGACGGCGACTATGCTAGGTTTGGGTTTTGGGGTTGGCGGTTTGGAGGTGGGAGAGGGTGGCTGGTTTGGTTGTAGTAGAGACGGGGTTTTTCCGGGAGAGGAAGTGGGGTTATGGGTGGACGGACCTAGGAGAGGGACGGTTGGGGGTTCTCCCGAAAGAGGGAGGAGGGGCTTTGGCCGACAGTGGGGAGGGGAAGGGAGGGAAGAAGAGGAGTAACGACGATGAAATCAAAGCTTTCCAAATGAGGTTGGGTGGAGAAAGGAAATTAGTAATGAGAGGTTTTGAATTTTGGAGGCAAGGGGGAAGAGCTATGGACGGCGACTATGCTAGGTTTGGGTTTTGGGGTTGGCGGTTTGGAGGTGGGAGAGGGTGGCTGGTTTGGTTGTAGTAGAGACGGGGTTTTTCCGGGAGAGGAAGTGGGGTTATGGGTGGACGGACCTAGGAGAGGGACGGTTGGGGGTTCTCCCGAAAGAGGGAGGAGGGGCTTTGGCCGACAGTGGGGAGGGGAAGGGAGGGAAGAAGAGGAGTAACGACGATGACCACGAACCCAACCACTTCATGCTGTTGGTGGATATTGTGATGCCCTCACCTCGGGACTTCAAGCTCTCAAGAATACTCAAGCTCTCTCCAAACACATGGATGCAGAAATTTTCATAATATTCATTCACTCATTAACCCTCAAAGAAAGAGGATAATGCTTTAAATAGCCCAAACAGTAAAGAAAATACAAAAGACTTAATTGCCCCTATGACATACACATGACTAGGCCCTTAAGCTAGGGCATAAACAGAAAAGTACAATAAACTCATGAAACATAAAATGATAAATCTAATACAATGATAATCAAAAGTCAATCGGTGTGATCGTGGCCGTAGATCGAAGGCCTCGCCTCTGGTAAACTCTTCAAGGCCTGATGTCCTCGTCAGTGGTACTTATGAACCTAGTCATCTTATTATATTTTTAAGCATTAACTAGTTAACTTGACTAAAATCATCATTGAGCCTTGCATATTTGGAAAACTAATAATTATAGCATGTCTATTGGAACTGGATCATGTTGACACTGACACATACGGTCCAAATAACTTTCTGATCGAATTAAAATTCATATGTGATCCATGAATCGTATTAGGTTGGTTTATCATATTAATATTAGATTTCAGATTGAACCAAATTTCAAATTTGCCTTAACTCTTATGTCAAGGAGGAAGTGGACGAGCTATTGGATTATTTCATAAAAAATTAGAATGCATTTCAGGTACTAATGATCTTGGTGACAATGATTCATATGATGTTAGCATAATTATCTTGATCATCTTATTAAAAAATCAATTAAAATTTTCATGAAAAGATAATTCACTTACATACAAATATAAATAATCATAATATAATAACTGTGTATATGGTACATTGACAAGATCAATCTAATTATCAAGAATGTTCAGCATTGGATAACTAGTCGGTTTCTTCATTAATAAGGAAAAGATAAAAAAAAAAATCAGCGCATAAAGCCATAAAAATCCGCATGCAAGAGCAGAAAATGAGCTCTTGAGAGCAACATAAATGACTCGGGCTTGAGATTAAAGCTACACAAATTGAAGTTCTTCACTACTAGTTCATGTAACTTAGAAAAATTAAGGCTCTTAAGTGCTGCTATTTGTTTCTTCATTTCAGTATCTCTCACCTGTTATATTGATGATTCTTTAGCAAAATTTTAGTGCTTGCAGCATGTTAACTGCATCATTAGATGAAACTTCTTTCTAACGATTACGAACTTTGATTTCCTGTTCATTATCAGAAACTTGGTAAAAGTATGACTGAGAAAAAGGGGAGATTTCTTTCACCAGTAGGGATGCAACCATCACTGTTCCATTCTGATTTCAAGGTTCCCAAGTTGAAGAGGGCTAAACTGCTCATATAATTTTTTATTTTTCCCTTTTTCATCATTATTGCTATGACAAATTATGCATGGCTTGTCTCATATTTAGTGTTTTATCTGTGTAATCTATGTATATAGAGTGTAGTATTCTCAGGCTTTGTTTAAGACGGTTTTTTTGCTGCTTCTTAAAGCAGCTTTCTAGTATAAAAAAGAAATTTTTTTGTACTAAAAAACTGCGTTGAGAAGCATTAACAAAGCCGTCCCAAATGAAGTCTTAGTTTTGGGTTAGTTTGTTGTTTCATCATATATTTAAAAACTTAAACAATGATAGCAGAAGTTTGTTGGTTCTTCCAATTTAAGCAAGTTTTAGGTTGCTAGGAGCTTTTTTTTTTTTTTGAGATATTTTTGATCTGCTATGTTATGGAATTTATTATTGAGTATAATTTAGGATCTCTTTGTGATAGTTTTCTTGTCGCTTTGTTTTTCATATAACAATTACAATTTCATTTGATTGCTGTTTTTTTATTATTTTCTTACTACACTTGGTTTGATAAAAGTTTGTTGTTGTTGTAGTAGTACTCACACATACCTTCAATATTTTTATGCAAAATCTGGACTTCAAATAACTCCAAAATGTCATATTAAAAACTTCAAAAATTTATTTCATGACTATGATCATCTATCTTCATAAATTTGCACTTAATCATCATCTTGTGGTATCGATTCCAATGACATCACAATTATGCTATTCCAAATATTCTCGTGGCTTAAATTGGTTGAACTATATCAATTCAGATCAAACCTATAGGTTGACCACCTCTTCACCACCTTCAGGTTGTGCCATCTCTACTTTCAAGGGAGGATTTATTCAATCAATTTTAGGTTTAGTTTGGGGTGGCTTTCTTACTGCTTTTTAAAGTATATTTCTAGTTCAAAAATTAAAAATTTTGTACTAAAAAATTGCTTTATAAAGCAGTAAGAAAGCCGATATTGGCCCGCTGCCACGTCAGCTTGTGACGCGTTTGGAGATGTCCACTAATCCCTCGGCGAGTCTACCACCAACCAACCCCACAAGTGCAGGACCCACATTTCTTTTCTCTCCACTTAAGGAGTCGTGTCATATGAGAGGGGATTCGAACTTGGGATGGGGGTTCCCAACCAAGAATGCCCACCAACCCACTTAAACCCGGTGGGGTATCATTCTATATTTAAATCCTGTCTTCTCCATCCCCAAATAAGGACATCCCAATCATCCATAATGATTTCGTCGATCTTACCGAATGTTAATAATATATTAGGCTTTGTTTGGAATGATTTTCTTAATGTTTTTTAAAACAACTTTTCAGTACAAAAATTTATAGTTCAAAAAATTTTTGTATTATGCTTAAAAAAATGATAAGAAAGTCATCACAGGCTTCATTTCAGATAACTTTTTTACTATTTCTTAAAGCAGCTTTTAATACAACAATTTTTATTTTTGTATAAAAAATTTGTTTTAAGTAGTAAAAAAGTCATCCCAAATGAAGCCTTAGGCTTTGTTTGGGACGGCTTTCTTACTGCTTCTTAAAACAGTTTTTTAGTACAAATATTTTAATTTTTTACTAGAAAGCTGTGTTTTTTTTAAGATTAAAAAGTTGTTTTAAAAAACAGTAAGAAAGTAGTTTCAAATGAAACCTTAATGTATAGGATTTCAATTTAATTTAGTCAATGAATCATGTTTAGATTTAATTTAGGAAGCAGACATTTCAACAATCATAACCAATACTAAGCTTTATACGATTAAATCAAATTATCATTAAGTAAGCAATACGCGTACGCATACTTTATCACATTTTTAATCCATTTTTTAAATTAAAAAATGAAGGAATCACTAACCACCCTTAAATTTCATCTTTTCATAGAGACATTTTTTTTTTCAGTACAATTTTTTATGCGTACTCTCAAAATTTTCTATCAATAGATTTTGAATAATGTTACCTACCAACGTTTTGATTATGATTTATGATAATTAAGTATTTATTTGGGTAAGTTTAAAAGAAATAATAAATATTGGATTTCTAGATATATTACATAAAATATTAATCATAGACGCTGTAAGGGCATTCTCATCATCAAACCCAAATAAATCAATTAAAAATTGTAATTATAAATGTGTAAGACAGCACATTCATCAAACCATTAACGTGAGATGCAAGATTTATAGCTTTAAATTTAATTTAATGAATTTTAATGAACAATTATTAGATTAAGAGTCTCTTTGGAATAACCTTCTTATTATTATTTTTTTATTTTTCAAGCTGCAAAAATAGTTTTGAGTACTATTTTTTTGGGATTTATATAAATATAATTTTATTTTATATCTTTTACGTATCTAATACTCAAAACTTTAATATTACATTACTATCACTTATATAAAATTTTAATATCAAATATATCATCCTATAAATTTTAATATTTAATTTCATGCACCCGTTCAATAGGTGGTAGACATATAATATTAAACTTTTAGGCATTAAATATGTAAATAACATAAAATAAAGTGGTATGTATGTAAATCCCCCTTACTTTTAATGATTGGGTCTGTTTTTAAATAAATATAAGAATTGAAATATAAATTAAATGCTAGAGATGTTCAATCACAAACTTTGATTAAAAATTTAAAAAATTATTAATTAATAAAATTAGTTGGCACTCGTAATTATTTTTTATGTAAAACTATTTATTTTGTCTTTATATGGAATTTTTATTGCGTCCTCCTACCTGACGTAGAGATACGTCCTTCCACCGCCAAAAAATTTGGTTTTTGCTCGGTATTGCTAGGTATTATTTGATAATAACGAGGAATATCATCATGTGAAGACCAATACCGAGTTATACCGAGCTATACCGAGCAATACAAAAAAATAAGAGTTTTTTTCTAAGAAAAACTAGGTATTTTTTTGTATTACTCGGTATAGCTCGGTATAACTCGGTATTGATCTTCACATGATGATATTCCTCGTTATTGTTTGGTATTGCTCGGTATTTCTTATTTTTTAACGCGATTTTAGCTTAGGGAGGATGTATCTCTACGTCAGGTGGGAGGACGCAATAAAAATTCCTTTATATGACACTTGTTTTGAGCAAATTGTTAAAAAAAATAAATGACCAAAGCCCTTATCACTATTCAAAGTTTATGTTGAGTAATAATTTAAAGATTGCTTGACTTATAATCAAATAAATATAACTCGGATAATTTTTTTAAATTTAATTTAACAAAAACTATTGTTCTTAAAGAATAAAATAATATAAAATCAGTTTTTTATAATTATAATTTTTATTAAAATTAAATTATATATTATCGTAATTTATGGTATAAAATCTAATAGCAAAAGAGTATTATATAATTAATTAAAATAAATTATTATTTTATCAGAAAAGATTTACCTAAATAATATTTTAAAATATCATAACAGCAACGTTTAACCTTTGCAACGTAATGTTCCGTTATACTTATTCGCTGAGATCAGTTCTTGGCGACAAATTAAACCGTCCTCTCAACGTTATCTCTTCATAAATATTGGACCAGATCAAGAGAGAGAGAGCATGATGCAGTGGGCCCCGACTAGAACCTCACGTGCTAGCCATGTCTCCAAGCTCCCCCTTCTGCTATTCAAATCTGGGGGAACAGAAAGATGCCGGGACTCGCAATTTATCAATGGGAGTCAACGAAATGAATTGCTTAATTATTCATATTTAAATTATATGGGTAGTTGAAATTTGAAAATTAAAAATAACGATTGACAAATCAGACATTGAAAAACGGAGAAGATGCTGACTATTTAAATGGAGCACATAGTACTTAAATTTGACTATTTATAAAAATAATAATTTCTTTTTTATTTTTTATTTTTATTATTATTTTAAATTAATATTTGATATTAAATATATTTATTACGGGTTAGAATATTTGTGGCAGTAAAAAATATCAGATTTCATATCTTAGCGTTGCACGAGTGTCTAGTTCACAATTATACAAATAATAAAAACACTATAATTTTTTACGTGGAAAATCCTGAAGGGAAAAATCACTTAAGGGTGTAAAATCGGGTCGATGGTCGGGTTCGGGTCGAACCATAGTTGACTCGGATCTAAACGGTAACTCGAACCAAACTCATTTTTTCAAATAGGTCGGATATTACAACCCAGACCCGACTTGCACGGGTTATCCGCTGCCCGCCTTCCGCCATCATGCGGCCCCACCAACCTCCTTTTACTGACCTGTAGCCTCGCTGACCACCTTCTCCGGACCCTAGTCTAAACCCTAAGCAGCTAGGTCATCATTGTCGCTACACCACCGCTACTACAGTGTTGCTACCGCTGCTTCAGCGCAAATCTGGAAGTAGCGACTGGTCCAATGGGAGCTCAGTTTGTGCTTTTTTTCAAATAGGCCTACGGCGGAAGGCGGGCAGCGAGGCCACATGATAGTGAGCCTGACAAGTCACGAGTGTGGGCGGAATGATCTGAATGGACTCGACGGACTTGATTTAGGGTTATTGTCGGGTTGATTTTGGGTTGCCGGGTGAACCCAAACCCGACCTATTTTTTAAACGGGTTAAAAATCCAAACCCGACCAGTTTGCCATTCGGGTTAACCCAAATCCGAATTTTTTCTGGGTCGGATCCGAGTCGTCTTTCAAGTCTTGTCAAAATTTGACACTCCTAAAATCACGGGGCCACGACCAGTTGAAATGATTCCACTAGTGTTTGAATAGAGTATAAACAATCGATTCATCATTGAGATTGAGGACGATCAAATTATAATAGTTAACCGTTAGGTTGAAATCTTATGACAAAAAGGGATTGGGTGGAAGTGCAATGGTATTTGATGGACATGCGTAAATCTAATGTCAGTTGGTGGTCGTGCGGAAATTCAGCGTCAATATATTAATATTAAAATATATTTATTGTGGACTAGAATATTTGCAGCGATAAAGTATCAGATTTCTCGTCTTAGCATTACATGAGTATCCAGCTCACAAATACATAAATAATAGAAACACTAGAATTTTTTGTGGAAAAACCTAAAGGAAATAACCATGTGGTCACACCCAGTAGAAATGATTTCACTAATATTTAAATATATTACAAATGATTGATTCGTCCGTCCTTAAGATTGAGGACGATCAAATTATAACAATTAACCGTTATGTTGAAATCTTTCGATGAAAAGGGATCAGACAAAATTCTAATAGCATTTGGTGGGTAGGAGGAAATCCGACATCACTTGGTGGTCGGACAAAAATTCAGCGTCAGTCGATGGCCGGACAGAAGTCCTGCGATAGTCCGACGAAGGTCGATGGTCAGACGGTGGTCGAGGGGGAGGAATTTGGTGGCAAGAGAATTCTAATTTTTCTCTCTTTCTTCTCTTCCTTGCTCGGGTCCCTTTTAATAAGGAATGAGTGGTCTATATATATATATATATATATATATATATATATATATATATATATATATATATATATATATATATATATATATATATATATATATATATATATATATATATATATATATATAGTGGCATGACCAATAAAATAGGGAGAAAATCAAGGGCATGTTGGGTAGTGTTTTGAATGGACGGCCGATATTGACTCTCTTGATTGTGTACCACTTATCGAGCATTTGGGTATCTTAGTGATATCAAAATTCTGCAGTCTTGAGCTCGTTGCATATTTATGCTTCACTAATACATGTCTTGTTTGAAAATCACTTGGTCGTTCAATTTATGGTTTGAATCTTCCAAATTTGCTTTGGGTTTTTGATTTGGACCCATTTTGACTATTGAGTCGATTTGGTGTCGTTGGGTACTTTCATCCTTTCGAGATGTTTAGTTTGATTATAACTTTGCTGAAATTGGAGTTGGGATGATCCCGGATTTAGTTTCTGAAGTTTCTGGCTCAAATTCACGTCGAGATTCGCGCCCAATCAAGATAATTTTTTTACGATTATCAATATTTTAAAATGAATGTAATATAAATTATTTGTGTGACCTATCTCTTGACTATTTTTAATCTCACATAAATTTTTATATATAAATAAGATTAATTTATATTGCATAGATAAATAATTCAAAATATTTTCCGTTTCTTTTACTTTGGTCAGTATCCTAACGAACCGCAACTTCACATTCATGGCCTCCTCTGTACAATTTTTTTTTTTGTCGGAGCCGTTGCCCTTTCTCTTTGTTGTTCGTATTTGTGTAATAAATTAATTATATCTATTCTTTTACAATTTTTTATAAATATTTTAAATATTTATACAGCTCATCTTAATATATTGTTTGAGAGTTTTAATTATCAATTAAAAATTTATGCATATGATGTATATTATTTTATCTTTAATTGACTCAAAATTATATAAAAAATAATAAATATTTAATATTGTTCCGGGCTAAAATATACGTGGCGATAGAGTTATAGTTATACGTTTTAAGGTTGTACATATATCCATTTAAAACACGGAGAACACAAGATTTTTTACGTGGAAAATTCTAGAAGGGGGAAAAACCATGAGGCCTAGCCTAGTTGAAAATGATTCCACTAGAATTTGAGTTGAGTACGGTGGGCTGACTCGTCCCTGAGGGCGATCAGATTACAGATGTCAACCACATGGTTTGTAGTCTGGTGACAAATGGGTATGAAAGTGTCGTGTCACTTGGTGGTCCTGTGGAAGCTGTACGTCAGTTGGTGGTTCAGTGGAAGTCCCGACGTCAATAGGTGATATGGTGGAAGTTTGGCATCAGGTGATGGTCTGGCGGAAGTCTGGCGTCAGGTTGTGGTCCGACAAAAGTATTGGTGACGGTTAGTGGTCTGGTAGAATTCTGGCATTGGTTAGTGATCTGATCGAACTCCGACGTCCAATGGTGGTCCGACAGAACTTCGGGCATCAGGTGGTGGTTCGGCAGAACTTCAGCATCATGTGGTGGTCCGACAGAACTTCGGGCGTCAAGTGGTGGTATGGCGGAACTCCGACCGTCAGGTGGTGGTTCGAAGGAACTCAAGGCGTTAGGTGGTGGTCTGGCGAAACTCTGGCGTCAGGTGGCGGTCCAGTGGAACTCCGGGCATCAGGTGGTGGTCCGGTGGAACTCCGACGTTGGCGGTGGTCGAGGAGCGAGGAGGCAATAGCGATATCCGATCTCTCTCTTGTTTCCTTTGGCTCGGGGTCCCTTTTCAAGAGAAATGATGATATTTACATACATACCACTTTATTTCATGTTATTTACATATATAACACTACAAACTTTAATATTACATTCTTGCCACTCGTATACAATTTTAATATTAAATATATCAATTACATATTTCTTTCTTATCACTCATACCACCCTATAAACTTTTATTTTCATTCCATGCACCCATATTTATTGTTTGAGTGTAGTCATATAATATTAAAATTTTAGGTATTATATATATAAATAGCATGACATAAAGTGATATGTATGTAAATCCCCGTTTATTTTAATAATAATAATAATAATTTATATGCTACCAAAAATGTTTATGTAAAATTGGCGTAATTTCCAGAGAGTTTCTGATCTGCGTGCGTTTAATTTCTCATCGTAACTCACTCCAATGCTGCTAGCACTTCGGTTCAACTCAGAGTTTATTTTGAACCGGACGAAAATTTGATGGATTTTAAGTTCAGTGAGCTCGACTAATAAAGTTTTACTAGAGTAAAGTTGATAATTTCAAAATTCGTTGTAACTCCACCAGCTACGGTGTTTGACCCCCTCGATCGTCTGCTCAACTAGCCGTTCTTTTTCTATTCCTCCTTTGCTATGGCTTCGATCTCCGGTCTCGATAACCCCATTGAAGAGTGCAGTAAATAGGAGTAATAATCCATGGAGGAGCGATGATGCTAGAGAGCTTGCAGCAATATAAACAATAGATCGATTTCCTCTTGTTAGCTTTCTTCATTTGCTTCTCGCCGTCCTCGGTTTCTGATTTAATAGCTCCGGCGATATCAGTTAGGGCGAGTAAGGAATCTGGCTGCCGAACATGGGGAAGCGTACGGCGGCGCGTACGGAGAGGACAGAGAACGAACTCGCATTGCCCTCGCAGAGGTTGGTGGAGGCGGCGTTGAATGGGGAGGTGGAGGTGGTGGAGGAAAGTCTCGCTGCTGCAATTGCTGGAGCCGCGAGGGAGGTCGTGGTGGATGTGAACTACATTGGGACTGTGAACTTGAGGGTTAAGTGCTCGGAGGTGGTGCTTGGAGAGGAGAGGGCAGACGAGGTGAGGATCGGATACGAGGAGTTCAGGACCGACGTTTCCGCGCTTTTCTCCGCCGCGCATTCCGGCCATGTCGAGGTTGTTCGGAAGTTGCTGGTGAATCTCTCAGCTTAAACTCGGTTATTCTAGTTTTTCTATTCCATATTTACCTCCATGGTTAAACGAAGGTATTCCTATACCCTTTTAAACGAGTATCACTTAGATCGCGACAATAATGATTTGTTTTCATATTTCGAATGATTGCCTATTAATGATATCAGCAATGGTTCCTTTGCTTCAGGTCGAAATTTAGGAAGTCTGATTGTCGCTTTCTTTTCTCATCAATAGTTTGAAATTGTGTCATAATAGCAATGCTTTAATTCTATTGATGGAATTCTACCTGTTAATGGATATGAAGAATAAAAAAGCGTAAGGTGGCATTTGCTTGTCTAAGTTTATAAAAAAGATATTTGTATAAAACTCCATCTGGTTTGATCTTTTGGCAAAAGATGAACAATAATTTCAAATGTTTACAAACAGGGATAATGGTTGCTCTATTTTGCAAGCAAGAAATCACACCTTATTTTTATGCAAGTTCTTGGAACAAGAGAAACTCTAAAAATACTGATAGGATTTGTATGAAAGCTCATACAATATCTTGCTAGGTGTAATATTGAATTTCCCCTAAATATCAGAGGACATCTCAATTGTAGGCATGTCAGAATGAAATAATCATTCAATAAATTGAGATGAAACAACTTAAAAAAAAAAAACTCTTAGAGAGGCTATCAGGAGTATAGAGCTCTTGAAATGAACCCTATCATGACAAGACCTCTAAATAGAATGTCAAACATCAATTTTAATCCTAAAATTTCCACAATGTTAGAAATTCATTGAAAAAAGATGCTAAACGTACAAAACAAACCTAACATGCATTGAAAAAAAGAGGAGAGATCACACAACTTTTGGGGAAGATTTAGTATTTTTATTCTTTTTGTATTTTGTCCAAAATCTACAAATTCTAAGCCCTAAGTTCAATTGTACATACTAATGCCACAATAAATGTCCATAGACTTGTTACACCATCGTCAATATAGAAACCATACTTCTAAAAAAAGCTTTTGCACAACTATTCATGAGAAGAGTTTTTTTATTGGCTCAAGGGAGTTAATGCTGTTGAGTCTAGTAATTAGGTTGTTAAGCCTAAGTAAATGTCCCAAGGCTACCAAGAGGGGGGTGAATTGGTAGTTTTTAAAAATTTTAAACCCTCTTAAAACTAATGTTGAACCGAAATGAAATTTTCTTTTAAAGTTTGTAGAAAATTGTTTTTCAACCACAGAGTTGTTAAAACAGAAATTTAAAATGCGGAAACGTAAAAGCAATAAAGTAAATGACACCAGATTTATAGTGGTTCGGTCTATAACCAGACCTACATCCACTCCTCAGAGGCACCCTCTGAGTATTGCACTAATACCACAAAGTGACTCTCCTTTAGCACCCACAGCAAGGCGGAGAAGCCTATACAAAACCCTCTTTTCACCACTCCCCGGTGCGGCAGAGAACCGTCGTCCTTTTACACAATCCACAGTGCTGGCAGAGAACCGTCGTCCTTTTACACTCTCCTAGTGTGGGCAGAGAACCCTACAGCTGTTCACACTCTCCAAGTGTAGGCAGAGAACCTTCTTCCTTTTACACTCTCCTAGTGTAGGCAGAGAACCCACGGCTGTTCACACTCTCCAAGTGTCGGCAGAGAACCGGACCTTCTTGAATGATCTTCTCACAAGAACCTAGAAGAAAGAAAGAAAGGAGTGAAGAAATCCAATTTCACAAATAGAGATTCTTACCTTAGCAATCCAAGTGAAGCCTTCTTGCTCCAATGGTAGGAATCCTCCTTTGAATGCTCTCTTCCACTCTCCCCTTGACTATTCTCTCAATAGGCACGAAGTTCAAGTGACAAAAAGATTGGGTGGCAGTCTAATTTGAAGTATTTATACAAAAGACAAGAAAAACCGCCCAAAAACTGCAAGTTTTCAATTCTGTACGCAGTGGATCGTCCGGTACGATCGTGGATCGTCCTGGACGATTTTACTTAAACGATCTGAAACGACCCAATTTGTATATGTGTACGAAATGACTTCGTACAGCTGATCGTCCTGTACGAACTAGGTTCGTCCAGTACGAACGGTTATTACAAGGTCGGTTATAGAAACTGCTGAAAACTGTCCTAAGTCGGTTTATCGTTTGGACGAAAATTTGATCGTCTGGACGAAAATTTTCCAGAGAGCTGATCGTCCTGGACGATGATTTATTTCGTCTGGACGAAAATTTTCCAGAGCGCCCATCGCCGGGGACGATAATATGGTTTCGTCTGGACGAAAATTTTCCAGAGAGCTGTTCGTCCGGTACGAAATTTATTTTCGTCTGTACGAAAATTTTCCAGAGCGCCCATCGCCGGGGACGATATAAAAATTCGTCCTGGACGAATAGGACTTAGAAAAATTTTTCGAAGCAAGTTCCTATTCGTTCCAAATGCTCTATAGGAGATAACTGACAGATCGTCCAGTACGATATATATCGTCCTGTACGATCAGTAGAGAATTTCAAGATCTCCTTAGTTTGTGTGTGTGATTTTATTCACTCAATTACAATCACTCCCTTTCAAAAATTAATTCAAAGAAAAGACACTTCAAATAAACAAAATTTCTCATGTTGAATTTGATTTGAAGTTTTCGTAGTCTGGAGTCTGATTTTCCTGAAATGTTAGTACACACAAGAGCAAGTGCAAATCTTCTAAATTGTTAGGAGATAATTATACATCTGAACAATAATGTTTGGAATCATCAAAAATACATAAGTTGCACAAATATAAATCATTCAAATAGCAACTATTCAAACAATCTCCCCCTTTTTGATGATGGCAAAACAATTATTATTAGTATGGTTTCAAGTTAAAACACTATCTCTTATCTCCTAAACTCCCCCTGAATTTATGAGTATATTAAAAATAAGGAGGCATTAAAGAACAAAAATTTTTGTTTTTCAAAAAAAATTTTAACACAGAAAAACATAAACCACAAACAAAAACATACAAACAAAAACATAAAAAAAATATACAAACAAAAACATAATAATTTCTCCCCCTTTTTGACAACAACAAAAAGTGAAGAAGAATAAGACAAGAAATGTAAATAATAATATGAAATTCATTGTTAAAATTTTAATCTAAATTGTGATTTGACATAGGGTATGCAATTTTAAACTAAAGATATTAGGTCAATCATAGAAATTCATAAAATTTATGAAAAGATATAACATTGTAAGTAAGAAGAATTTATGAAAGACATGATTCAATTTAGACATTTTGATTATTTGAAAATCATTACAAGTGAGATGTAAGAAACATTCTATATTTCAAAGTTCAATAGAATATAAATGAACATTAGATCAACTTGAATTAAGAGATTAAACGAAATTTGGAAAGAAGAGAATTACCTCATGTGGTGCTTTGCACATCTTTTCAAAGTTTTGGAGCACATTTTTGTGCATTTGTCTTTGGTTGGGCTTATTTTGTGCCTCTTTTTCACTTTGCAAATTTTTGCGAATCCCTTTTGATTTTTGTACATTTGTACAATTTTCAAGAGTAATTTGACCAATTCTTTCCAAAATCTATAATCTAACATTTCAAATATTTCTAGGTGCATAAATATCATTTGAGCATAGAAATACAAAATAAGATAACATCAAAATTGTAATAACAATATTAAATTTTATGTAGTCTAAATGAATAGACATGAACTTAAAAATTCTAACTACAACAAGTTATAAACAAATTATAAATTTAGAAAGTCTAGATTTTCTAATATAGATAATCTCATATTACAAACAAATTTGAGCACAATGTAGATTAAAAACAATATTAATGAAATTCATAAAGATTAGCCACATTTCAAAACAAATCTAAGACAAACAAACTTTCATTAATTAAAAAGAAAATTACATAAAAACATTGAACCAAAAAAAAAAATAACAACAAAACAAAAAAAATACACCAGACACACATAAAAAAAAAAAAAAAAAAACTTCTACTGTTCTGGAGGAGGAGGAGGAGGAATGCCGCCAAAGAGATTGAAGTAGGAGGCCATTAACATTACATTGGTATTTATTTCATGAACTTCATCTCTAATATTACCAATGTCATGTTGCTGCTGCGTAAGATGAGCATCAAATTGATCAAACCTTTGATCAATGTGAGTCTCTAGTCTATCAAATCTCTCAATCAGATTCTGGTAATCTGATTGAGAAGCAGAAGCTTGCACTCCTTCTTCTTCTTCTTCTGAAGCACTATCATGTGCTTTTTCTTTTTCTTTTTCCTCCCTGAAGAGCAGTCTGAAAGATGCATCGTTGTAATAAACTGGCTCTTCATATTCCTCATCAGGATGGACTATATTGTACTTCTTCTCCAAAACATAACAAATCAAGTGCCCTAAAGAAATATTCTTCTTCCTTTTCTGATTAGGATGTCCTATTTCTGAAAGCCCATAGATATGATCTAGGATGAGTTGGGCTTCATCAATAGGTTGTCTTTTCATGATTAAAAAAGTTAGACAAGAAAGAAGAGGAGTAATGTTAATCCTATCACCAGCTTTAGGAATAATTGAGGATCTAAGGATATGCTGGATGATTCGGGCATCTTGGGTCATACCGGCCACTCTAGCAACATGATTGTCAATTCCATTTTCTCTAATTACCCTATTGATTTCATACCAATGGAAGACGTTTTCTGACATTAGGGTGTGAGCTCTATATCCTTCAGTCCTTAAGTTTAAAAATGCACCAAGGTCGTGCTTGGTGATCTCAACTTTTTTCTTAAAAACAAAAGAACTAATGATAGAGTGGTCAGAATTGAAACTCATGTTGGCTAGGAAGTAATGGAAGGTTTGCTTATTGTAGAAGTGGACAAGAGAGAGAATGAAATGAAATTGGGTTGAGGCAAAGAGGTGTAATACCCGAAATTTCAACTCCGTTTGGATAAGAATGCGAGACGGAGTGATTTTTGCAGAAGCAAAACGAGGAAAAGATTCCTCATTTGCTTTGGAAAGGAAGTTGTCTGGAGCATTCCTGTTGGGTTTCTTCACCAAAACTTTTTGTCTCTTGCTAGAGGAGGCCATAGTTGATTTGATGTAGAAAGGGATTGAAAAAGATGTTTGAAAGTGTGATTTTCAAGTTTGAAAGCCCTCATATTTAAGGAAAAACGATATGTTCGTCCTGGACGAAAATATTCGTCCTGGACGACAAATTATCGTTCGTCTGGACGAAGTAATTTCGTACAGACGATCCAATTCGTCCAAAATGTAACGGCTTTTCGTATTCAACACAACTTACGATGCGTCCCTTCGTACAGGCTTTTTGACTTGACCGATCGTACATACGAAAATATTTCGTACAGACGATCAGAAAAGCGTTTCGTTTTAATGACTCTTGAAAACCGTCCCCTACAATGAATCGACACATGTTCGTACATACGAAAAAATTTCGTACAGACGAAAATCGTATTAAAAACTGTCTTATCCACTCAACCGCTGCATTCAATCGTCCCGACGTTTGAGAGAAAAAAAAATTCGTACTGGACGATCACAGATCGTACAGACGATCCAATAAAAAACTGCTCTCAAAACGGTTTAAATTCGCGCAAACTGTTTCTTAACACATCGTCCTGTACGAAAAATTTCGTCCTGGACGATTTCCTCTAAAAACAATTTTTTAATTTTGACTTTTTTAATTTAACAAAATAAACAAAAACAATAAAAATAATAAAAAAAAACAGAAAAACATAAGATACAATCATACATCCAAAAACAATTCATTCAAAAACACACAAAATTCACAAAATCACAAAAACAAAATACAACAAGTATCAATGTTGCAAAGACATTTTGATTAAGCATTCAAATCAATAACACCAAGCCTTGTTCTTAAAGTACTGAAGGTATCAAAGGCTAAAGGTTTTGTAAAAATGTCTGCAAGTTGATTTTCAGTTGAAACATGAATGAGTTCAATTTCTCCTTTGGATACATGATCCCTTATGAAATGATGCCTTATATCAATGTGTTTGGTTCTAGAATGTTGAATAGGATTTTTGGAAATGCAAATAGCACTAGTATTGTCACAATAAATTGGAATAGTGCCTATAGTTAATCCTAAGTCAATCAACTGTTGTTTTAACCAAAGTACTTGTGCCACACAACTTCCTAATGCAATGTATTCTGCTAACATTGCTCGGGCGGCTTCTATTAATGTTCTGTTCTTTCTTTCAACTACTCCATTTTGTTGAGGAGTTCTAGGTGCAGAAAAATTGTGATCAATCCCATTTTCTTTACAGAAATCTTCTAATCTTTCATTTTCAAATTCTCCTCCATGATCACTTTGTATACAAATTATTTCACATCCTAGTTTTCTTTGTATCCAAGTTGAAAAATTTCTGAATTCCTCAAATGATTCACTTTTATGAAAAAGAAACTTAACCCAGGTGAATCTTGAAAAATCATCTACTATAACAAATCCATATATCTTTCCTCCTAGACTAACAGTGCTTACTGGTCCAAAAAGATCCATGTGTAGAATTTCTAAAGGTTTACTGGTCCTAAGATCTTTAATGGACTTAAAAGAGGACTTCACTTGTTTTCCTAATTGACATGCATCACACAAATGGTCCTTAGTAAAGTCTAGTTTAGGTATTCCTCTCACCAAATTCTTTTGGGTAATTTTTCTAAGATTTTTCATACTAGAATGACAAAGTCTCCTATGCCAAAGTCATGATTCATCAGAAACAGTTTTCAAACAAAAAGCAGTAGGAGATTGAATACAATTTAAATCTAGCATGTAAACATTGTTCACCCTTTTTCCATTTAAAACAATTTTTCCATTTAGGCTAATTATGCAGCTAGTAGGTAAAAATTTTACATTATAGCCCTTATCACAAAGCTGACTTATGCTAAGCAAATTATGTTTCAAGCCTTCAACTAATAAAACATTATCTATGAAAAAGTTTTTCAAGTTTCCAATCATACCTGATCCAACCACTTTCTTTGTGGTATTATCTCCAAGTGTAACCTTGCCTCCACTCCTGGCTTCCAGCGTTATGAATTGAGCAGTATCTCCAGTCATGTGCTTAGAACATCCGCTGTCCAGGTACCATATACTCTCACGAGGTCTTGTGTGAGAGTATACCTCTTCTTGATCTGATTGTTCAGCTTTATCTGCCATCAAGCAAAGGTTGGTGACTTCTTCTTCTTTATCAGTCTCAGATGAGTCTGAAGCTGAGTCCGCCCAAAAAGCCTTTTGAAACTTCTTCTTGCCCTTCTTTACCATTGGTTTCTCCTCTACCTTCTCCTTGCTAGGAGAGACTTTGAGTTTTGGACAGTCAGTCTTTATATGGCCTGGTTTCCTGCATTCATAACAAATTACTTCATTAGAAACCTTGCCATTTCTATTATACTTACCTCTATTCCATTGCTGGCGTCTCTTCTGCTTCCTCTTTAAAAAGCTTTTGAATTGTCTAGTCATCAGTGCTATATCATCTTCATCCTCAGGTTGTGAGTGTTCACTTTCTGACTCTTCCACATTTAGTGCAATATTCTTGTCCTTTCTTGGTTCACCTGCATCAATCTTTCTTTGACTTACTCCTTGCTCGTAAGCAATGAGTGAACCAAGAAGATTGTCAATAGAATAAATGTTCAGATCTTTTGACTCTGTAATTGCAGTAATTTTAGCATCGTATGCAGTAGGTAAACAACGAAGAATCTTATTAACCATTTCAGCATTAGTTAATTCCCTACCAAGTGCATGCAAAGAGATGACAATTTGAGTGAATCTTGTGTACATGTCAGATATAGATTCATTAGGTTTCATGCGAAATAGTTCGTAGTCATGTAACAAGATATTTAGCCTAGATTGCTTAACCTCATTTGTCCCTTCATAAGTAATACAAAGTCTATCCCATATGTCTTTTCCGCTTTTACAAGTAGAAACTCGCATGTAGTCTTCAGATTTTAAAGCACAAAAGAAACTATTTAAACATTTTGCATTTAATTGTGCTAAGTCACGTTCTTCAATAGTCCAATCCGCATAGGGTGCATCTACCCTAATTCCATCAACTAATCTAGTTGGTTTTGTGTAACCTTCCTGGACTAACATCCACATGCGATAGTCAAGTGACTGTAAGAAAGTAGACATGCGTGTTTTCCAAAAATCAAAAGGAATATTGTCAAACAGTGGAGGTCTAGTGATAGAGTAACCCTCAGGAGTGTTTCGGTTTCCAAATGTAGCCATCTACGTTAATCAAAAAGTAGTTCAAACTTATGATTTTGAAACTATGCTCTGATACCACTTGTTGAGTCTAGTAATTAGGTTGTTAAGCCTAAGTAAATGTCCCAAGGCTACCAAGAGGGGGGTGAATTGGTAGTTTTTAAAAATTTTAAACCCTCTTAAAACTAATGTTGAACCGAAATGAAATTTTCTTTTAAAGTTTGTAGAAAATTGTTTTTCAACCACAGAGTTGTTAAAACAGAAATTTAAAATGCGGAAACGTAAAAGCAATAAAGTAAATGACACCAGATTTATAGTGGTTCGGTCTATAACCAGACCTACATCCACTCCTCAGAGGCACCCTCTGAGTATTGCACTAATACCACAAAGTGACTCTCCTTTAGCACCCACAGCAAGGCGGAGAAGCCTATACAAAACCCTCTTTTCACCACTCCCCGGTGCGGCAGAGAACCGTCGTCCTTTTACACAATCCACAGTGCTGGCAGAGAACCGTCGTCCTTTTACACTCTCCTAGTGTGGGCAGAGAACCCTACAGCTGTTCACACTCTCCAAGTGTAGGCAGAGAACCTTCTTCCTTTTACACTCTCCTAGTGTAGGCAGAGAACCCACGGCTGTTCACACTCTCCAAGTGTCGGCAGAGAACCGGACCTTCTTGAATGATCTTCTCACAAGAACCTAGAAGAAAGAAAGAAAGGAGTGAAGAAATCCAATTTCACAAATAGAGATTCTTACCTTAGCAATCCAAGTGAAGCCTTCTTGCTCCAATGGTAGGAATCCTCCTTTGAATGCTCTCTTCCACTCTCCCCTTGACTATTCTCTCAATAGGCACGAAGTTCAAGTGACAAAAAGATTGGGTGGCAGTCTAATTTGAAGTATTTATACAAAAGACAAGAAAAACCGCCCAAAAACTGCAAGTTTTCAATTCTGTACGCAGTGGATCGTCCGGTACGATCGTGGATCGTCCTGGACGATTTTACTTAAACGATCTGAAACGACCCAATTTGTATATGTGTACGAAATGACTTCGTACAGCTGATCGTCCTGTACGAACTAGGTTCGTCCAGTACGAACGGTTATTACAAGGTCGGTTCTAGAAACTGCTGAAAACTGTCCTAAGTCGGTTTATCGTTTGGACGAAAATTTGATCGTCTGGACGAAAATTTTCCAGAGAGCTGATCGTCCTGGACGATGATTTATTTCGTCTGGACGAAAATTTTCCAGAGCGCCCATCGCCGGGGACGATAATATGGTTTCGTCTGGACGAAAATTTTCCAGAGAGCTGTTCGTCCGGTACGAAATTTATTTTCGTCTGTACGAAAATTTTCCAGAGCGCCCATCGCCGGGGACGATATAAAAATTCGTCCTGGACGAATAGGACTTAGAAAAATTTTTCGAAGCAAGTTCCTATTCGTTCCAAATGCTCTATAGGAGATAACTGACAGATCGTCCAGTACGATATATATCGTCCTGTACGATCAGTAGAGAATTTCAAGATCTCCTTAGTTTGTGTGTGTGATTTTATTCACTCAATTACAATCACTCCCTTTCAAAAATTAATTCAAAGAAAAGACACTTCAAATAAACAAAATTTCTCATGTTGAATTTGATTTGAAGTTTTCGTAGTCTGGAGTCTGATTTTCCTGAAATGTTAGTACACACAAGAGCAAGTGCAAATCTTCTAAATTGTTAGGAGATAATTATACATCTGAACAATAATGTTTGGAATCATCAAAAATACATAAGTTGCACAAATATAAATCATTCAAATAGCAACTATTCAAACAAATGCATCAAAATTGCTCAATCATGTTTTAGCGATGTTTTGTATTTTTGGATTATTTCTAGGTTTTTGAATTTTAATTTAGTTAATTTTGAGTATTATCTTTATTTGAATAAGGTGATAGAATTTTAAGGATTTATTTAGATGAAAATATTATGAAAAGAAAGCAGAGGAGATCACACAACTTTTGGGAAGATTTTTGTGTTCTTCTTGTTTTTGTCTAAGCCTGCATACTCTAAGCCCTAAGTTCAGTTGTACATACTAATGACACAAGAAATGTCCATAACTAGTTACATCACCTCCCTCAATATAAAAACCATAATTAAAAAAAAAAAGGCTTTTGTTTCTATTGGTCCAAGGGAGTTGATGCATCAAAATTGCTCGATCACACTTTCCTAATGTTTTTTATTTTTGGATTATTTCTAGGATTTTTTAATTTAAATTTATTTAATTTTGAGTATTATCTTTATTCAAATTGATGATCGAATTTTTAAGATTTATCTAGATTTAAGTTTTAAATCAGTAAATTTTAAATGTAACCTATTTGTATAAATAGTTCAAATATTTATTATTTTTAATATTTAATATGAATGGAATGTTAATACCTTGTGGACATGTCCGTGATGTTTCTCCTATGTCTGACTATATATGAGGATATTGCCAAGATAGATGATTACAAAATCCTCTATGAATAACTTCAATATGCTATTTATGAGATGATTAGACAAAGTGAAAACACCAAATGACATTATAATCCACTCAAACAATCCCTATTTGAACTTGAATGCATTCTTGCGGGTGCCTTCTTTTTGGATTTGAAGTCGATGTGAACAAAATTTTAGATATTGCATAGTTAAATCAAGGCATGCTTAAGTTGGTCTAGCAAATCATCCACTCAAGGAAGTGGGTATTGATCTTTCACTATGATTTTATTTAGTGCTTGATAGTCCATGCACATCCACTTACCATCATCTTTATTTGGCAACATCACAATTGACAATCAAGAAGGTGAACTGTTCAACTCAATAATCCTTGGTTGAGCAGCTTCTGGACTTGCTTCTTGATCTCTTTAGCCTTCATCATTGAGTTATTCTACATCCTGAAGTCGGGCAAAGCTGAATCCAAAAGAAGATTGATCTTGTGTTTCACAACTTATTGTGTGAGGAACCATCTTGTTCTTAGAAAGCTCCTGGTTGTCGATGTATTCTCGTGTAATGGAAAAATGAAAGCTCATATCTGCATTTTTCCAGTCCTTCTGAATTCATCGAAGTGACCATGGGTGCAGCTGAGGAGTCATCTTGAGGCCCAGCCATCTAATCAAACTCGTTGAGATCATATTTGATTGGCTCATTGAGTTGATGATGACATTGACCACCTCTTGCTTCATTTCTATCCACAAAGTGAATACTTCGTCGCATTCTTGATGGATCGTGATCAAATTAGAGAGATGAATGAAGTGGAAATAAGGAAATATATCATCAACAATGAGCTTTCATCGAATTAGTAACAAATTCATTCTCTTATACATCAACTGGTATTAGAACAACATTTTTCTCCACGAATTTGTATTAGAGATATTCTTTTTTTTTCTCCGTCAGCATCTCTTTTGTAATGCCTTGAGTTTCATATTGATCAACAATTAAAACAATTGAGGAAGAATTGCTTACATATCTAAATGAATATTTGTTTATGCCATTGAATTGTCTTTCTCCATGCCATAAAATAGATAGTCATAAGCCTCCTAGAATACACATTGTGATAAAAACTTCTGAAGAAGAGGCTATAATTGAAGCCCCATTATTGTCAAAGGTGAGTAAATACTGACCTAGGTGTCTGGATGAGGTGAGCTGAGGCTCCAACACCTCAAACATTTAAAATGTGGGCATCATCATGAAGACATCTCCTAGATGAGTGCCTTGGTTTAAGTCAAATCATGCTTGGTGAGTTTTATTCCAAAAAAAAAAAAAAAATCTCTTGGTATGAATGCCCATAGAGCCTGGAATAGGTTTCTAGTTTCCATAAGCTTAGCTTCTTCACATTAATCAAACTATCTAAGGTAGGATATTAATATTTGCATGTCTTGACGAGGTGATATATTCTGCTGAAAGAAAGCTCAAGATCCTCATATTCTAAGTCTTTTTCTTATTAACCAGAACTTCTGCTGGTTTCTCACTATCTTGACTATACTATGTTCGTCCATGCTTTTTGGTTCTGAAGCTGTTATTGTGGTTTACTTGCTCAACATCTACATCATTGCAACTATATGTTGTTGACATAGTGCAACTTAGTCAGCCAATTCATTACGGTTTTCTTCTTAAGATGTTGACATGTTAAGCTCCCCTTGTTTTCTCTTTGGATTATTTAGGGTCAATAATGATTATCCAATCTTCTTGTGCGCTATCTTCATCAGCACCTTGATGTAGGATTCTATTCTAATATATCACTTTGATGCCAAAAACCTGATCTTGGAGCCCATAACTTTAAGAAGGTTGCACATAATGAGTAGGGTAATCAAGATTCGATGTGGAGCAAGAAATCAAACTAGCAGTTTAAACAATGAAGGAATTAAGCTACGAGATAAACAGGAATACAACTCTTTCTTCAATTGCTTTTCTGTCTTGCTCTCCATCTCTATATGTTTCTCTCAAATTTATGACTTAAGGCACAATGGTATGTGCCTTGTCCCCCCCAACTTCCCTACATAGAGAGAGCAGAAGCCGATTGCAATAAATGTCATAATAATTCGGGTATGGTGTTGATTACTGCACATTACAAGACACAAGAATTTTGATTCTATTTTGGGAAAGTTGAGGTTACAACGCCAAATATAAGTGCAAATAGGGTTACAAATGAACTAAGAATTTGGCAAGTCACTTGTAACTTTGCTCATTAGAGCTCATTCATAATCATTCAATTGACTAAGCAAGTAAGTTTAAATATTTTTATAAATGCTCGGATGTTAAATGAACAAACTTGGATAACTTGTTGTTCAAATTAATCATGATTGATATTGTTTAAAGTTTGTTAATACGCTTGATTAATCATTATTGTGTGCATAAGTATATGTGAAATATATAAATATAGTTTATAATAAGAATATAAAGTTTGTTTATAAAAAAAGTTAAGAATTTAATTGTTATGATTTAAAATTAAAATATAGTAGTCTATAGTTTACACTCTACCCATTTTAATTCCTATGGTCCAATTCTAGCCTGGTTCCCATTTGGCATTTCCGCAACCTTAATTCCCAATCACACATTTAGTCTCACATTATAGGGGAAACTTACCCATAGATATATTCACACTCATTCATGCGTTTAGTCTCCATCATAGGGGAAACTTACCATTGTACTATTTAAATGGAAAAAGGAACTCCTTTTGAGCTTGTAACTTATTTAGGTGGTGGGCATGTTAATGCTTCAGCTAAGCTCATGTTGTTGGGATATTTTATAGTTCCTAAGTTTGCTTTCAAAATGTTTAAAATTAAATATTTTGATTTAAGCTCAATGAGCTTATTAAGTTTTTTTTTTTTTTTTTAATTAAAATATTAAGGTTTAAAGCTTGGCTCATTAATAGAAGTCTCAGGGACCATAGTACAACCACAAAAATGGGACTACTATTGATTGAGTTTTTATGGACTTTACTAGGGGTGTCAATAAAAGACCCGGCCCGCCAACTCGATCCAAAAAATCTTTGTTTGTGTTGACCCGTTAAATAAATAGGTTGGGTTCGAGTGTGGAATTCTAACCCGTTTAATAAACAATTTGGATTCATGTTGACTTGCAAACCTACTTTTGAACTGAAATTGATAGTATTTTTTTCTTAAATTCTTTTGCTTGTGAGTATTATTTTTATATTTTTTATCAAATAATCTTTAAAAAAATAATCAAAATGGGTTAACATGTCAGGTTCGGGTCATTCAAGTTGTTAACTGGTTGGGTTTTGGTCTGTCTTTTTTACATATTTATTAAACATGCCAAGTGTGGGTTGACTTAATTCGGGTTAGGCCAATTTAGAGTCAGACCCGATCCCAACTTGTCAGCCCATTTTGATAGCTCTACTATTCACATGCTATGTGAGCTCTTCTATTAATTTGTGATCTCATTTTCTGAACTAGTCTAGGTCCCTAGTGAACAATGTGAGCAGCCATATATGGCTGCAATTTTCTTGTTGCATGTTTGAAGTTGATTGTCAAAATCTGCCATCCATTGGTCTAGATCTAATATCCCACTTCAATTTGTTTACTTCATTATGTTACCGACTTCTCTTAACTTCTTAATTAATTTCAATTTGGCTGTATGCTATTTCATGCCAAGTGGTGTAATGTTCAAGTTTTAACATTCTATAACGTTATGTGTCCATGGTCATCTAGATACCATAACACCTCTCCCATATTGTTATATCCGGTATATGGAATATTAGACCATTAAGCTGCTTCCTTGAGTGAAGGTACTACCGATTTTCTGTTCTCCTTTTTCTATTTTAGGCTTCGTTTGGGAGGGCTTTCTTTCTGCTTCTTAAAGCTGCTTTTTAATGCAAAATTAAAAAAATTTGTACTAGAAAGTAGCTTTAAGAAGCAAAAAGAAAGCCTTCCCAAACGAAGCCTTAGACTACTTGCTCTTTGGCTACTACTTTACATGTGGTTTGGCTGTTTCTTTACAAATTATCCTAATTGCTTGGCAGTCAGCTGGAGCTGACGTTAATCAGGAATTCTTCCGGGGTTATGCAATAACTGCTGCTGCCCGTGAAGGCCATTGTAATATCCTAGGCATGCTTCTGAAAGCTGGAGTTTCCCAGTCAGCTTGTGAGGATGCATTATTGGAGGCTAGCCTATGTGGTGAGGCTGAAGCAGTGCAACTATTGATCCAGTCAGAAATGGTGAGGGCAGATGCTGCTGCGCATGCTCTTGTGACGGCATCCAGTAGAGGTTTTCTTGATGTGGTGGCTGTACTAGTTGAGGTGAACCTTTTTATTCATAGCTGATTTGCTGCAATTACTACCTCAGTAGCATTGCATCTTATTCTGAGCTTCATTTTACAGAATGGAGTAGACATAAATCGCTTCGACAGAGTCCTATTGCGGTCCATCAAGCCCACACTGCATGCAAATGTAGATTGTACTCCTTTAGTTGCTGCAATTGTCAGCAAACAAAATTCCATCGTCAAATATTTGTTAGAGGTGAAAACCTTAAGTCCTCCGCAGCTCTAGGCAATGGTTTCATCACAGCAACGTATACTTTCTTTATTTTTGTCAATTTTCTACCTTACCATGCCTGATTTGCATTTCAAAATTGAGAAGATCTTTTCTGTAATGAAGAGGAAGACTATTATGTTTTGATTTATCATCCCGCTCGTACTGCAATCTTAATGCTAATTGCAGTATCAGATACAAATAAAATAGAGGATTTTTCCCTGCCGCCTATGATTTTAAGACCATCATAGCCTTTAGTTCTATGCTTGTCCCTCTATGCATGGGGAAATTATTTTGTGCGGAGTCCGAACGTAGATGGTCTTCCGGATTACTGCGTATCATATGCGTAAGTTCTGCCTACGCTCTGCATATTTACTGTGTATTTGTAGATACGCAGTAAATAAGCAGCAAATAATTAGTTGTGAGGATGTGTTGCTTTTTTGCTATGTATCTACAAATACGCAGAGTGTAAGCAGAGTATAAACAGAGCGTACACAAAGCCTACGCAGTGTATCCAGTAATCCGGAAGATTCTCTACATTTGGATTCTGCACAGAATTATTCCCCCTATGCATGCGAGCGCTAGTGTCGTAGCAATGCTAGGCAATGTCATCAGCAACCGTTTGCAGCTTTTGTACTGGTGTGACCTTCATGTGAGTTATTGTCGTCCTGATAAAATATTTTTTTCCTGAAGAGGAATGATCCTAAGTCGAACATATTCTGTATTGTCTATTGAACAATTTATGTCTTGTTGCTGTAGAAGATGGATAAAATACTTTACTGTGCTAGCCATGATTATATTCCTCAATAACTTCAATTTTGGTGCAGGCAGGTGCCAGTACAGCTTGTCTGATCCAGGTGGGCGCATGGTCCTGGGATCCTATTTCAGGCGAAGAGATGAGAGTAGGTGTCTGTTTGGGAGAGCCTTATAATGCATTATGGTGTGCTGTGGAGTTCTATGAAGCAAGTGGTGAGATTCTCAAATTATTACTTCACCATTGTCCCTTCCTGCTAGAAGATCCATATCTTTGTAGAACTGTACTTTGTCATGCAATACTTTGCCAGAATTCCAATGCAATAAAAGTGCTGCTTGATCTTGGTGCCAATTCCAAGTTCCCTCTGAGAACAAAACAAGGACATGAATCCTACCCCATTCATCTTGCAGCTAGAATTGGCAATGTCTTCATCTTAAAACAGTTAATTTCACATGGATGTGATGTTAATGCAAAAACTTCAGCTGGTGAAACTCCTTTGATGGTCTCTGCAAAAGCTGATCATGCCGAGTGTTTCTTAGAACTAGTTTTAGCAGGGGCAGACCTGGGATTGCTCAGCCATACAGGTTACAGCGCCATCGAACTGGCAGAGAGAAGCGCATTCTCGTCTTCCATCATTGATATTCTTTCTCAGGCTTTATTTACTGGGGCAACCATCCATTCGAGTAATCCGAGAGTCTTTTCTCCATTGCATTTTATTGCGGGATGCGGTCGCGCAGAACCACTCCAGATGATTCTCAATTCTTCCACCGGAGAACTGAACAAGCTCGACAGCTCTGGGCTCACTCCAGTCATGGTTGCTGCGATCGGCGGCCATTTAGAGTCTTTTCGGCTGCTAGTGATGGCTGGAGCTGATCTTACAGTAAGGTCAAGTGATGGCAATACCATTATGTCCATCCTTCAGTATGAGAGTATAGCTAGCTCCAAGGACTACTTTGAGAAAGTCTTACTTGATGGAGTGTTAGGAAACGTGATATCAAACGCACCTTTTAAAGCTCTTCATTATGCAGCTAGGAAAGGGGATGCTTCATCAACAGTTCAGCTACTGAAGATGGGATACAATGTGAATTCACTAGATGAGAATGGATATTCACCTCTCATGCTTTCTGCCATGGAAGGCCATTCTGATCTCTGCAAGATTCTTCTTGTGCATGGAAGTGCAGACTCCGAGCTCATAAATGGCAGAAAAGAGACTGCTTTATCATTGGCAAGGTGCAGCAGCAGGTCAAACAAGGTAACCGAAGATTTACTACTGGATCATGTTGCCCGGTTTCATGTTCTCGTTGGGGAGGAGCTCTGTAAGCACACAAGAGAGGGTAGGGGAAATCCTCACATGAAAGCGGTTCGAATGCTCAAGTCTGGGGTACTGAGCTGGGGCAAAACTAACCGAAGAAATGTGGCGTGTAAGGAGGCTGCAGCTGGGCCAAGCCTGAACTTTGTAAAGAATCGGAGAAAGGATTCTGGACATAACAAAGCTGAGATCTTTAGGGTTGTGACAGTGAAAGGCAGAGAGGTTCATTTTGAGGCAAGTTGTGTTTCTGTAATGGAGATTTGGGTTCGGGGAATTAATCTCATCACAAAAGAGGCTAATTCCGGTGTGACTTGATGGACTAATGTGTTAGCCACAGAAGTGCAAGTTAAACAAATGAAGTCTATACTGAAATCATTCTTGTTGCGAAGCACACTGATCTCTGTTTTTTGATGGATGGACAGTTTACTTCGGATGGGAAGTGCTTTCCCATGAAATTTTCTGTTTTTTTGAACTTTTGGTCCTCTAGCTAGGTCAGAAAGCAAGTGAAAGTTTGTGTAGCCGTTTGAATTGCCTCTTTACATATGGAAACCAGTGGTTCTTATTTTTAGACCAAGAACTGAACTCTTATTACTAACCTGGATTGAGAACTATGCAACATGAGATGTTAACTGAACTTTTGTGATTTGTTTGGAGGCCTTCGATTTTTTTTTTCGTTGTTTATATTTTGTGAAGGTGAGAGAGAGATATATGGAGTGGAGAGTTTATTAAGTAGATTATTACGTATGGAGTCAGGATATGATTTTTCGTCTGGATTCTAATCACATGAAGATATTGATTTTCTCTCTCTTATGCACACCTTGTGTAAGAGAGAAAAAATTAAGATGTCTCAAAATAACATGAGAACTTAATTTTAGTATGGGATTCTCAAATTTATTTTTTTAAATCATTTAAAATTCGAGCCGCATACATGAAATCAATTAAATATATAGTATAATTCATTTATCATGTACCATTATAATTATTTCATTTTAATATTAATTAATATAAAAAATTAATTTCAAAAGAACTTATCTTTCCTAATTATTATTATATTTTAACAAAGTTTAATGTTAACTTTGAATAATTAAAGGATAAATAAAGAAAATGGCTGTCATTTTAAAATCCAAAAAGTAATGTGAGAGCTCAACTTTTGTTTAATATGTATAATTTAATTTCTTAAATCTTATTTATTTTTTCTTTATTTATATAAAAAAAATTTAATACGACAGTAATTTTTTTATTTATCAAAAAAATTAACTAATCTAAAAAACTATTATTTTGCTGATTGATTTAGTTTTAAATATTATAAAATTAAAATTAATTATATATATAAACATTAAATCATTATTATTTAATGATAATTTAAATCCTTTTTTTTTTTGTATTTATCATGTTAGTAAATTCGCATAATTAATTATTAGTTTATCTTCCTAAATTAGAATTGATGATTAAAATTCACTCTAAAATTAGATCAAAGCTAGAGATACTTATGGTGAGAGCTTTTTCATGGCACTAATGAGGACCCTAATCAATAATAGGTCCCATTGTGGCTTTAGATTTGCCATATTCGGGAGTTTTTTGATAAGTGAGATCTTATATACCTCTGCACTCCTATGGCTATATATTTTTGAGCTCATATAATATATATGAATTTTTTACTAAGAACCTCATTAGGCACTATGTACTCTTTGAAGCTTTTAATTTGGCATGCCACCAAGAGTCTTTTATATATCAATAATTTCATCTATTGCAGGGGCGGAACCACATGTTGCTTAGGGGGGCAATTGGCCCCCTCAAAAAAAAAAAATTTTATAGGAGAGTAAAAAAAATTTTGTGCCCCATCCTAAAATTTTTTTTTACCCCCCCTAAAAAACTCTTTTGTCCTAAAAAATATATATATTTCTTCAGATTTAGTTCTAATATTCTCTTTCATGCTTTTCATAACAGTTTAATTACACTTTTTTTCTTTATTTTTCTTGCTTAATTTGTTAAAAAAAACTTTTCGTAATATATAGATATATAATATTATTTTTTTATATTTAAATTTTTTTTTTTTGTATTTTGTCCCCTTCAAAATTGAAGCTGGTGCCTAATCTATTGTTGTCGCATCAAAGGGTGTAACAACACCCAAATTTAACTAGCCTAAACAGAAATATCGGTAGCTCTTTTCTATTTGTTCCTCCTTGATACTGCAGGTAAGGTAAAATAAAAAATAAAAAAAAATACTGGTTAGGTAAGCATAAACCTTAAAATTTCACCTTATTTATTTCTATATGCTTCATAAATATAAATAAAGACTTAGAACTTTGATCAACTAAGACTCGAAAGGTCTTTAGATCACAAGCAATTATCATGTATCAATTTTAATATGAGGGCTTAAGGTTAAGGATTTTAGACATTTAACCATATGTTATTATCTTTATAATTGTTGCGTGTTAGAAAATACGCGGCGGTAAAGTTTTATGAATTTGCGTCCGAGCGTTGCACGTAAGTTTAACACACAAACAGGAAAAGAGAGTGAACACCGAGAGTTTTTACGTGGAAAACCCAAAAATGGGAAAAACCACGGGGCCTCGCCCAGTTGCAAATTTCCACTAGTGTTTTTGTTGATTACAAATGGCGGATTTCGTCCCACAAGCCGGGATAATCCAAATACAACTTGTTTCTTCCACGAACTTCACAAAATCCTGCGAATTCCCTGCGTTTTCTGAAAATCCGGCAGAGCTCCGGCGTTTTCAGGCGGCAGGAAAAACTCCGACGGCGGTGGTCGAGGAGGTGAGGAATCTCCTATTCCCCTTTCTCCTTCTCCTTCTCTTCTTCTTCTCTCTCTTCACTTGAGCCCCTTGGTGTAGAATGAGGGCTTTATTTATAGTTTTTCTGGAGTGGCATAGCCCGTAAATAGGCATGAGATCAAGGGCGAACAGGGAGTGGTTTGAATGGACGGTCGATATCGAATCTTTTGATCATGCACCGTTCGTTGGACATTTGATGGCTTTAATGATGTCGGAATTTGATGATCTTGGGCTCGTTGGATTCGTCTCGTCGAGCCGCTCGATTCGAGCATAAGTTTGTCAAAATCGGAGACCGTTTGGTAACTCAAATTGCGGTTTGAACTTTCCAACAGCGCTTCGAACCTTTGATTCGGACTCATTTGGGCTCGGATTGGGTTGATCTTGGTGTCGTTGGGTTTGTATTTCTGAGACGCTCAATTTGACTATAAGCTTGCTGAAATTGGAGTTCATATGCTCCCGAAATTAATTTTTGAAGTTTTCAACTAGGTTTTGCCTCGAGATTCGTGCCCGATCAAGATGATTTTGCGATGCCGTATCAGTTGCCCCCCTATTTTTGGACGTCGTAGCTTCAGAGGTCCGAAAATATGTGTCAGAAATTTCGGAAAATTTTTCTGAGTGACCCAGGATTGATCTGGATTGTAGAAGCCCCGAACGGCTCCGAAAATGTCAAAATTGAGTCCGGAACGACGAAAACGGTCCCGGGGACCCCAAAAACGTCGAAATTGGACTCGTTGGGGCGAACAAATGGCCCCAAAACTGGACTAAGCGGCCGGACCGGCCGGTCCGGCCTGCCGGCCTCCGCCGCCGCTGCCGGCGGTGCGGAACAACGGCCGCCGGTCACCCTGTGCGGAACCGCAGACCGCTCGCGCGGGCGTGCGCGATTCGCGCGCGCGGGAGGCCCCCCGTGGTTCGCCTGGACCGCTCCGTGGTCTCCCTTGGCCGCTCCGCGGCAGCTGCCGCCAGCGCCTGCCGGCCATGCCGCGGTCCGCCTGGACCGCTCCGCGGTCTGCTTTGCCAGCCGCGCGTGGCTGGCCGCGATCCACGCGCGGGAGTTGCGGATTGCTCCGCTGGCCGCGCTCAAGAGGTGCGGCTGATGGCTGCACCGACTTAGTGGGCCCCATTTTGCAAAAAATGACGTTTTTTGGCTATTTTTTTGTCTAAAAAATCCAAAAAAAAATTGCAAAAAATTGTTAAAAAATTTCCAAAAAAAGATAGTTACGAAATTTGCAGTAACTTCTCCCCTTTTTGTCCAAAACCTATAAATAGGCCTCCTAGGCCATTAGGAAACTTGCAACTCCTCCTTCTTTCTCCCTCCGGTTTACTGGCGATAGAAACCTACGGGATTTCTTCCTCCCCCTCCGGTTTACTGACGTTTGAGGCTTCCGTTATTTGCGAGTTGGAATCTTTTCCTACTCGAATAGCGCCCCTCCTTGCGTGCAGAAACCTACGGGATTTCTTCCTCCCCCTCCGGTTTACTGACGTTTGAGGCTTCCGTTATTTGTGAGTTGGAATCTTTTCCTACTCGAATAGCGCCCCTCCTTGCGTGCAGAAACCTACGGGATTTCTTCATGGTGGATTCTCGCGAGGCAAAAATGGGTGATCGTACTTCTACTAAAGATGTTTCAGTCGTGGAAGATCGTCCAACTGCATGTCCAGAGGGTTCGAAGAAGACTTCTAAGACGAAAAAAGCCGATGACGTGATTTCCACTATTACAGAAGACTCCTTTATCTCTTTTAGGAAAAAATATCATTTTCCTAACGACTTGGTGATGAAGGTGCCATCAAGATCTGAGCGCGCCTGCTACCCTCCTCGAGGATATGTGACAGTGTACGAGTTTAGCTTGAAAGCGGGGTTGCGATTTCCGCTGCCGTCTGAACTGGTTGACATTCTGGTGGCTTGTGGATTGAGTTTGTCTCAATTCTCCTATCGGGCCATGTCGGTGGTGGTGAGTCTGATTGTATTTTTTAGAGAACATGGAGCGGTGTTATGTGAGATCTCGTTCCCTTACTGTTCCTCTCTGAATTGGATTTTCCTCCCAGAATCGGCCAGGACGAAGTTGAGATCGTCCAGACCGATCAGTGCATTCAAACAGCTGATTTCTGGAGCTATTTCTGGACAGGATCATCCAGGACGATATTGTGATCGTCCAGGACGATCGGCACTGTTCACAATACCGTCCTGATCATCGCCCTGGGAATGGTCCAGGACGATCAGAATTGGTCTGATCGTCCCGGGACGATCGGGCGATCGGCCAGGCCGATCTGTGTATGATATAAGGAAATGAGCTCGTTTTGAGGATAGAGAAATTCATTTTATAAAATCAGATATTTTGAGGAGAGAGAAAGAGAAAGGGAAAAAGAAGAAAAGCTGGTTTTCGGAGACCGCGGAGCGCTTTTCGTCCGACGCTGTTGTTGGAGAAATTGTAGATCTCGTGGTAAGGACTCCGAACCCTATTTCTGTTTTCAGAGATATTGTGTTTTGATCGAGTTGTGCACTGTTTTGTGTTTTCGTAGTCTACTTTTGGACATGATTTTGATTTGACACAACTTTCACCGCACAACTTTTAGTATGTTATAGATATGACTATTGTACACGATTTGACTGTATTCTACGAAGATTTTATCGGTCGGAATTGATTCTACGCGATTTTAATTGAATAGAATAATATCAGGACTTGATTTGATTTGGATTCTTTACATTGATAGTCTTGTATTGATGCCGTGGATATTTGTTGGTAATTTGGAGAAATTCGGAATTTGTATCTTTTTGCAGGATTTTTGTGTAAATTTGACCGACTACCGTTACTCTGCCCGATTTTCGTATGATTTCTGATTTTCCCGGAATTGATAGATTGACTTATTATGTGTATGACTATCGATATGATTGTTCCAGATTTCTTTACTACTGCTTATTGCATCGATTATTGCATTGATTTGATTGTTACTGAAAGACAAGTGAGAACCTGGTTGAACGTTGGTTGGAGATAGAATTTGACCTGTACAGGATGGTGGGCCGACGGGCTTTCCTTTAAATCATAGACCATAGATCATTGATATAACGATTGGGAGTTATAAGGAGTTTTATATGCCGACGGGCGAAAAGAGTGACGACTCTTCTTGATCGAAACCAACGTGCGGATATCTACAACAGCAATATGGATTTCTACAACAGCACCATTGATAATAACTAGTGTTTGTGCTTGTCGAGTAAGACCATTGTATGGATTTCCTGATATGCATTGATTTATTGATTTGATTGGATTTACTGTATCGTACGATTTTATTGATTTCATCGATTGATTACCGAGCATTAATTCTACTGGACATTGATATGGACATGGATAGATATAGATATTGCATTGATAGCATGTATATGGACATCGTATAGATTCATTGATATTACTGCCTATAGATTTTATAGATTCGCCATCGCTACTGTTTCTGCACCGTATTGACTACTTTATAGATTCATTGTTTCGTATTGATTTTCTCGATTGATTTCATTGAATAGATGGTATTGATTCGACATCATCGATTTGATTGACGGATATTGATTGATTGAGTCGATTTATCGATTTGCCTGCCGCTGCATTGACTGGTTTTATTGACTATTGATTTCCGGATTGCATCGACTACTGATTTGATTTCCGCTGCATAGACTCATTGACCATTGACTGATACGGATTGATAGATTGGCATGCATATTGATAGCATCGTCGTGCTTTGATTTCAGTTATAGGTATTAGGTGACCTGCTGGGCTTTGTAAAGCTCATTATATGTGGTTGATATTTTCAGGTCAGGGCTTGGGAGCAGGAGATAGGAATTGATTCAGATCGACAGGTTTTAGTTCTTTTGATGATTCTTTTGTACTCAGGACAGGATAGTTTCCTTTCTTGTATTGATAGTATAGTTCCTGAGTATTGTACATGATGTTTTGAGATATGAATCGACTGATATATTGATGTTTAAATTTTATAGATGTTTGATAGATTGTTTACTAAAGGTTTTAGATAACTCTGGTAAATTGTTGGAGTAATTGATTGACATTCTTTCCAAGTTTGATCTTGGGGTCGTTACATGTTATCTGTGGAATGCTTATCCCGGATAGGGCGTATTTATATCGACGCACAGGGTCGAATTTCTTTTAGGTCAAAGTGGTTGGAGGTTCGCACTCGGGAACTAGCCAAAGATTGGATCAGTGATTTCTTCTTCGTGCAAAACGATTGGGGTCTCCAAGAGAAGTGGGGAACGTTGAAGGAGTTACCCGCTCCTCTTCATTTAGGAGCGGATGAATTGTTGAGCATGTTAAAGCTTTCTAGTACCGAAGCTCTTCGTTACGAGATGCGCTCTCTTAGCAAGTGCTTGGACGAGGAGTATTTATTTAAGGTGGGAATATCCACTCACGCAGGGAGGTCAAGTGCACAGAAACTGAAGATATCCACAAAAGTCTCAGATGTCCCGATAACTCAGTCCAGACGACCCGAGGGCGATGGAGATTCACATACGCCGAAAAAGAAGAAGTCGAACGAAGTTTTTACTGCCGGCGGCAAGACCCCTCATTTTTCTCCTTCCAGAATATACATCCCCGAGGATGTGCTGAAACATAGGTGCATCGGTCGTCGACGGCTCGAAGACTTGGTAAGTTGTCCTTCTTTTCGTTTCTATCATTTTTGGCATTATTTCAAGGATATACTTTTCACTTATCTTCTTCTTGCGTAGTTTCTTGAGGCGAATAAAGTCTTAGATGTCTGGAACGATGAGTTTGTGAAGGTCAAATACCTCCAGGGAGAATATAAGAAGAAATACGGCAGGAGGGTGAAAGCGATGGAATCTGTGGAGAGTCAGCTTGATGAATGTAGAGCAGAATTGACGAACAAGATTGCTTCATCTTCTTCTCAGAATGAGCGGATGGATCGTTTGCATATACAGTTAGTAGAGGCAGAGGCAACAAGCAACCAACAACAAAAAAATATACAAGCTCTTGAGACCGAGAATAAGAGACTTCTGAACAAATTGTCGGAGAATGTAGCTCAATTGTCACCATCTTCGGTCGAAGAGGAGTTCAAAAGATCTTATGGCTTTAAGATTTTTATCGAGGATCAAGTCCAGGAAGCCCGCGATTATTTTTACGACGTAGAGGTAAAGGCCTTAGAAGAGGAGCTCATGCAGGATGGTTTCATTAAAGGCTTTATGAAAGGCGTTTGTGCCGTGAAACGCAAAAATGGAGGGGACATTGAGGGGTTGACCCCAAGCCAAGCTTCTGGTGATCCTTCTCCAGATTCTGGTGGCGAAGAGTTGGAGAGTGACTTGCAAAGGATCTTCGCGTTGGAAGAGGATGACGATGATGACATTGAGATTCTATAGGATTGTTTTGATATTTTCTATGTCGCTTTTGTTTTTGTTGTGATGATTGTTCGTGTGTTTCCACTGTTCGCGTTTTGCTATTTTTGGATGATGTACTTGATGTTCGTGGGTTTATATAAAAAAGATAATTTTCTTCTTTATATACGTTAACTCCTGTGTTGAGGAAGTCTTTCTAATCTGCATGAATGTGAGAGATATCCGCTTTGGGATACTCTGACCTATCCGAGGTTGTTAATCAAAGCATTTGCTTGATGATTTTAACCTGTGTGGAAGAGGTCGGACTGGATCCCCCTGGGATTAGTCGCTTATTGATTGAGATACAACATAGGTTGTGTGTTTCTCGAATCATAAAAGGAAGCTCAGAATAGAAGAGACAATGCAATGATAAAGTAAACATCACATTACTGTAACAGCACGATAATTCCCTATTAAACTTAGGGGTACAAAAACAAGTGTTCTTCGACAACAACGTACAAAAACCTTAAAGAAAATACAATGCATAGCTACAAAGCAAAACGAGAGTTACAAACGGCATTACACATAACAAACAGCGACATCAATCTTCTACTGATAGTATTTGCGAAGGTTGTCCACATTCCAAGTTCGGGGAAGCGTCTTTCCATTTGCATCTTTTAACTTGAAGGTTCCAGGCTTGATCATGGCTGCTACCAAATATGGACCTTCCCATAGGGGGGAGAGCTTGTTTCGTTGAGGGCCTTTTCCAGCAGCTTCAAGGCTTCGCAGAACTAAATCTCCAATGGAGATAGTTCGAGGCTTTATCCTTCGATTATAGTGACGAGCGATCCGTTGATGGTATGCAGTGGTCTTAAGCGAGGCTATATCTCTTGCCTCGGGGAGGAGGTCCAGATTAGTCCTGAGTTTTTCTTCATTCTTACTGAAGTCAAATGTCTGAATTCTATTGCTCGGGACCCCTATATCCACTGGTATGACTGCTTCTGTGCCGAAACAGAGGTTAAACGGAGTCTCTCCTGTAGGTGTTCTGACGGTGGTGCGGTAAGCCCATAAGACATTTGGGAGTTCTTCAACCCATTGCCCCCCGGCCTTCCCTAGGCGTGTTTTCAGTCCTTTCAAAATTATTCGGTTTGTGACTTCCGTTTGCCCATTTGTTTGAGGATGGGCAACAGCTGTGTGGACGAGCTGAATGTGAAAGTCTTTACAAAAAGATGTAAAGATTTTTCCAGTAAATTGAGTCCCATTATCGGTGATGACCTTTGCCGGAATACCGAAGCGACAAACTATATTCTTCCATAAGAATTATTTGGCATTTGCTTCAGTGATTTTTGCCAAGGGTTCCGCTTCCACCCATTTTGTAAAATAGTCTATAGCCAGGATGATGAATTTTCGTTGTCCTGTGGCTATAGGGAAGGGCCCCATTATGTCGATTCCCCACTGTGCGAAAGACCAGGGACTTTGAAGAGATGCAAGTTCTAGAGCTGGAATATGGGTGAGGTTGAAATGCAATTGGCAGTTCACGCATTTTCGTGTAAACTCCAGTGCATCATGTTTCATTATAGGCCAATAGAACCCCTGCCTCATGATTTTATAGGTCAAAGCTCTTCCTCCCAAATGCTCGCCACATACTCCGGAATGAACTTCTCGAAGCGCGTAATCAGCTTCTGAAGGTGGGAGACACTTCAGATATGGTCCGGTGAAAGCGCGCTTGTATAATTCATCACCAATAATGGTGAAATTCGCTGCTCGTCTTCGAAGTCTTGTTGCAGCCATGGGCTCTTCAGGCAGTATCCCGTTTTGTAAGAAAGACAAAATGGGATTGATCCAAGACTCCTCTCTCGTTTCGTTGATTGACTGTATAACCCATGGACCTTGAATGCTAGGAAAGTGGATTTCCTCAATATGCTTCCTCTTGTAGATGTCTCCTGTCGTTGATGTCGCCAACTTTGAAAGAGCATATGCTCTCGCTTTTTGCTCTCGGAGAATGTGTATGATCTGATATTCTCCTATTCGGGTTAAAAACAGTTTTGCAATCTTGCAATATTCGGCTAGTTGTGAATTGTGAATCTCGAATTCCCCCTCTATTTGGGATGCAACTAATTGTGAATCGGTGTGGATTATCAGATTCTGTACTTCACAATCGATTGCTAGTTTTAGCCCAGCAATAAGAGCTTCATATTCCGCCGTGTTATTTGTTGCCGAGAATTTGAGTCGGAGCCCGTACTCAAGTGTAATTTTTGGAGATATCAGCAGAATTCCAGCTCCTGCGCCAGAACTTCCTGATGACCCATCAACATACAACGTCCAGCGCGGAGGAGAAGGCAAAGTATTCGGTTGGATATCAGATGCTGGGACGGTGCATTCAACCACGAAATCTGCGAGTGCTTGAGATTTTATATCGGATCTAGGCAAGTAGTGAATGTCGAATTCGCCGAGTTCTACGGACCACTTGACGAGCCTACCCGATGCTTCTGGTTTCTGCAGAATACTTTTCAGCGGCAGATTTGTGTAAACTCCTATTGAGTAGGCTTGGAAGTAGGGACGTAGTTTCCTGGCAGAATAAACCAACGCCAATGCTGTTTTATCTGCTAAGGGATAACGCCCCTCCGTTTCAGATAGGATTTTACTGACATAATAAACAGGGCGTTGTGTAGCATTTTCTTCCTGTACTAAGACAGAACTGATGGCTTGGGCTGAAACAGCTATGTATAAATACAACTTTTCTCCTGTTGTTGGTTTGGAAAGTAACGGCGGGGAGGCCAAATACTTTCGTAGCTGTTCGAAAGCTTCTTGGCATTCGTCCGTCCACTGAAAACCAGAGTTGCGGGCACCTCTGAGTATTTTGAAGAAAGAGAGATATTTGTCTCCTGAACGCGCTAGGAAGCGTGATAATGCTGCAATTCTCCCGTTCAACCTTTGGACTTCTTTGATGTTCTTCGGAGGCACCATATCTCTTAATGCCTGGATCTTTTCAGGATTGGCTTCAATTCCTCTATGGGTTACCATAAAACCCAAAAATTTTCCGGAAGCAACTCCGAAGGCGCATTTGGTGGGGTTGAGTCGCATGTTGTAACGCCTCAGCAGACGGAAGCACTGCTCCAAGTCGGAGATATGTCGATACTTTTCGAGGCTCTTTACCAACATGTCGTCGACATATACCTCCATGTTATGCCCAATAAGAGTTTTGAAAACTTTATTCATAAGGCGTTGGTAGGTTGCTCCGGCATTCTTGAGCCCGAAGGGCATTACACGATAACAGTATAGTCCTCTGTCTGTTTGAAATGCTGTTGCTTCCTCGTCGGTCGGGTTCATCTTGATTTGATTGTAGCCAGAGTATGCATCCATGAAACTTAACATTTGATGACCAGAAGTGGTATCGACTAACTGGTCGATACGTGGAAGGGGAAAGCTGTCTTTTGGGCAAGCCTTGTTGAGATCAGTATAATCTATGCACATTCTCCATGCGCCGCTCCCTTTTCGAACCAAGACGACGTTTGCCAGCCACTTAGGATGATGCACTTCTCGTATGAATCCGGCTTTCAAAAGTTTGTCAACCTCTTGTTCGATTGCCTGCTGGCGATCTGGCGCGAAATTTTGCTTCTTCTGGATGATTGGTTTGTTTGCAGGATTGACCTTAAGGGAATGCACAATTACTTCGAGGTCAATTCCGGGCATATCTGCCGGACTCCATGCAAAAATATCTTGATTTTCTCGTAGAAAATCTGTGAATATTTTCTTCTCGTCTTCTGAGAGAAGCGATCCAATCTGTACCGTCTTTTGAGGATGTTCTTCAGAGATAGATACAGTGGTGAGTTCTTCTACTGGTGAGGCTCTCTGAGGTATGTCCTCGCTCCGGAGATCAAAATCCTCTATGTTTAGAGTATCGGCAGGTTGTGTTCTGACCTGCCTGAGATAGCAGGTTTGTGCTGCTTGCTGGTCTCCACGTACCACACTAATTCCTGTTAGAGTATGGAACTTCAATTTGAGGTGAGGGATAGAGGTGACAATCCCAAAAATTGATTGGAGTGGCCTTCCAAAGATAGCGTTGTAAGCTGATTCAGACTTTACAACAATGAACTGAACAGAGTGGGTGGATTGCCGGGGAAATTCTCCAAGTACAACTAGGAGACTAATTATCCCTTCTGCTCGTACAGGTCGATTATCAAACCCGTATAGAGGTCCTGCAGCGGGTTGGAGTTTCTCTCTTGTGAGACCCATGTTGAGGAAGGTAGAGTAGAACAAGACGTCCACAGAGCTGCCGTTGTCTACAAGAATTCTCTTAACGTTGTAACACGGATCACCTATCCCTGCATTTATAACAAGCGAATCTTGGTGAGGGGTTTTCATCCCCTCCAAGTCAGAATCATCAAAAGTGATGGAGTGATCTATGCGAGCTTTCTTTAGAGTTGGAGTTTTGTCCACAGCTAAAAAGATTTTGTCGGATAGCAGGGGGCCTCCAGCTATCGTTTCAATTTCTCCAACTGCGATTCGGTTGTTTACTGGTGGCCTCTGCTGTCGTTCTTGCCCCCCAACTGGACGAGTTTCCTCTCGGGGAGGAGGATTCTGAATAAACTGGCGGAGATACCCCTGGCAGATAAGCCTTTCAATCTCCTCCTTCAGTTGTCTGCAAGCTTCGGTAGCGTGACCACGGCTTCGATGGAAATGACAGTATTAATCCTGATTTCCGGTGTTTGGTTTCAAGGGATGTGGCCACTTTACCGTGTCCTGATCTCGAACAGCCATTAGCACATTTGTTCGAGAAGTATTGAGAGTAGTGTATTCTTTCTCTTGTCGAGGTTCCCGTCGCGGCAATGGAGGCCTCGGGGGTAGATTATTCTTTCCTTGCTTCTTTCGTTGCGAGGAAGAATTATCCGTTCCCGGTGCTCCTTTGCGTTTTCCAGTAGATTGCTCGAACTATTTCCTATGGGCGTTTATAGCCTCATCTGCCGAGATTTGTGCTTCCACCCGGTGAATTAAATCGGCATATGATGGAACGGTGTCGCGCATAAGTGCCGAGTAGAAGGGGCCAGGGCGAAGACCTCCAAGGAAGACTCCCCTTAATAGTTCAGGATCGACTCCTGGGATTTGTCGAGCTTCAGTGGAGAATCGCTGAAAATACTTCCTTAAAGATTCTCCTTCGTTTTGACGGATTCCAGAGAGGTGGGAGGAATCCTTAGCAATCCTTCGGTTGGCTACAAATTGCTCGACAAAAGCTTTTGCTAATTTCACAAAGGAAGGGATTGTTCCTGATGGAAGCGAGTAGAACCATGTGCGAGCCTGTCCTTTGAGAGTGGCAGGAAAGACTTGGCAAAGGAGAGCATCCGAAGCTCGCTGAATGTGCATAATGGTTGATATGTTCGTACGGGTTGGATGTCCCATCGTAAGACTCCATGCTAGGCAGCTTAAATCTAGCCGGAATTGGGTGTTGCAGTATGGCCTCAGTTAGAGGTGAAGATTCCTGAAAGTCTCTCTGTCGGAGAGTTTGTCTCGTATCTCCTTGAGGGAATTCTTTCCTTACTAATTTTCGTAGTTCGTGACGCAGGACGTCGTGAGGAAGCTCTGCTCCATGTGGTTGAGTAGAGTTTTCAGGAAGATCTGGGAGGATGCGATGCTGCCGAATTGAAGGTGGAGGATGTGTAGAGCTTGCCGTATCGGCAAGTTCGTTATCCTGTCGAGACTGAGGAAATCTTCTAAGTGGGGGGAGTTGAACTTCCGCTTGAGGATGTCCAAATTGGACATCCTCAACCCGTGGTGGATTTTGGGGGAGGAAGACTTCCTCCTGTCGTGCTGATTCCGGTTGTCGATTCTCCTGGAGGAGTTGAAGAATCTTGTTCTGAGATTCTTCCATTTTCCGGATCCTTTCTTCCAAAGAAGGCCCGGAGGTCCTTTCGCCAGCAGCATTTTGCCCCCCGGGGTGCAAAGATACTGAAGTTGGTCGTCTATAGTTAATAGAAGAGTTTCTGGACTGACGAGAGTTGGAGCGAGAAGCTCCAACCAAACGATTGCTGCGCCTATTCACCATCGTAGCAATACTCGAAGTAGTGGGATAGAAGTTTCCCACAGACGGCGCCAAACTGTTGCGTGTTAGAAAATACGCGGCGGTAGAGTTTTATGAATTTGCGTCCGAGCGTTGCACGTAAGTTTAACACACAAACAGGAAAAGAGAGTGAACACCGAGAGTTTTTACGTGGAAAACCCAAAAATGGGAAAAACCACGGGGCCTCGCCCAGTTGCAAATTTCCACTAGTGTTTTTGTTGATTACAAATGGCGGATTTCGTCCCACAAGCCGGGATAATCCAAATACAACTTGTTTCTTCCACGAACTTCACAAAATCCTGCGAATTCCCTGCGTTTTCTGAAAATCCGGCAGAGCTCCGGCGTCTTCAGGTGGCAGGAAAAACTCCGGCGGCGGTGGTCGAGGAGGTGAGGAATCTCCTATTCCCCTTTCTCCTTCTCCTTCTCTTCTTCTTCTCTCTCTTCACTTGAGCCCCTTGGTGTAGAATGAGGGCTCTATTTATAGTTTTTCTGGAGTGGCATAGCCCGTAAATATGCATGAGATCAAGGGCGAACAGGGAGTGGTTTGAATGGACGGTCGATATCGAATCTTTTGATCATGCACCGTTCGTTGGACATTTGATGGCCTTAATGATGTCGGAATTCAATGATCTTGGGCTCGTTGGATTCGTCTCGTCGAGCCGCTCGATTCGAGTATAAGTTCGTCAAAATCGGAGACCGTTTGGTAACTCAAATTGCGGTTTGAACCTTCCAACTGCTCTTCGAACCTTTGATTCGGACTCATTTGGGCTCGGATTGGGTTGATCTTGGTGTCGTTGGGTTTGTATTTCCGAGACGCTCAGTTTGACTGTAAGCTTGCTGAAATTGGAGTTCATATGCTCCCGAAATTAATTTTTGAAGTTTCCAACTAGGTTTTGCCTCGAGATTCGTGCCCGATCAAGATGATTTTGCGATGCCGTATCAATAATATTTTAATATAATTATTGTTGACATTTTGTATGTATTCCACCATCAATTCCATCGAGTGAGACAAGGATAGCAATCGACCTATACAACATTGATTGATTGATGCGACGAAGAACATTGTAGGCTCGAAACACCTTTGACGTTGCATAAATTAACTCAAACATTGTCCGCTTTATAAAAACAAACCGCACTAGCATTTTTCATGACGTGGAATTTACCCAAGGTTAATTGTAGTTGCATGAGCACTAAAAATATTTTTTTAAATATTTTTTACATTAAATAACCCTCTCACCCACCACCCCTCTTATTCTTTTTGCTTGGTCGGGAATGAGAGGAAGGAGAAGAAGAAGAGAAGGGGTGAGGGAGAGGTGAGAGCAACTATAGAGGAAGCTCTTTGAGATTTTTCGTTTGTTGTTCTTGTTATGAAAGTTGGTTTGCTCGTTATAAGTAATTATGCTCTTACTATGATTTTCGATGGTTTTGATTTCTAAGAATTTTATCTCTCATGAATCTGAAAAAAATGCATTTCATTCTGATTTACCGCACTTTCACTGCATAACTTTTTGTATATGATAGATATGAATTGTTGAGTATTTTTTATTATAATATTGTTGAATTTTACCAAGTAAATTGGAAGTTATGATTTTCTAAAATTAGAGCAAATATAAAAATTGTGTAGGTTTTCTTAAATTTTATATATTAGCGTATTTCATATATAATATTGACTCACATTGCATAGAAAAAAATGATAAGATTAGCATAAAATAAATATGTCATTTGCATTTAAGCAAAAAAGACTAGCTATTAATATTATAATTAATACGGGTTGACTCTTAAAACATAATATCCTGTACATGTGGATGTGTCGATGAGCTTTCTTTTAAATAAAAAGTTTGTAGTGTAATCCTAGTTGTAACCTGTAACCAATTGATCGATTTCACCAATGAGCAAAGGGTGGCAGCACTTAATAATTTATTAAAAGCCACATGTGAATTGACTTAAAATAATGAATAATATGATAAGAAAAAGATTATTGTCCAACTGGTCAACAGTTGAGGTGGAAGAATAAAAACACCACATTAAAGTTAAATGTTCTCCCTTATAATTCATAATCGTATTTATGATTGTATTTATATGATAATATATGAATTGATTGATAAATAAAATTAAAATAGAACTAATAAAACCTACATTGAGATTAATACAATATAACATAATATGACAAGGATATTGATAGACATATTGATGTAGTGTATTGATAAGTGCATTGACGTAGCATACTAACATGGCACGTTGATTGATATTCTTTTATCAAATTTTATAATTGATAGATCTCTTTTTACATTACTAATCATATTAATTTTACTATTGATTGATATCGGTTTTATAGATTGCCTATTTCTTATACTAATAGACTATTTATTATTGATTGATATTGATTGGAACTGGAGCATACATGTTATTTTTTTTTCGTACATTGAAGACAATGATATGTTTTGGTTACTTGCTAGGCTATATGCTTGTTACATGATTTTCTATGATTACGAATAAAAATAAAAAGTATGTAGAGTAAGATTAGGTAGTGATGATAGTTCATTTTTTTAGCTCTTGCATTTTATATATATTCTTTTGAGGCTTGTTATGACAATTATATTTATTATTTTGAGACTTTGGACTTTAGTCTGGATATAAATATTAACTATAGTAATATAATTATATGTTATTCTACTGGGAAGAAAGTCATTGAAAGATGAATTTTTTAAGCATGTTGCATATTTTATTCACATCACAATCCAACTACCTTCATTTTTATCAAATGAGATGTTTAAGTACCCTTGCTCAAAGCACAAAAAATAAGTATACCTTACACCCGATGAGGTTAAATTTGACTTATATCGTAGAGGATTTATGTCAATGTATTGGTTTCATACCATATATGAAGACTATGAGCTACCTTCAAACTCTCAATGTGGTCTTTCTAGAACTTCAAGAACAATATTGGATGATCAAAATACAAAGACATATGAAGAAATAATTTTTGATGCAACATATCCGAAATTTAGAGAATATATAGAGGGGTCACCCAACATCAATGCACATAAATTCTATGAATTACTATGAACTGCTTAATAAATTATTTGGGATCGATGCACAACTCATTATGAATTATCAATTGTAGTTAAAGTGCTCATTATTAAAATTGAATACAATATTCCTCTAGAGTGCTTCAATGAATTCAGAAGTCTTTTTAAGGAAACTGATCATGAGAATAATTTAATTCTCATATATTTGTATATGACTAAAATGTTAGCATCCAAATTGGGGTTGACTGCTATAAAAAGTTATTATTGTAACAAGGATTATATATTGTATTATAAGTATGCTTTGATAGAAGTTGCATGTTGTAACTGCAGTGCACTTCGATACTAACTAAAATCTAGGAAACAACAAAAATAGAAGATTGTGTCATATTCTTGATTGTTTTATTTGTCCATCATTTCTAGTCTTCAACAGCTCTATGCATCGATGAGCTCTGCTGGTCACATAAGATGGTATAAAGAGAATTTTTCTTAAGAGAGTGTTCTTACCCATCCATTAAATGTAGACGCACTTCAATTGTACATGTTCTTCATTCACTATAGAATCACACGACATAAGATTGGAATTATGTATAGATGGATTCACTCCTTGCAATCCGCCAGCTTCACCATACTCTTGCTAGCCTGTTATATAGTAACACATTACAATCTTCCACGTGAGTTGTGCATGACTTCCTCATACATATTTCTGACGCTTATTATACCCACAGTCGGAGTTGATGTCATATAAGAAACTACAATAGAAGAAAAAACTGAGGTCGATTACGTGTACTCCATGTGTTATAAAATGTGATGAACTTAATGCTAAACTTTGACAAACAAATTCCTAGCATGTTGTTATCTTGTGTTTGTTATATATTTTTCTTTAATGAATGTTTTTTTAGCTTAGAATGTTAGTTTTTATTTATATTAGTTTTTTTATAATATTGTTGCAAATTGGAACATTCGTGGTGGTAGAGAGAAATATAATTTAGTTTTCTAGTTTTGAACGATGATTTAACACACATACATATAGAGAGAGGAATACAGTATTCATAAGTGACATCAAAATTTTTACGTGAAAATTGCTAAAAGATGGGGAAAAATGAAGGGGCCTTAGTTGAAAAAAATGCGCTGGTGCTCTGTGTCTCATAAATTTAAGGTGTTATTAATTATGATGTAAATATTAAATCCCCCTAAATATGGCCGCTTATATGAGTGGTATGTATATTTACGGTTTAAGCACCCACACGAAAGACAGATAAAGCATATCATCTCATCTGCCCGCTGCAACTCTATATGGCCGCCTCTTTTCTTTCGTCACTTACCTTCCGCTTCGCCCTGCTCTCAAATCTTTACTTCGTTAAAAGGCGAGGAGGCGCTTGCTACATAAACTATATTCGATCTCGTCGGCCATCCTTTAAAATTCGCAACATTTCCTTATTTCCCCAATCTAGACCTCAGCGGCTTTCTTGTTCTTCATCTGCCATTGCACAAGCGGGTTCGAGCCGCTCCCTGGATCGCGAGGAATTGGTTGTTCTTGGCATTGAGACGAGCTGCGATGATACAGCGGCAGCCGTTGTAAGTAATCGTCGAGGGTTTTATGTGATTTTTTTTTTCATTTGATCTTGTTTCGTCTGATGCGTTATTGGGCTTGAAATAGTTGGTTTTCTGGCACTTTTATGCCTTTTCGATTGTTTTTTTTTTTGTTTATTTGGTCTTAGTTCTTCAATTTATGGTATAATTTTAGGTTAGGGGCAATGGGGAAATACTCGGTCAGATTGTATCTTCCCAAGTAAGTTTTCATCTTGTTTATCGCTATTTAAATGAAGTTTTTTCTTGTAAGGGAATTGCTGGAAACTCTAATTACGGTTGATCTGTTGTTTTACTTATTATCCTGTAACAAGTCATTTTTTCATCAATATTTAACCAGCTGGTATGTTGCACACACTTGTCACGATTATTGCTATACTGAACACAAAATGACATTTTGCTTGCAAAAGTAGAAGATTACATTTACCGTGTTATTCTTCCCAAGGCAACATAATATTTTGCATTGCTCATATCATAGTATTGTTCAATTATGATTTCATTTTGTCACCGCTCTATCACATTGGATCTCATTCTACTTGTTAGATAATAGGGCTGACATCAAGTTGAATTTAAGTGAGTCGGACTGGCCATGAACACAATAGAAACATGGCTAGGCCTGGAGCTCGACTTAAAATTGAAATGCATTTCAAGTCAAGTCAAGTTGACCAAAATTATTTGATTTTGATTCAAATCAACATGAGTTCGATTTGTCTCAAATTAATCATGTTTGAATTGAAAACAAATTAAAGGTGTGAAAGCATAGGAGAAAATGTTCAAACCTTTGCCCTATGCGAGTTTGATTAAATTGTAACAACTTAGTTATCTAATGAAAGCACAAATCTACTTCAAAATTTAATATAATTTATATATTTGTAGAATAACTCAAATCACATTTCAAGCGATCTATGTATGACTCAAAATGTAATTTAAAAGGACTCAAGGCGAGATAGCAAGTCATGACTGGACTTGGAATTAATCAAGTCGATTTTGAATTGACTCAAAACTCTCAATTGAGTTTAGGAAAAATTGCATCCCTATAAATCAACAAGTGTGTGAATTCTTCCTTACTTTATTTTCATGTTTTTCATGTTGGAGGGCTCCGGTAAAGTTGAATTGGTGCTGTAAACTTTTTTGTTGACTCGTAATTTTTCTGAATTTTCAAAAATCCTGGCAAAGTTTTTTGCATCATTACATACCCTAGCAGATTTTGGATACATGAGCATTGAGCAATCATGTCATTGATTTGGCTCTCTTGTTAATACATTCACCGTCACATTTATATGCATCTAGAGTTACTGGAAAGCCATCCAATTATAGTTGTGGCAAGGAGTCCTATGTGTTGATGAAGACAAGATAGGTATAATTGAAAATCAACCATTTTTGAACAAGGAAGCCGGGTGCTGCATATTGGAGACAAATGTTTTTAAGCGCTATTATTTTCGAAATCCTTCCACTGGATTTGTACTTTTGCTTTGTTGTTCCACCCTTGCTATTGCAATTGCTGTTTCTTACTGCTGATGTCAATTATTATGTTATTCTGCTGCTGATGTGAAATTAAAAGTGGTTGAAAATGCCATTTCATAGCTATGCTGACATGTAATGGGCCTTATTTTGTTGGCTCTAGCTTATTAGAATTAAGAGAGCTTCCAACATGTCATAATATAGACATGAGAGTATCGTTTTCACTTTTTATTTTGTCCTTTTTCACTTCTAAATGCTTCTTAAATTTTTAGCTTATGTTTAAGTGTAGAATGGAAAAATATGCTTTTTCCATGTTAAATTATTCCTAACTAATTAGCTTATAGTTATGTAGAAAGGAAAAAATATTCCGCATGACGTCATGCCAATTTTTATCAAATCTACTCAGAACACAATATTCAGCAGGCAGATCTTCTTTCCCGTTATGGAGGTGTCGCTCCCAAAATGGCAGAAGAAGCACACTCACTTGTTATTGACCAGGTTTCAATTTTGTTTACTACAAATGACATTTATTTTTCTCTTCAGTTCATCTTTGAGATTTTGTCTCAGCGACCTGTTATGCCTGTTTTTTGCAGGTTGTTCAGCAGGCCCTAGATGCTTCAAACTTGACAGGAGAAGATCTCTCTGCTGTAGCTGTTACTATTGGGCCAGGTCTAAGTCTTTGTTTGCGTGGTAAACATCAGAGATTTCTATGAATGTCCTTCAATAATTAGTTAGCCCTTTTATTGGTATGTCAGAATTTTATAACTTGAAACCCACAGGAAAGATATTAATGGATATAATGAATATTTCTGAAAGAGAAAGTTAGAAGAGAATTCTATGGAAAAATAAAAAAGTTTCAAAAGCATGCTATTGCTAAATACATTTCAACTTCAAAGAAATTCTAATCTTGGTGCTTTAGTAAGCATATAAATTTTTATTGATATCATCTGTCACGTATTTGTAAGTTGCTTGGGGAAGTAGTACATACCTTATTTTGTGAAGCAAGTGTTTGTGATAGGAAACACTTGGATTCACAAGTGTTCCTAGCCAAAATCAGTAAACTGCAGCAGATTTATTGCTGTCCACAGCAGGAAACAGCCCAAAAACAGAGAAAAACAGGAGTTTTACACGAGAAATCTGAGAAAAAACGACGAAAAACTCTTGTATTTCACTAGTAGATGAATAAAACAACAAAGATACAATTGATCCTCAATTTGAGAGGAGGATCGATCTCTCCCAAATCTCTAGACGCCGCTAGAGCCCAAAAAAAACCTAAATCTAAGAGATCTCAAATTTCAGCCAACTTCAAGATACCCAAAACCTAGGAAAATCTACTATTTAATGCATACAATTCAAAAGGAATTTCCTAAACAATCCCTACAATCAATTTCCCTCCTAAAATCCATTCAAAAACCTTCCAAAAACCGTCCCGTAAGGCATGCGTCACGCGCGGCTTCCGCCTAGGCGGAAGCTTTCTCCGCCTGTTTGCGATTTCTGCCCGTGAACCGGTCCCGCCTGGACCGGTCCAGTGGACCGGTCTAACAATACTCCCCTCCCAAAGATCCACCTTGTCCACAAGGTGGAAATATGCTCGTGTTCCCGCGGAGGTGGCCATCCTTGAGGTGATTGAAAATCCTCACTGTATTGCTGAACCAAGGGCTGCATGGAAAGAGAAACATCCCCTTCCTCCTCATTCCTGATCACATGCAGCTTGTGTAGTCCCACCAAATAATCTTCTCCCACCTCTTGTATGTCCTTAACCATGGTCTTAAGTGATTTCGTGGCTTTGGATAGCCCTGCATCTCCCCTTATAACCATCTTTCTCCCCTCCACCATTAATTCCATTGTGAGTGCTCCCCAATTGTCCTTGGTTTCCCCCAAGGTTTGTAACCACTTCATCCCCAGGATGACATCAGTGCTTCCCAACTCTAGTGGGAGAAAGTCCTCCCTTACTTGAATCCCCTGGATGGTCAACACCACTCCTTTACAGATTCTCTGGCCTTTCTCCACCTTTTCTGTACCCATCATCACCCCATAACAACCGGTGCCCACCAATTTCACTCCTAGTTGGTTGACGACCTGAGTGGAAATCAAATTGTGGGTAGCCCCACTATCAATTAGCATCACCACCTCACGGTCAGCTATATCTCCTTTCACTTTCATAGTGTGACTCGGAGTGAATCCCACTACAGAGTTTAGAGAAACTTCTGCCACATCCAGGTGTAACTTTTCCTCCTCTTCAGATCTGCTCCCATCTCCCTCCTCGTCTTCCTCATCTTCACAGACAAGGAGAACCTGAAGAGTTCGGTCCTTGCACCTATGCCCTGGCATGTACTTCTCATCGCATCTGAAGCACAACCCCTTTGTCCTCTTATCCTGCATCTCCTTCTCTGTCAGTCTTTTAAAATTTTCCCCACTCCCTCCTCCTACTGGCTTCTCCCGGGTTGTCTCATTACTGTTGCCTGATGCAGGCCCCTTGGGTGCTAGAAGAGTGGTTGTCGTCCTGTAAGAGCCTCCTGAGCAGTTTCCTCGAGCCCCTCTTTCTGCTTTCTTCTGATCTTCTACCAACTGCGCCAGCTCCATAGCCTTTCCCAGGTTCCTCGGCTCCAGTACCCTGACTGCTGTTCGGATCTCTGGTTTCAGCCCCTTCATGAAGTTCCCTTCTAAGGCAGACTCAGAAATGTGATACAATCTGCTTGCCAGGTACTCAAATCTATCCCGGTAATCGGCCACAGTCCCCTCCTGCGTCAAAGCAAAGAATTGTTCATAGAAGTCTCCTCCCCCATCGGCTCGGAAACGCTCTAATAAACAATCCTTGAACTCTTTCCAGCTCCGGATAGGCTCCCTCCTGTCTCGCCACTGATACCATGCCAACGCCTTCCCTTTCAGACACAATCATGTCGCCGTCAGCTTCTCATCATCTGTCAACCCGTTGACTGCAAAGTAACGCTCCACCTTGTATATCCAGCCATGACCATCTTCCCCCTCAAAGATGGGCATCTTCAACTTCCTCACCTTCGGATCCCTTCCGTTGCCCCGGTACTCTCCATAACCTCCCATTCCTCGAAGATGAGGTGCTCCCCAAGTGTCCCGGTCCTCCCTCCGACGCTGGTATCCGAGTTCGTCGTCATAATCCCCCATTCTTCTTTCAAAATCAGCACCTCGACGCTGAAATTCAGCACCTCGACGCTGATACTCTTCTCTCCTTTCTCCAAAATCTGCACTACCTTCATATTCCCCCGCCTGCCTCCAAAATCACCACCTCGACGCTGAAAATCAGCACATCGACGCTGAAAATCAGCACCTCGACGGTCATTTCCCATGCTCATCTCCTCTCTAGAGAGTGGGTCTAGAGGTGGCATGTCGTTGTCCCCTTCAAGAATCTCCACCTCCGGATTCCTCCTCCCCCGGATTGGGTTTGGATTTCCTCCTACGCCAAGGCCGTCAGTAGTCTCTCTCACTTCTGATGTCTCCGAATTGGTCTTCATCTCCAATAGTTTCTTCATCATTTCTTCCAAAGCCGCGAACCTCCCTTCCAACCTATCATTGTTGGTGGAGATTTCCAGGAACTTTCCCTCCAGATCTGACTTCAGTTGTCCGAACTCGCCTTCTAATACTTCCACCTTCTTTCCGGCCATCTTTCTTCTAACGGATCCAAAAAAAAATCTTCTTCCGGAAAAGATAAACTTGCTGAAATTTCAAAATTTCAGACGCCGGTGGTCCCGAATCGATGCTCTGATACCAATTTGATAGGAAACACTTGGATTCACAAGTGTTCCTAGCCAAAATCAGTAAACTGCAGCAGATTTATTGCTGTCCGCAGCAGGAAACAGCCCAAAAACAGAGAAAAACAGGAGTTTTACACGAAAAATCTGAGAAAAAACGACGAAAACTCTTGTATTTCACTAGTAGATGAATAAAACAGCAAAGATACAATTGATCCTCAATTCGAGAGGAGGATCGATCTCTCCCAAATCTCTAGACGCCGCTAGAGCCCAAAGAAAACCTAAATCTAAGAGATATCAAATTTCAGCCAACTTCAAGATACCCAAAACCTAGGAAAATCTACTATTTAATGCATACAATTCAAAAGGAATTTCCTAAACAATCCCTACAATCAATTTCCCTCCTAAAATCCATTCAAAAACCTTCCAAAAATCGTCCCGTAAGGCATGCGTCACGCGCGGCTTCCGCCTAGGCGGAAGCTTTCTCCGCCTGTTTGCGATTTCTGCCCGTGAACCGGTCCCGCCTGGACCGGCTGGACCGGTCCAGTGGACCGGTCTAATAGTTTGTTGGATAACTTAGTTTTTTTGTACAAATATATATTGATGTCAAACATTTTTTTGTTTGGAAGCATACTGATGTGAATCCAGGGATCAAATCTTATGAAATTAATAGAAGTTCTATAAAGCAAAGATCATACATCCTCTAGCTTTACTAAATTGACGATTCAAAGGAAATCTTAGAAGTTAACGACGCTTAGGCAAGAAAATTCAGCAAAGTTTACAAGTTCAATAAAATAACGACTTCAATAAAGTAATGCGAATGAATAAATCAACTAGAATCCCAGGGTTAACAAAGTGATTGTCTCACCTTGAGGCCGCTCTCATTTACCTACTCCTAAGCTTGTTGGGAGAAGAAGAACCACACGATTGTTGAGATCACCCCTAGGGCGATGGTGCCGTAGATCCGTAGGGAGGAAGAGGTCGGCGCGGGTCGTGGAGGTGTTGCAATGCGACGTCCTTCAACGATCCAAGTGTAAACTGAAAATTGATCGTCGACGGTCTCTATTAGAGTGGGTACGATTCGGGCCAAATACTCCTCGACGGTGTCGTCGAAGTCGAATCCGACGTCAAAGAAAGGAGATCGGAGGATGTCCACTCGCCCGCGGTCGTCGTATTCAAACCCGAAGTTCCACTCGGGAACCTCCATGCATCCTTGAAACGGAGAAGGGTGGTTGCCGCAGATGAATCTCCAAGGAGGAGAGATGGGGGTGGCGGGTGCAGATGTGAAGATGGCCGACGGGAACAAGTAGTCGGCTAGGTTGGAGAGGCTTTGCAAATAATCTTCAGCACCCTGAAATTATTTTGGGTTGTAACACAAGGGGGGAATAATTTGAGATTTTCAAATTTATTCCAAAAGGAGAGGGAGCTGTAACGGAAATTTGTCTTGAGCTGAATGTGGAGTTTGCGGCTTAATTGGGGGAGAAAAGATCGTGGGAGGTGGCCGGCCCCATGGCGTGAAGAGGGCAATCCAAACCGTGAGGTGGCTTCCCTTGGAAAGTTTCCCAAATTAATAAATCTGAGAATTGATTCTCAGGTTTGCGTTTAGAAACATTTCCTAAATTACTTTGACACCTAGCCGTTGGCAGTATCACATTAACTGAGGGAAATAAATCAGGTTTAATTCCTGTGATATTGAAAGATGTAAAATAGGAAAGCAATTACACCATAGCTGGGATTTCAAAATTTGAAAACAATTTGGAGGTTGGCTGAACGGGGCGGCTGTGGGTGCGGGAAGGAGGGACGGCCGGCTGCTGGGGTGCAGGGAAGCCCGCCGATGGCTGAGCCGGCCAAGGGAGGCTGGGGGAAATTTGGGCGGTGGTGGGGAATAAAAAAAAACGAGAAAGAGGTATCGGCCAGGGGGAAGAAGGAGAGGTAGGGAGGGAAAGAAGAGAAACAAAGAATTAAAATAGATAACCTTGATCACCACTCCACCGGTAGAACTCACAAAGAGATCTTCGGCGATCTCCTCTTCAAGAACTCACAAAGAGATCTTTAGAGGCTTCATGAACTCACAAAGAGAATCATCAAAATAAAATTTTTATTCCATCCATAATCCAAAATACAAAATCTAGCCTTTATATAGGCTCCACAACATACGGAAAATAAAAAGACTACAATGCCCTTGGGCAAAAACAAACACTACTTCCCTCATAGGGGTACAAACGGAAAAGACAAAATATAAATGACATGAATACAATAAGACATCAAAAATAAAGACTCTGAATCAAGGCCGTCGATCGACGTCTCCGGCGATGGTACACATGTCGGAATCTGATGCCCTCATCACATACCTTGTGATCCTTAAATTACTAAGTCTTCAGAACAACAGAGTGCTTTGGAAAAATGAAGAACTACAAAGTTCTCATGTACTAGAATTGTAGAATTTTTCTTTGTGATAAAAGCTACCTAGCTGGTCACAGCGCTCTTTTTGTTCCAGTTCTCTTCAGCCACATATTTCTGTCCCTCATTTTAAAATAAATTGTAATTGGTTAATGCTTTTCCTCATACTTCTATATAGTTGGTGTTACTAAGGCTCGGAGAGTTGCTGGAAGGTTTAATTTACCTATCATTGGTGTTCATCACATGGAAGCTCATGCTCTTGTTGCTAGGTTTGAAAAAATCTACTCAAATCTTGTCCTTTATTACTTCAACCTGCTGTGTTCTTTGATTGCTAACATTCTGATGTGCAATTTTTTATTGCTAGAATTTCTCGTTATATTTTGTTTCTTCTGCCTTTACCATGATGTGTGCATAGAATCAAATGAACAATTGCATATTTACTCAAGATGTCCATGTGCATGTTATACTGTGCTATATATTATTTACTTGCAATAATTCTGGAAATGCCATCAAGGATTCTATTGCTCATGCATCTCTCTTGATGAAGAAAAATGTTTGCAAATTCTCTTCAGCATCATGGTTAAGGTTGTGTTAGTGTTAGAATTACTGAAGATATCTGCTTAGTAAGTTGTAACTCAGGTGCTAAGATAAAATGGTATTGAAAGAGGTGCATGCGGTTACTAGATAACTTTTATCTGATCACGGACTATCTTTTTTGGTGATATGAATACCCTTTATGAATCATTGCCATCTGTTAGTACGAGTTAAATATGATTTGTTTGCTTATTCTAACTTGTATCGATTCAGGTTGGTTGATAGCGATCTGCAATTTCCATTCTTAGCCCTCCTTATTTCTGGTAAGTTAACTTGGGTGCCATGTTGCACCAATGACCTCAAATTTTCACGTTTGAATGGCTTGAAAGAAAATAACCAATTCGATTATTGACGCAAATATCTTGTATGCTATATGAAGATGCTGCAAATTGTTTGACCATTGTATTGTATAGTTCGATATGATATAGTGATGTCATATTTTATTTAACTATTCTGTATATGCATATTTTTGGTTCTATCCGCATGCATAAATAATATGCATGTTTTATTTCATCTACTTATATGAGGGTTTATTGGTTGTTACGAGGCTTCTATTGCTTATTTGTTCACCTGTGTAGGCTTTTGTTTTATTTGTAGTCCTTTTAATTGCAAATCTTGTTTTTGTCATTTCCTTGCTATTCAAGGTTTTATTGATTATATGTAAAGCTTACTGTAAATTAAACTAAAAGGTAATGATTCGGAAATGGGTTCTGTTTTCTTGAACTTATGATGCTTTTCACAGCAGTAGTTGGAGAGATGACAATGTCGCTCTTCTGTATCTCATTTATTGGGTCAAGCTACACCAAATATTGATTTTCCTTTTTCTTTTAACATCTGCAGTCTAACTTGGCATGGATAATCTAAATTTTTTGCATTTCCTGTTCGGCCATTTTGTTTCCTCATCTCTTATGGCTTGTAGAGGCGCGGGTTGCTAATTTTCTTACTTGATCGAGGGGATAGAAAAAATGTTTGTTTTGAAGATGGAAACCAATTGGTGTAGTGATAATTAATTTTACCCACTAGAAATTTCTACAATCGTCATTCAGTAAGGTTTGCTATGCTGGCCATATGTGGGAATAATCGGCTAACAAAACATGAATGTTTGTAATATATTATGTTTATAATTTAAGCTTGCCTCTATTTTTTATCAAAAGGTTTGGACTAAGCCCTTTTCATTAAGGGGTTGTTTGGTTGGATTATTTTAGGGTGTAAAGTATTCAAAATGTAGGAGTTTTATAAATTTTGGTGTTTAGTTGAAACATAAAATGATGCCAAGTAAAGTATAGTAATTGTAATGTAAAGTGAAATATTTCATTTTGAGTGTAAACTGAACTCTTCTGATTTTGAGTGAAAATCGTTTGCACCACAAACTTGCTTGACCGCCACCTGATGCTGGCCTCCTTTCTCCGCTGCCCGCATCCGGCCACCACCGCCTCCCCCAGTTGCCCTTCGGTTACCGCTAATACAGTCCTGCCGCCGCCGCTGGCCACCACCGCCGTCGTCGGCCAATGCAAGTCGATTAGTCGAGCTTCAAAGCTCTGCCATTTGATCGGGTCAACCTCTGATCCTTAAGCCCCCAACAAGTCATGCCTGCCAGAAGCTTCCATCCCACTTTTTCTCCCTTCTAGCAGCATGGACTCTCACCATCCACCTGCCCCTTGTTCAACCTGTGCATGTTCTTATGCATTCCTCTTCCCTTCTTAGATGGAGAGCACACTTCTCCTTCCTTTTGTGAGCCACCTGAACTATATTTTCCCTTTGAGCCATCGCTCCCACCCTTCTTTCGATCAACAACCTCCACACCACCCAAAACACCACCACCACTAGCTTTTCCAACCTGCTCGCCACCCTCACCTGCACTTTCCCCACCACCTTGCCTAAAGCGAGGGACCGTTGGCAAGGATTATAATCTAAGGATCATAAGATGACCGATTCAATAGTTAACACCCTTAATTCATGTGCTCAACTGCTCAAGGATTTCTATTGGGTGACTTGTGGGCTCCACGAACCTCCAATAAAAACTATTTAAACTAATCGAGAAAACTACAAGCAATAAACATGGAAGCCTACTCGTAAGTCTTTGATAAATTATATTGGTCATTTCATAGGGTCTTTATTCTCAATAATATTTAAAAAAAGGAAAAAAAGGAGTATAAATATACAATGTTTTTAAAACTGGACCCGACCAACCGATTTGATCGTGAATCGATTCAGTTGCTAATCAGGTCAAGTTGGAAAACTGGATTTGTACAATATCAGTGTAAACCGGTTTGAATCGCCGTTTCAATTGATAAATCGTCGAACTGGTTCCAGTTTTGCTGAACCGACCAGTTCAATAATTTTTTTTTATTTAAATAAATTTTTATTATTAAATTTTTATTGAATTAAATTTTTTATTTTAAATATATATTTAAAGATAAAACTTATGCAAATAAATTTAACTAGAATATAAAGTTGCTAGCTTGCCACATCATACAACTTTATTTGTTACTTGTGGTTTGTACTTTACACTATATAAAGAGAATCATTTAAAATTCCCCTATGATGCGGGACTAAGAACTAGTGAGAATTCTGCATCAATTAAACTATCAAATTGCTTGGGATGCAAATTTGGGTTGAGAATGCATACAATTTATTAAAGTTAGGAACATAAAAATTTTTATATTATAAAATTTATATTTTATATTAAATATTATATTATTATTCTCATTAAAATTTATATTTATATTTATACATTTATATTATTAAACTTTTTTAAAATTTAAGACTTATTTATTATGGATAAAATTATATTTGTAATACACATGTACTTATATTCACATTTATGGTCAATCGAGCTTCTTAATAAGTTTTATGTTGAGCCTTAATGGAGCTTATTCATGAGCTTTAATCAAAGTAGTTATGTATTCTTCATTAAAATTTTAATTATTATATAATTTATATTATATTCAAATAATTTAAATATTTATTATGTCATCCGATTCTACCCCAATTTGATCCCGGTTGAACCATTGAAACAGAAATCTCTCCTTCTACTGATTTGTTGTCAAATACGATTTTCACAACCTTGCAAATAGGTACATTTATGTTTACTTTATTTGGCATTGTAGTGTTTTGCTATGCTGTAAGAAATTAAGTACTTGCTATTCTTGTAGAGATGGGCGATTTTCTTTGTAATTTATTATCCATGGCTGTGAAGCCATGGAGGTACTGCATGTTATGTGTAAGATTTCGTTCTATATATTTCCCCAAAAAATAAAAATTATGATAAGACTTTTAAAAGCACCGTAAAGCAGTAATTTCCCAAAGAAAGCCTTATTCATCGATATATCTTAAAGGAACAATTATATTTTGCTATTGTTAATATAGAGTGATTGATTTTGCATCATTTAACAATGTGAATCACGTCAACTGCCTCGTTTTATTAGTAATAGGTGATTTGGCCTGTAACATTAATCCAAAATTAATAAATATTGAAAGATGAATTTTCATCTGACACTGATTCTGTTTATCTTATGGTACTGATGTAAAAATGTAAATTTCATTTTAGCATGATTTGTTTGGACTAATCTTGCATTGATTTTTTGAAACAAAATTTGCTATTTGAGCATCTTTTATCTGCTCAGGAGGACACAATCTCCTCATCCTGGCACGTGACGTTGGTCATTATGTTCAACTTGGGACAACAATAGATGATGCTATTGGCGAGGCATATGATAAAACAGCAAGATGGCTTGGCCTAAATATAAGTAAAGGTGGTGGGCCGGCACTTGAAGAACTTGCACGTGAAGGTGATTCAGATTCTGTGAAATTTAAAGTATGCTTCTTCCGCTGAAGTTCATTGAATTATTTATGCTTTCATCTTTATGACTCGTGATTTTGTTTAACAGCTTGCCCTTCGTGCTAAATTTAATACTCTTTGTTTTTGAAATTTTCTAGATTCCAATGAGGCAATATAAGGATTGCAATTTTTCATATGCTGGCCTAAAAACTCAGGTCAGATTGGCTATTGAATCTAGAAGTGCGTAAGTTTCTTCAAACTTCTCTTAGTATGGGTACTAGTGAGTTGCTTGAAATGCGGCATCTTTTATGCAACATATTTTGGAGGCACTAAAGAATTTGCACACAATTGCTCTATGCTGATTAGGCTAAGTGGTCAACTTTTTTAGATATAATTATGTCTAATGAGCATATATAGTGGTGGTTAATGTAACAATTTAGATTTGTTTTTTTATATAAATTATTGGTTTCTTTTTGTTGCAATGTACTGCAGGAGCCATCTAACTAGTTTTTTTTTGGTAGTGGTTGGAATAACAGTAGGTATGCACTACTAGGGCCAAGTGGTTGTCTCATTAAGCAGATGTTTGGTTGGGGGATTATGATGGATTAAAATTAACCACTATTCATAGTTTGGTTACAAGATTTCAGGTAATTTGCATTTGAATACTTGGGTTCGTAGAAGCACTTCAAATATGTCGATACAATTTGAGTTCCTTTGGTCCTCAAATTCACTTTAACTTTCATCATCGCCTCTAGGCCCCCTACCATATAATTGTCAATTAGTCGAAGGATTGACAAGATGGTATCATTTTAAAAAGTAATAATAAGTTTTCCAAATGAGAAAGACAACTTTCTCTCTACACTGTAGATTCCAATCTCAGGTCTTTAATCCATGTTCTTTCATAATGATTCGGTTGATGATAGGCACAATGTCTCTCTCTCTCTCTCTCTCTCTCTCTCTTCTCTCTCTCTCTCTCTCTCCACTTAAACCCTCTTCTAAAACTAGCGGGCAAACACCCCTACAACTCTTTCTCCCTAATTTGAGTGGTGTTGCAAGATTGATTCTTCAAAACTTTGAGTTTGCAAAACATGAAAGATTAATGGCTCAATGTAATCATTGTTTTGAGATTACTATAGAAACATGAACATGGCGAAATAAGGATTTTATTGAAGAAGATAAAGTAATAGATAATAATGTGGATCTTCTCCATCCTGGAAACTGGAGCAGTAGACACTGGCACCGGTATATTTCTTGCAAATATTTTATTTTTGCTTAACATTTGTGGTCTTAAGTATTCATGAAATGGCTGATGATAACCTAGGAGCCTGACTTGCGCTGCCTGGTTTGTCACAACCAATTAAAGAGGTTTGTGTTCCTTAACAGAAGTCAACTCGAATGGATCCAAATTAGGTTTTATTCTGTTTTCTTTAGTAACGGTCAAGTCACGGACTGTGCCAACTCCTTTGGTAAAAGTAGGATCAAGGTTGGCATCTCTCTTAATTTCTATTATATACATAACCAGTTACATTTTTAGATTTTTTTTTTGGGTGGAAGATAAGGATTTAAGCAAGTTTGGGGCACGCCCTTTTTAAATTTTCCTACTATATTATTGAAGCTTACTTAATGTTGTTTTTTGGAAATTTTCTTGAGTCTATCTAATTTTAATATTTCTTTTGAATTTACTTTAATCATTTTTTTTTATATTTGATTTTTTTAGTTTTACAGCTCCTGGCATATTTTTTTTCCTCGTATGTATATTATTTTAAGATTATTGATTTGGCGTTCAATGTCCTATGAGAGTTCGGTAGCACTGATAAAACTAGGCCGCGCTTTGTCAACTGTGTATATATTCACCTCAAAATGACATTTATGCTTGTTGCACATCAAATTACTAGTAGATTGAATTGAGAAATAGTGAAATTTCACCCCAAGATGCAATCAAATTAGTCATATTAATGTACTCGTGTGATCACGCTGGTGTACCTTTGTGGTCATGCATCTACTGACCACCATTAAGTTAAGGATGTGCATGGGCATTTGTGTGCCCAAAAAAGTTTCAGGCTCTAATCAATTGGCCCTCTACCTGCCTTTTTAATCTTATAAGAGTTTAGATCTTCTTGCTCGTGGGATGGAGACAATGAGTCTTGCTCATCCTCTCCAGTAAATCTGCCTAATATAAATTATGGTCTTCTAGGGACAACATTGAGTTTGCACTAAGTTAATTTTTTCTATTTTTGTTCATATTTATTCCATTTACGCATTATTAGGTATATTTCTTCATGTTTTTTGTTTGTCATTTTATTAATTTTTTCCATATACATGTTGATTATTGTTCATATTGGAGGCATTGTTGTATTATGCTCACGGTGCAAGACGGGGGTAGCAATTCATCCGTATCTTGAATTCTATAGAAAAGTTCGCTCCACTGTGTCATTTCTATATAGGAGGTTATAGAGAAGCATATTGGGTTAGTCCACTATGCTAAAAAGATACGTTAGGGCTACGAGGCATTACATTGAAAAAATCCTTTGACACTAAAAAAGATGTGCATGGGTCGTGTGCGAAATAACTACGTGAAAATTAAAAGGATAAAGTGGGCACTTGCAAAGATTTTCAAACAACCCCGGTTGCCCACAAGATCCACTTGCTTGTTGCACTTTAGCTCGCCATTCGCCAATTTCCTTAACCATAGTCAAGGGATCACCTTTCAAACTGTCGCACTTCTTTTCGCCTACAGGAACTTGTTCACTCTCATAGATGGCTTCACTAGCAATAAGAGAAATAGAATGATATGTCACTTACAGAGCTTCATCAACATTCTCCGTTATAGGAGTTTTAACTGGGTCAGAAGAAACATTTACTTATGTCGGAGTTGTAATTGAATCAACCAAATCTCTCTCTGCATTATTTGCAGTCACGCATTTTCTCCTTGTCAACCAATTCATCATCTTCTTCATGCTCTTCCTTGATCATCTTATATTTCTCTTTAATTTGCACAGTGAGTAGGAAATTGAAAGCTTCATTGGCCTTCATCAATTTGTCCACTCTATCCACTATCTCTCTATCTCTTAGTGCCTTCTTTCTTTCCTTTGATGAAGGGGGTTTTGTATAAAAAGGTGGGTTAGTCCTACCTCGCTCTAAGTTATCGAATCGTTCGATTGTTTGACGGTGGAGGTCGGCTAAGTCCGCTTGATTCTCCTTGAGATGTTGACTAATGACGCTCATTTGACCTAACACCCAGTCTAAAGTCCTTCCAAGTTGATCCGAGTCCATGCTCTGATACCAAACTGATGTAGAACGGGGAGGAGGCTTTGCTAGGGAGAAATCTGAAGGAAATTCTTACTTCTTTGCCCAAAACCTGAGAAGAATATCAGATTTTTAAAGTAACAAGAGGAATTAGTGGGAGAAGTCTTGAGGCTTTAATTCCCTTGAAGTATTCCAGCGAGAGAGAGAGGCAACCCAAGGTGGGGTCTTGGGACAAGTTCGGTCAACAGCAGGTTGTAGTCCCCAAATCCCTCCAATGAGAACACTAAAATTCTAGATAGATTTTTTTCTTTTTTTTAGCAGAAATTCAGTGGAGAGGAGCGGCGGGATGTAGAGAAGAATTGGGGAATTATTTCCTTATCCCCCTCTCAGCTTTGGGAAGTGATTAATGCTTGAGCGGGAATTCCCTGGCTGCAGCCTTAGAAGGCAGAATATTCCACGTTAGGTGGAATTTGGAGAGTGATTTGTGGGGGAAAATTATTGTACAGGTATTGGAGAAGTTGGCCAGCAAGGGGAAGAAAGAGTGACGGGAATTTCAAATCAGAATAATGAGTTTGGCAAGATTTAATGAGGGGATGCTTAGGCAACATAATTTGGAATGTGAGGGTGACGGGAATATGGGGGAGAATTTATTTCCAAAATCTAATTTCAGGTTTTAGGAAATAAATTAGAGCTTGGGCCTTGAACAATTTCGATTAGGAGGAGATTTAGGGGTTTTGAAATATTTACAAATGAGAGACTTAGCTTAAGGAAATAAATCTAAATCCAAGCCAATGAAGGGGGCCGGCGGCATTAATGGGCAAGAGGGAATTTGGGGTGAGGTGTCATGCTTGCATAAATGTAAATTTAGGAATTAGGAAAGTGAGACAATAAATTAGATTTGAATTTAAATTTCAAATTGATTTCAATTAAGCACTTTCCAAAAATAGGTGAACTAAATTAGGAAATAAATTTTGAATTTCAAATTTAGATAATTTGAATTTCAAACTAAGTCCTAATATCATGCACCCCAAATTAGAAAATCCACGGAGAGAGGAGAAAGGATGAGGCCGGCGGCAAGGGAGCTAGGTCTAATTTAATTTGGAGGGATTAATGACTCATCTCCTTGCAATTCAAATTTGAAGTTTGAATTGGAGAGTTAAAACCTTCCAAATATGGATCAAACCCAATTAGGAAAGATTTCAAATTTGAAATTTAAAATCCAAAATTGTCATGGATTTTCCCTCTCGATTTTGCCAACCCAAATTGGAAGGAGGCATGACCATGGGAAGATGAGGGGGTGAGGTGGCCGGCGGCTTATGGTGGGAATGGAGACGACGATGGTGGACGGAGGTAGAGGATGAAGATGACGACTAGAAGCAATAAAAAGGAACAAAAAAAAAAAAGATAAAAGATAAAGACTGCGAGCCTTGGACTCTTCTGAAGACTGACGGGTGATGTTTTGCCCTTCTCCAAGGGACTTCAAGTCACGAGTCCGGACCCATCCTGCGGCTGGTGAAAACTCCGATTCCTTCCCATAGGAATCTCACTAACGTTCTCTAAAAAAAACACAAGTGTGGAACACAAATTTTTTATATCAATAATCCATCCCCATTACAATAGCTTAAGGCCCTATATATAGGCCACAACATAAGAAAACTCAAAATACAAAATTGTCCCTTGGGCCACAACACTCACATAAACCAACCTAGGGGTAAAACAGAAATACATCAAATAAGAACTAAAATTCAGAAAAATAACTCATAAATGAAGATTTAAATAATAGCCGTCGATTTACGACGCCTCCTGTGATAGATGCGCCAAATCTTCGTACCGATGTCCGCATCATGGACATCTTCTTATTTGCTAACATCTGTGTTCTTAAGAGATCATTTACCAAGTGGTTTTAATCCACTCACATGCGCTTCTTCCACTTTTGGAAGAGCTGCTTATTAGTTCTTTCAAGCTACGTACTTTATCAATGCTTATCTTGATTTGTGTGTATTTGCTCATTTTGACGCGGCAAGTGTATGCTGAAAAGAGCATTTATAAGATTTCGCTATTTTTGATAAATGCTTTACATGCTGTATCTATAATTATATATAATGAATCATGATAGCCTTTTCATGCATTGATTTAATGCATGTAATTTATGAGAACGTTATATGCAGATGTGTGGACAACAATCCAATTTCTTCTGCTAGTTTTCAAGACAGGAAATCAAGAGCCGATATTGCGGCATCTTTTCAGGTTAGGTGAGAACTTCCTCATTCATTTTTACTAGTGGCAATTGCTTAAATTATTAGTTACTTTCTACAGCGCGTTGCTGTGTTACATCTTGAGGAGAGGTGTGAACGAGCAATTCAATGGGCAAAAGAGATGGAACCTTCTATTAATTGCTTGGTGATGGGAACATTTTATTTTTCTGTTTTAGTTTTACTCCCGAACATATCATGGCTTTTGACATTTAAATATTTTTAATGCTACTTCTAGGTAGTTTCAGGAGGTGTCGCATCAAATCAATATATTAGATCTCGTCTAAGTTATGTTGTGGAGAGGAATCGTATCCGCCTTGTTTGTCCACCTCCAAAACTTTGCACTGACAATGGTAAGACATTTTATTTTTAGTTTTGCTTGATGATGCCATGATGCTAGTATAAATTCCATCTAACTGGATTTGAAGCGTATTTATGCGGAACTTAATTGGATTTGATGCAAATTTTAGTTGTTTTAGAATTTGAATATGTTGGAACCATCTAAAATGATTTTTTGGCAGGTTGATCATTTTTCGTTCTTGTGTTTCAGCCTCTCTGATTCTCACGTTGACTTCATAAATGATTAATGCTAGCCACATTTTGCATGATAGAGTAATGATTTTTTATTGTATGTTAAGTGCTGTGCTGATGCCTTTTATGTTCTGTTGCGTTGGTTGGAGGGAGTGTCAAATGAAAGATTTGTAATATTCTATTGCCATTACCATGGACTAGAGAAACCACTTATAGCTGCTAACTGGAGCCTATTGCTACGCTTCGACTTCGTGCATATGGTTAGGAAGGATTTGACAACATCAGCTCTACTTGTTGGTCAATTCAAAGGCTTGGACTCTTCTCTGGATGGCCAACCTTTTTGGAAATATATCTGATGGACCAGCGGCTAAGCCGGTGGGCTCCACTAGGGTGGGCGGCAGGAAAAAAGAAAGAGGGGAAATTGTTTAGAAAAATTTTAATTACAATTGGAGGGAATTAATTAGAGAAAGAAATATAATTTGAATTCAAATCTAAGATAAAACTATTTAGGTAAAGTCCAGGTGAGTTAATATTCATTATGAAAGGAGGAATCAAAGGAGAATTGTTTAGGAAAGTTTTAATTACAATTGGGAGGAAATTAATTAGGGGAAGAGATCTAATTTGAATTCAAATATGAGAGGAAATTATTTAGGGAAAGGGGGCTGATTTGGGAGGAAATTAGGGGAGCCTATTTAAGGCTAACTATGGAGTGATTTCATATTATGCTTGATTTTGTTGGAATTAATTTTGCTTAGGTTGAGTGGGCTCTAGCTGTGGCTAGGGATTTTGGAGAGTCAGATCTTCCTCTCCAATTGAAGATCCAATTGTATATTGTATTTTTCTTTTTAGTTCTTTCAATAAAAAAAAGTTCTTGTGCGTTCTTCCTCCTAAATTTCTTGTGTTGTTCTTTAGTGTTGCTAAAATTGCATCCACTTCCTATTGGTATCAGAGCATAAATCCGGGTATCTATGGCAAGAAGAAAGGTAGAAGCGTTGGAAAGGGAGATTAGACATTTGAAATATAAAATTTCATATTTTCAAAGTCAAATTTCAATCGTCCATGAGAAGATCAATGGAAAGTTTTCCATCATGGAGGAGATGAGGAATAGGCTTAGGTCCAAATCAAAACGACATTGTCGGAGGCGGTGGGAGCCGCTGACGATTAAGGGAGTGGAGGAAACCCTAATCCGATAAGGAGAGGGGAAGATCATGATGTGGAAATGTGGGGAAGAAGAGGAGATGCACACGTCCGAGGGGAAAGAATGGAGTGGTATTTTTGGTGGGGCTGTAGAGTTTGGAAGGAGAAAAAGACGGGAGAAGATAGAAGTACCTGACATGGTTCAACCACTTCTGCAGTAGTGTCGAGGGGTGTTTTAGCCAGTTCAAGGTTGCCTCCCCCCCGGGTATGAGAGAATGCTATCATCTTGAAGGAATGAGTCTCATCAATCAGTTCGTTTGTATCGTCATCCGAAAATCCAAAATGAAGAGATTGATATATTGATCAGGGAGATGCTCGAGGCAGGGATCGTTCGACCAGTGTTAGTCCATTTTCTAGTCCACTATTATTAGTTCAGTGCATCAACAACGGTTTCATTCATTCCACCTTGAGGACAATGTGGTTTTTTGGGAGGGGTGTATTGATGGACAGGCGGCTAAGCCGGTGGACCCCACTAGAGTGGGCGACTGGAAAGAAGAGGGGGAATTATTTAGGAAAATTTTAATTACAATTGGAGATAATTAATTAAGGAAAGAAATCTAATTTGAATTCAAATATGAGAGAATTATTTAGGGAAAGCCCAGGGGAGTTAATATTCATTATGAAAGAAGTAATCAAAGGGGAATTGTTTATAAAGTTTTAATTACAATTGTGAGGGAATTAATTAGGGAAAGAGATCTAATTTGAATTTAAATATGAGAAGAAATTATTTAGGGAAAGGGGGCTGATTTGGGACGGAATTAGAGGAGCCTATTTAAGGATAACTATTGGGTGATTTCAAATTATGCTTGATTTTTTTAGAATTAGTTTTGCTTAGGTTGAGTGGCCTCTAGCCGACGGCTAGGGATTTGGGAGAGTCGGATCTTCCTCTCCAATTGAAGATCCAATTGTATCTTGTATTTTTCTTTTTAGTTTTTTCAATAAAAAAGAGTTCTTGTGTGTTCTTCTTCCTAAATTTCTTATGCCGTTCTTTAATTTTGTTGAAATTGCATCCACTTCTTACAATATCCTAAGATCCATGAAGACAAATATAATAAAAATAAACAAAAACTCCCTCTCTCTCTCTCTCTCTCACACACACACACACACACACATCACACTCACACAATCTGGCAAAGACAGATTTGTGGCAGTTATTTTTATTTTTTAGAGGCTCTGCATGTAGTTCTATAGCCATGAAAAAAAAATGAAATACAAAAACGGAAAAACCATGAACGTTCATGATCATTAAGATATAATAATCAAATGCCAGAATAACACCAGTGAACTTTTTTTATGATATTTTAAGTTATTCATGGAGTTTATGAAGTTGAGAATCTTGAATTTTTTAAGGGTTTCGTTTCTAACTTTCTCAAAGACTTTGGCGTATAGGCAGTATGCATTAAATAGAATTTAAGTGAAATATCTTGGTTATTATAATGAAGAATAGTTTTTTGTTCAACATTATATGCATTTTGCTGGTCATTTCATGTTGACTGTGGAGGGTTTTTGTAATATCATCTGGTTATGGTCAGGGGCTGATCCAGCCTTATTTTTTAGGGTGGGCAGACTTATTATATAAAAAATTAAATACTAAAAATTTAAAATGTATATAAGCTAAAATTCTAAACAAAATGATAACAACAAAAGATGGTCTAATTTTTGTATATTGAGTAGGATGGGCACATGTATTCAAATTATCAAACCTATCATGCATATCACAAGTTATTTGTGGTTTCTTCTGGCATTGATGTGCAGTCCTGTTATTATCAAATCAATATTTAAAAAGATGAATGATAACCTAAATCAATATCTTATATAAAAATAATTATTTTTATCATTTCCTATTAATAAAACTTACCTATGTACTGATTGGTTAAAGGGGTTTGAGTGTACTGCATTTTAAATGGAGAGATTTATAAATTTTAAATATTTGATTGGCTTATAAACAAATGAAAATATTTTTTGAGAAAATTTAAAACTAATAATTAGTTCATTTTTGAGTGTATTGCATTTTAAACTAAATTTACTTGTTATGTAACCAAACATAATAAATTATAATTCTTGAATTTATTTTACAAATAATTAAGCTCTATAGAATAGTAAATATTAAATGTACATTATATTTAAAATACACCTAATTTTTAAACAACCCCCTAAGATTTTTCACAATTACACCAACTACATATTAAAAAAAAGTGATTTGAAAGGCAATCACGAACAAAAATATTTTGAATTAGTAAAATATAAACCATAATGTTTCTACAATGCAGAAATGCTTCAATCCAAAATATCTTAACTTTGATTTTCTCACTTATTGGATTACCTTCATCACCTTAAGAGATGTTTTTCAGATATCTGGAATTACTTTATAAATCGGAATATAATTATATAAATAGTATTTTTTAATATTTAGATATAACAATTTACTTTGTTTAATAATTAGAGCAAGTAATTATAAATTTTTTTAGATATCTCTACTTTTTCCTGACACGCTCAACACGCACCTTTCTCTTCTTTTCACAAAAACTTGTACTGTCTCTGACAAGCACCAATCAGTAGAAGAAGCTTTGACTTGAAAGTCATCGCCATTAATGGCAAAATATAATCTTCAGCTCCTTTGGTCCCTCATGCGTCATAGACGGGCTATCATGAGCATAAATAAACCTCGTCGGGCGGGAGCACTGAGATGGAACACAGATCGGGAGAGGGAGAAAGTATCAAAGACTTTGGCCACTTCTGATTACACGCCGAAGTTTTTTCGACCACTAGCAATGCCGTTGGATGAAATTTTTATTGGGTATGGAGTGCGGACGTAGCTCTATGTTTGCAAACCTGTAGCTGAACGCTACGTGGAGCCCACCTTGACCCCACCGATCTGTTTACCACGTGTGCCTTTTTACAGTGCGGCCCGACGACCCGAACTGCCCAAAAATTTGAAAAAAAAAAAAACGCGATAATATATAGGGTTTAATTTGATGGCGTAGGTTATTTACCTCAGTTAAAAACGTTTTTCTCGTTACCTGAAAGCTCATAAAGAAAGAGAAGATCCGAAGCTATGAAGATGGATACCGTTCTGGAGGACTTTGAAGATTGGTCGGTACGGCATTACCCAAGAGACATTGCAAAGAGGAAAAGATGTTTTTCAGCAAAATACCGAAGATAAGTTGGAGATATTATCGGTAAATATGATATGGATGTCGTGACTTCAGTGTTTTGTTTAATAATTTTTCTTTTGAAAGGTATTTTTTGGTGGTCACGCGGCTCCTAGGTACCGTTTGTGATCGGTCGGTACTGCTCGGTACCACTCGGTATCGATCGGTACCGCTAGGTACCGATGCTGTTGCCAATTAGTTTGGCTATTTCCAATGTTAAAATCGAAGTGTTTAAATAGATTTTCTTGTTCGTAGATTGTCTGTAACAGTGAGAAAGAAACATATGACATGTACTGTCATTACGCTCACAATGTTGGTTTTAGTGTTCGCAAAGATCATCAGTGTTACTGGCCTAATTCGAGAAAGCTATGGCTCAAGGATTTTGTATGTTTGAAAGCTGTATTTAAGAAGGACATTGACTTGAACACCAAATCAAAATACAGGAAATTCAATACTAGGACCGGGTGTCCCGCGATGATTAGATTTTCAGCCTCAAAAAATGCATAGAGAGCCACAATCATGAATTATCTTGGCCTGAAGATCAACATTTACTCATATCATGTAGGGGCCAAGCTGGCACTACTGGGTTTCCAGCCCGAAAATGTTTCAAATGCCAAGGATTCGGCCATATAGCTTCCGGTTGTCCCAATCGCAGAGTTGTTACACTAATAGAAGAACAAGATCAAAAAGTTGAAGAACCAACCGAACCTGAACAAAATAGTTCAGGTGATGTTAGACCCTCTGCACAATTATTCTTCCAGATAAGGGCCCCCTGCTCGTCCTTCGTCGGGTGTTAAATTCTTGCAAAGAAGAAACCATACAACGACATAACATTTTCAAGACTCAGTGCACGGTGAATGGTCGAGTTTGTCACATCATTGACATGGAAGTTGTGAAAATGTGGCTTCCATCGTCTTGATAGAACGTTTAAATTTACCCACAGAAGACCACCCACACCCATATAAATTATCCTGGATCCAAAAGGGAAATGAAGTAGAGGTCTCGAAACGTTGCTTAGTTAACTTCTCAATTGGGAAATTCGAGGAGCAAGTATGGTGTGATGTGGTCCCGATGGACGCATGTCATCTACTATTAGGCCGACCATGGCAGTATGATTGCAAATCAATTCATGACGGAGCTGCGAACACTTATTCCTTATAAAGACGATCAAATCACATTGGTTCCACTGAATAGTGTCATTACCGAGCCAAGAACTAATCTAATAGTCCTGAAGCAATCCATGTTTTTGAAAGAATTACATGAAGCAGATGGTGGATATTTAATGATTATGATGGAAGCCAATGAAAATGTGTCAGATATTCATGCAGATGTTCATCCACTACTACAAGAATTTAGAGATGTGATCACCGATGACATACCTACTAGTCTACTGCCCCTGAGAGAAGTACAACACGCTATTGATCTTGTGCCCGTGGCTACCATTCCAAATCGGCTGCACTACCGTCTTCGGCTCGACGAACATGAAAAATTAAAACGCCAGATAGAGGGACTTATGGCCAAAGGTTTCGTACTACCTAGTGTTAGCCCATGCGCTATGCCCGCAGTCCTCATGCCAAAGAAAGATGGGACCTACCGAATGTGTATTGATAGTTGAGTTGTTAATAAAATTACAATCAAATATCGGTTCCCAATTCCTCGCCTCGATGATATTTTTGATCAACCTCATGGAGCTAAGATTTTTTCAAAAATCCACTAAAGGAGTGGTTACCACCAAATCCGTATGCGCTCCGGAGATGAATGGAAAATTGCATTCAAAACATGTGATGGCCTTTACGAGTGGACGGTAATGCCATTCGGATTGTCTAATTCCCCTAGAACCTTCATGAGGCTTATGAGCCATATTTTCCAGCCCTTTTTATGCAAATTTGTTGTCGTATACTTCGACGACATCCTCATATATAGCTTCCATCAAGACAAACATTTACAACATCTCCACCAAATTTTTACTGTATTCAGAGATCAAAAGCTATTCATAAACTTGCCAAAATGTCAATTTTTTGTCTCACAAATTTCTTTCTTGGGCTATATTATATCAGATACGGGGATTGAAGCCGACCCAAGTAAAGTCGAAGTAATTGTCAATTGGCCAGTTCCTCTATCTTTTACAGACGTCTGAAGGTTTCATGGACTTGCCTCTTTTTATAGACGATTCATACGTAATTTCAGCACTATCGCTGCTCCCATCACTGAAGCCCTTCGAGACGAACATTTTTCCTAGAATAGTGTGGCCCAATCCAGCTTTGAATTATTGAAACGCACGATTGCAACAGCTCCTGTGCTAGCGCTACCGAATTTCCATCAAGTCTTCGAAGTCAAGTGCAATGCTTCCAATGTGGGTATTGAGGCTATCCTAAGCCAAGGCGAACATCCCATTGCTTTCTTCAGCAAAAAATTGAATGAATCGAGACAAAAATAGTCAACATACAACAAGGAGTTCTATGTCATCGTACGAGCTTTACACCATTGGAGCCACTACCTTTTACTGAGCGAATTTTTCCTATTCTCGGATCATGAGGCATTAAGGTACCTCCATAACAAAAAAAAGTTAAAAAGCCGGCACGCATCTTGGGTCGAATCACTTGTTGCTTGCCACTATGTCCGAACAACATAACACAATAGCAGACGTTCTTAGTCGATGTCAATTGCTATTACAGGTCTTGCAATCAAAGATTATTGGATTTGAGGTCCTAAAAGAAATATATAAAAAAGAGATAGATTTTCAAAATATATGGAAATTTTGCCAAACGGGACCTCATCACTTATTTCATATAAAGGAAGGCTACTTGTTATGAGGCAACCATTTTTGTATACCTCAAAACTCCCTCCGATTGGCACTCATTGCCGAATGTCATGCTAGCGGACTTGCAGGCCATTTTGGCAGGGGCAAAATGCTCACCCTGCTATCTGAAAATTTCTTCTGGCCGACTCTTAAAAGGGATGTAGAGCGATACTTGTGCAGCTGCCGCTTTTGCCGGATTGCCAAAACACAGGGCACTAACGTCGGATTATACATGCCTTTACTAGTGCCCGAAGTTCCATGGCTCGACATCAGTATTGATTTCGTTCTGGGATTACCAAGAACACAAAGAAACAAATATTCTATCATGGTAGTGGTCGATCGGTTTTAAAAAATGGCACATTTCGTCCATTGCACAAAAACACTAGACACTACTTGTATTGCTGATATGTACTTTCGGGAAATAGTCTGTTTACATGGTATTCCCAGGATGATTACATCGGACAGAGATGTAAAATTTTTAAGTCACTTTTGAAAGACACTCTGGAGCAAGTTGGGAACGCGTCTACACTTCAGCTCAGCCGCCCACCCGCAGACCAACGGACAAACCGTAACAGCAAATCACAGTCTAGGGAACCTATTGCGTTGTTTCGTTGGTAAAAACATCCGTCAATGGGACTTAGTGTTACCACAAATTGAGTTTGCTTTTAATCGCTCACCAAATCAAGCTACAAACCGTAGTCCGTTTGAGGTTGCTTACGGTTGTAATCCCATTATGCCTATTGACTTAATTTTGATAGCTCAACCAACCACCTTCAATTCGGATGGGTCCAAACGCGGGGAAGAAATTCAGAAATTGCATCGACAAGTTAAAGAAACAATTACCAAGCAGAATCTTAAATACCAGACCAAGGCCAACAAGACAAGAAAGAAGGTTGTATTCAAAGAAGGAGATCTTGTATGGATATGGCTACGCAAGGAGAGATTTCCTCCGGGAGCTTTTGGAAAGTTAAAACCACGAGCTGATGGTCCCTTTCGAATTAAAAAGAAGATCAATGATAATGCATATCAAATCGATCTTTCAGGAGATTATCAAATTTCTGCAACTTTCAATGTGGCTGACCTTACCCCTTTCTATGACGATAATGTCCTTCCTACACCGGGAGAATGACGCCGGAGCGTCCTCAGCTAGTTTATTTTTGTTTCTCTTATTTCTGTAGCAGTTTCTTATTTGTTATTTGTTTGTGTAGCCTTTTCTGCTTCAGACTGTTTGGTCTTATTTTGTTGTAGCCAAACACATTGCTGGCGTGTATAAATAGATGCAAAGGGAATAAAGAAGGCAGAGAGGTTAATCAATTATTTTCTTTTCCCTGTAAGTGAGCGGGGTGCGTGTGTTCGTTGTATCCTGAACTCTATTGTTCAGGTGGTGGTAGTTCTCTGTTTCTTGAAGTGCTTAGCAGTTGCCCAGGTTTCTTGAAGTGCTTAGCAGTTGCCCAGGTGCTCGATTCGTCTCCGACGTGCAAGCCAGTTCATTCGAAGAGCTGCTAGTCCTTCTGGGGAGTCACTGTGTGCCTTATTCTTAGGTAAAATTTGAAAAGTCATGCATTTTTTCGCTTGCTATTGTAACAACTTGATCTAGAGCGTTGTATTTGTAGCCCTCTTTATGTATGTATGGCGAAGCTGAAGATTGCCAAAAAACAACTTCTGTCAAGTAAGCATAGCTCTCAATCTATCAGTAATGGTGATATCTCACAGTGCTGTAGCCGTTTGTCTCTGGGACTAAATATTTCACCTTTAGAGTCCATGGTCAGGGCCAATGTTCAGTTTTGTTGCCCTCTTGATATAGATCAATGCACTGAATCCATCACTGCCACATCTGTTGGACACAGTCTCTTGTTAACCTAGCAGAACACCTGCTCCCCAAATCATTACACTTGCAAGAGATGCAAGTTGGGGGTCACCTTTGAATCTTACTTTGAGAATTCATTGCCGGAATACATCCATTTCAAAACTTCCAATGCCATCCTAAGATATATTCCAACAACTTTACCCGCAATACCCCTATACACTTTTCTGCTTCATCTTACATTATTTTCTTCTTTTAATGAATTCCAAATTTAATTGTATCGGATTTGGTGGGTGTATAATACTCTTTTAGTGTTTTTGCGGCACTTTGGGCTGTGATGGGGTAGCTTGAATCTTGGAAGATGACAAATTTTCCAGTTTTTCATGTGGCTTAGGAATGTATTTTCATTTTCCTTTTTATCATTTACTTCTTTTTCCCTTTAAAGCAAAACTTCAGCTATGCATGTTCATTTTTTGTTGCATTTACAAGATAAAAGAAAATATCTTGACTAGAGGAACTTGTTATTTTTTCATTGTTGATTCCATGCATTGTGTGCTTAGGTTTAAGCTACTTGTAAACTATGTTAAAACCAAAGCAATTACTAAAATTTATGTGCAACTATAGGGGTAGAAGTGGTGCAGATGGTTGATTTAAAGATAAACGGCTGCAAGTTCAAAACTGGTGTGATTTGGAGTGGTTCATTAAATATTTAGGCGAACTGATTTTACTATCTACTATATAAGTCTTAAAAAGAGTAAAGCTTCATTTGGGACAGTTTTTTACCACTACTTTTTCATTATTTTCAAATAATTTTTATACTAAAAGCTACTTTAAAAAACAGTAAGAAAATTATCTCAAACGATACCTAAATGTTGGAATATTTAAAAAGCGGTATCTACATTGCTTAGCCCTTTGCTTATGATGATTGTTGAGGAACAATTTTTGTGAACCACTTCAATGAATCTCTCCAAATGACATTTGATGAGTTCAGGTTCTGGTGTTACCACTTCATTGAATTGGTTTTCCTTCACTGTGATCATGCTTGTTTTAAAACATGTTTGCCAATTGGTACATATGCTCCTTATAAAATAACGAACCGTTTTTTTTTTTTTTTTAATATTGGAATTCTTTTGTGGCTAGACTATATGCATGTTATGTTACAATTTGCCTATTAATAAGTTTCCATAATCGTTATAGGCGTAATGGTTGCTTGGACTGGAATCGAGCACTTCCTTCTAGGGAGATTTGACCAGCCACCACCTGCGAGGGAGCCAGAAGATTATGTGGTATACGCTGCATTTTTCATCTCATTTAACGATGATTATTCTTCATATCTTGTTAATTTGATTTGCTTTGCCCTATTAGCCTGTTTCTTTCAGCTCAGATTAATTTCGCATGGTAGGCATCATTTATTTCCATCGTTATTTCTAATTATTGTGAATTACATATGATCTATGTTCATGGTGAGCTTTTCTTGTTGTCAGTGAGCGCTAAGCTCACCGATAGTTAGTGCCCTTTGCTTGTTGGGAAAATTATTACGAGCGGCGTCCGGATTCATTTGGAGGCGAATTCGGACACGCCACGTCACCTGGAGCCCGGTGCATGTAGGTAGCATCTTGGTAATGTGGCGCGTCCGGATTTGCCTCCGGATGATCTGGACATCACACTTAATAATCTCTCTGCTAGTTCTGCTAGCTTTGAGCCTCTCTCGCTGATTTTTACTTCTCTCTATATATTTTTGATCTCAAAATCAAATGGAAGTTGTCTTAAAAAATATGTGCCAAAGTAAGGTGAAAATAAAAAAAAATAATGTAGATAGGAGGGATTTTCACTGAACCTGCAAGTGAAAATTACAGATTGTTTATTTCCGGTGATGTTTATTTATTCATTGAGCCTAACATTGAAATGCTAGCAGTATTTTAGGTTGTTTAATGCATAAAATTTGTGCATAATTATTATCGTGAATGGGATTTATATTCATTCAGAAATTTTAGAGGATAGGAGAGGATGAAAGTTATTCAACCGACCATCTGCGTTGTCAGTAATGGTTTCAAAAACTGTGATTGAAATGTGTAACCAGTTCATGAATTCTATGCTGAACTAATGGGCAAATTATTAGGAGTGGACACAGGATAGAGAGAATCATCCGGATTTTTCTCTTTCTACAGTCAAAGCACAGCTGCTGCAGTAATTGTATTTTGGCTCCGCTTTTACTATAGACAGAGAAATCCGGATGATTCTCTCCGTCAGGTATCCGCACCTAATAATTTCTTGAACTAATGGCTCATTTGGTTGACTGTAAATCAAAAACATGTTTTAGAAAATAATAATTTGATTTTCACTCATTAAGGCTTCGTTTGAGACGACTTTTTTTCTGTTTCTTAAAATAATTTTTAATATAAAAATTAAAATTTTTTTACTAGAAAGTTACTTTAAGCAGTAAAAAAGTCATCCCAAACGAAACCTTATTGAGGTGATGTTGTGATGCTTTGTTGAGTTTTTGAAATCAATTTCAGTGTCAAACTACTATGGACCAAATAATGAATTTAGATTTTGTTTGAACGGCTTTCTTTCTGCTACTTTAAAATATGATTTCTAACAAATCTATGTGGATGTTCTTCAAATTTTGCAGTATGATATTCGGTCCAAGATGGCCATTGGGTGAAGAATATTTGCACGGTAAAAGTGAAGCCCGTTCTTTGAAAAGAGCGCGCGTACATCCATCACTCACATCTATCATCAAAAGCTATGCCCAGCAAAAGAATTAGCTGATTCCATCCTTAGCAGAATTAGTAAAGGTCATTTATTACTGTCTGGCTTTCATCTAAGGTGTGCTTGTTAGCCACTTGATTATGAAGCATGGTGGCCTATTGCACGTCTAAATAGAATTTAATGCCTTTCATATTATTGCATGCTATGTCAAACATTAAGGAACCATCTACATTTTTCAATCTATTCACTCCATGTTATTACATCTACCATCGACATTTTTCATTTTGATTGAATTCATTTTTTTATTAAATTTATAGTTCTTTTCATTATTTTTAGAATTATATTTGGTTTTTAAAGTTTAAATTATTTTGTATTTTCTCCCTAAAACATACATTAATTTAAAAATTTGTTCTAATTCTTTTAAAGAAACATAAAAAAACATCAACATAAAGCTAGTTCATAGCAGAAAATGAGTCATTCTTTATTTCGAATTCTGCAAATTCTAAAATCAAAGTTAAAAAAAAAAAAAAAATTCCTTAAAAAAAAGTGAAATATCCTAAACCAGGAACAATAGCATGCAACTACATTTAGAAGTAGATGGAATCTAAAGTTATATAGCATAGCATATATATATATATATATATATATATGTGAAAATAGATTGCTACTTCCACATCTTTTTCCAAAGCGAAGATCTCGACTTTTTAATCAAACTGTATCTGAAGGAAGTCTCAGCACAGAGTGACCTTCGATAACACTGTTGGAGAAATCGTCACAGAAATTCTCATTAGTTTGTTTTAACAAAATGATGATGAACAGGAATAACATCAACTATCTTATAAATAACTTAGGTTTCGTTTGAGACGGTTTTCTTACTATTTTTTAAAGTAATTTTTTAGTACAAAAATTATTGCTTCTTAAAGCAATTTTTTAGTTTTGTACTATAAAGCTGCTTTAAGAAGCAATAAGAAAGCACGTCCCAAACGAAGCCTTAATAAGATATATGTTGTTGATATTGAGGCTTCGTTTTTAAAGTAGTTTTTTAGTAGAAAATTTTAATTTTTATACTAAAAGGTGCTTTAAAAAACAGTAAGAAAGCCGTCGCAAACGAAGTCTAAGAGCTCAAACATAGGATTTACCTTTTAATATAATAATAACAGAAGTCGAACAAGATTGAAGTCTGAACAATCTCTGAAAGGAGGACCATTCCAGGCCAGAGTCCATATCCAAGTGCGAGCAATATGGTTCCACGGCTGTGGACAACCTGCATAACAGAATAATTTAGAGGATGGTTCCAAGCCACAACACTTTTTTATGATTGAAAAACTAGTCAAGCACTCAAAAGATGAGAATACTCAGAGATTAATCAATTATTTTTTACATAACAATGCTCGTTGAGGGAACTATTAGTTAAGGCAAAAAAATCATCAAGTTCAAGCATTTAGGTTCTTTAGCTAGTAAGATTGCATAGATTGTTTGACATTTCTAGTTTATGAAGATACAAGGACATAAACTAGAGCACATAAGAACGAGAAATTATTTTGTGCTGAGGCCGGACTTAGAACGTTGTTCGGAGACCAATCAAAATGCACTACATCAGCGGTATTGAGCGGTACAGAGCCATGGTAATTGGTAGGGAGCGAAGGGATGGCACATTCTGGTTGGTCTCTTGACGACATTTGATGTCAGTACAAAATAATTAATTCATAAGAACACTCTATATAAGAACACTCTATAGAAGTTCAAAAAAATAAATGGAACTCTAGAAAATAGATAATAATTTGTATATGAGAGAGAGAGAGAGAGAGAGAGAGAGAGAGAGAGAGAGAGAGAGAGAGAGAGAGAGAGAGAGAGAGAGAGAGAGAGAGAGAGAGAGAGAGAGAGAGAGAGAGAGAGAGAGAGAGAGGATGTAAAAGGAATAAGAAAGTAGGCATTTTTAGAGATTGCAATCGACTCATTCATTAGCATACAAATTATTGCGCTAACATATTAGAATCCCATCATCTTATAACTTATTAGTTCCCTTTATTTTCTGCAATTGGGGAAGAGCAAATATATTTAAGAAAAATGCTTCAAAAGCTCTACATTCTAAGGAATTTCTTGTTGAGAACATTAAAACTCATTGATGAGTACCACTTCTGTAAGTACTTGAGTTATAAAAGTTTTGGAAGAAAATGAAATACAATAGAGAAGTATAATAAAAGGAAAAATGATCAAAACTGTTCTTGTTGTTTTTTTATGAAGGGTCAAAATAATCTCAACTAAAGGTCAATTTTAGATTTTGTTTGGGATGGATTTTTTACTACTTTTTAAAATAGCTTTCTATTACAAAAATTTTAATTTTTATATAAAAATTCATAAAAAGCAATTTCAAACGAAAGGCTTCGTTTGGGACGGCTTTCTTAGCTAAAATTGAATATTTTTTTAGAAAGCTATCCCAAACGAAACCTTAGTCTTTCATAAAAAGTCAAAGGACTATTTTAAACATTTTCTTTATAACAAAACAACACATCAATATGCATGCATTATATTAAATATGGATGGGATGGCAGATAACATCACTACATTGAACCAATGATATAGTAGCCATTAAAAAACTAATATCATACAACAACAACATCAAGGTTTTGTCCCACAACATGGGGTCAGCTATATGAATATTTTTTCTCCATCGTGTCATGTTAAAAGTCAAATTATCATCTAAATCTAATAAAGAAAGATCATTTCTAATATTTTCTAACCCGTCTTTTTAGGTCTACCTCTACATTTCTTAACATAAGTCAAATCTAATACCTCTACTTTCCTAACCAAGTCATCAGAAGGCTGTCGTTTTTTGTGACCAAATCATCTAAGATGACTTTCTCTAATCTTATCTACCACTGAAGAAACTAGTCGAAAATGAAATCGTAAGAGTATATCACCTGAAGTATCCACTGTGCACAGTTTAAAAAACGAGCAACACCCAGGGCAAACACATAGTGGGCTGTCAATGACTCAACAACCTGCAAAAGAAAATAGATAAAAAATTGCATTTTATAGGTTAAACCGACATATCAATAAGTAAAAAAGAATGTAATGGACCTTGGCATTCTGCATCAAGCGAAGTTGTGGCATAATTGCAACTGTTTCTAAATTGCAGCCAAAAGCCAAGATGAGGCGATTAATCAGCGCTTCAGATGATGAGGTTGGATGGACAACTAGTGCCATAAGAGCGCATGCTACCACCTGAATCAATTTCCTCTTTTGAGACCAACATTGTAAAACTATAATACCGCATGCTATGAGAAATTATTCTGTGCGGAAGTCGAACGCCGTCCGGAGATCAATCAGAATGAGTCATGTTGGTATCACGTCTCGGTACCGCATGGTACTGCTCGATATTGCTGACGTGGCTCATTCTGATTGGTCTCTAGATGTAGAGCTGCGTTTGACATCCGCACATAATAATTTCTCCGCTACAAGGGCTTAGTGTGTGCAATAAAGGATAAAGACACTTTTTTCATTCTTTTGAATGAATCCAATAAACAAATTTTTATTGGGGATTTCTCTTAATTAAGAAAATAATAAAATCATTGAATACACAATGAAAAATTATTCAAATGGTTCTAAAAAAATTTTGATGAATCTCATTACAATTCTAATTCATTGTTCCCCTATTTTTTTCCTATTAAACAAAAATTCAAATAATTCTAAGATTTTTTTCAATTCATCTCATGTCTTCCTCCATGCACCGGAGAAACATTGCCAAGGATGCTCCTGACTCAGACAAATGCTCATTGTTGCTTTGAATTAAGTTTGTGAAGAGCTTACGCAAAGTCGATACCAACTTAGCTAGACAATTTTGGCTCTAAGGGCTATGCTCTATTTGGCGCTGGCTTATCGTTAAAAAAAAAAAAAAAAAAAAAAAAAAAAAAAAAAAAAAAAAAAAAAAAAAAAAAAAAAAAAAAAAAACTTAATTCATAGCATACTATAGAACTAAACGATTAGATTGTTTTGTAAGTGATTATGGTATACATAGTCCTACAAATTTAGAAGAGCATTCAATTTGTCGTGTCGTAATATAAACATAAATTATATAAAAATATACTATTCACATAGATATGGACATGAGTGAGTGTCTCAAAAAGGAAGCATTCCTTAGCTGAAGCTATTTCGTATCATGGGCGGATCTAGCCTTAATTTAGGGGGGACAAAAAGTGTAGAGTTTTTTTTTTTGCCTTGAAGTCGGCTCGACCCGTATTTGTTTATATCCTCGATCATTGTACGTTTCATAGATATGTCGGGGGGCCAAAGGGCAGCGCCCCCTGTCAGGGATTCGATTAAAAAGTAGATGTAGTGGGACAAATTACTTAAATAGTCAAATAATAATTTTTTTAAAATTTTTCAGGAGGGGCAAATTACCTTATGCCCCCTGGGCATAAGGTGGATCCACCCTCATTTGATATAAATTTTATTGTGCATCAAAAACACATAACAATGGTGAAAATTTGAAAAATATAACATATTGTAGAATGTGAAGGTTACCAGATATTGCACTGGGAAGCTGTCCTCAGCCTCCATGTAACTTGACTTCAAGATAACACATATCATATAGACAACCCACAAAGTTGTTATCAATGTGGTCATGTCGAGTAGTACATGTATGTCGAAAGTCGTGTAACTACAATAAATTTTGATTCCCAAAAACAAAGCTGTCAACTCCTGAGATTTCAGAGAAAGTCCTGTAATGTAATCAGAAAAACAAATGAGCACAAAGCATGAGTTTTAGAGCAGGAACAAGAATTTTCAAAGAAAAATATGTCCTAATGAACAGAGTCTTCAATTGGGTACCCATATTTACACTCATCCACATAGGTATGGGTCCGCCATGACCTCATTGATGAGTATGGATGGGTACTCAACATCATAGATAAGATGATTTACATTGCTAATCAGTGTATGCCGTATATTACCGCAATCCTTACTATATAGTGCGTAACACTAAACTTCGCTGCGATCACGATAAATTCTGATATGCTGTCTGAAAGTTTACAGTCAAAGCAAAAGGTAACAAGCCTCAATGCCATCAATCCGCAGTGGACTGCGTTCAAAAAACATGGAAAGTGGATTGGTATGGGTGGATACGACATCCCAAAAATCACCATGGGTGGGCGAAATCCGCCTACGCAGAGCGTGGGTACCCACCCAGGATCCCATGTATGACTTTGCAAATGAGACACAAGATATATCATGAATAACTATTCTCATTTTTATTGATAGAACATGAGATAAACATCAGTACAACAACATTATTATAACAAGAACAACAACAAAACGTTTGTTATGCACCTACTCCTGAATATGAAAGATGAAATTTTAATGAGCACTATGAACTTATACTGCATGCTGTATTACTACAAATTTTAAGCATATAATGAACCATGAAGACATGAAGCAGACAAAAGGTACATAATTCCAGCAATTCTTTAACAAAATACTCTCCTATATTAGAATTAGCTAAACCTAGAAATCTAGGATAAATATTATTCACACAAAATAATAGGAATTATATCTTCTGAGTTAGATAGATATTAGTCTTTTATTTTTCATTTATTTTGATTTGCATTATGTTACATTATTAATCCATATAATGTGCTGCAATTTTTAATTTGTAATTAAGATTTATTAATTATTATATGGATTACCTATAAATAAACTATTATCAAGAAGTTTAATTTGATTAGCATTGATTATTAATACTTTTGAATTTGAAATACGTTTTCATAAGTTATGTCAATAATTCTATTTATTTTGTAAAATATATGCGTATTAATATAGAGAAAACTTGAGCTTCGTTTGAGACGTTTTTTTTATTGATTCTTAAAGTAGTTTGCTAGTATAAAAATAGAAATCTGCTTTAAAAAGCAATAAAAAAGCCGTCTCAAATGAAGCCTTAATCTTCGAGGAATTTCTTATGTGACTTCTATTAATCTTAAGCCAAAAAAGTAAGGTCCTTCCATAACTATAATGATATTAAAATTTCTACAAATCAATTTATAGAGTTGTCAGTGTATCTATATAATACAGATTAATTATTTTGTGCAGACGTCGAACGCTGTTCGGAGACCAACCAGAATGTGCCACGTCACCCCCGTGCTCGGTACCGTGACTCGATACCATTGGCGTAGCGTATTCTGATTGATCTCCGGACGGCGTTCTGCGTCTGATTTCCGCACAGAAAAACTTTTCTATATGCATGTCTAGAACCGTGTTAAAGAATAAGGAAATAATGATAAAATGCAAATGGTTTATCTCTATTAGGAATAAAAATGAAATAAGAAACTTCTTGCTATCTTTTTGAGAACAGTTGAATAGGCATAAGAAAAATGATAAATAACGAAATTCATCATCTCATTGCAATTTGTTTCAGATCAATCAACATATAAACAGTGCTAGTTCTCACCGGCACAAGTGCGGCACTTAATGAGCTTATAGATGAGAAGCGAGATGCCTGTGGCATGAGAAAGCTCGGCTGCGAAGAAGATAAACCCAGGATCGTTGACGCAGATCCAAAGCAGAATCAGTACAGCGGTGGCAACGAGAGTGCCAATCACCACCTGTATTTTCGGGGGCTGCCTTCCTACCCAAGCCCTAGCCACCATTGTCCTCACTCTAACCAGATTCGTCCACTGATTTTTCCCCATTTTTGTCTTTCAGATTTCTAACGCTGTCAAAATTCTAAGGAAAACCATCTCAGTTTATCCTTAATAAAAAGCGCAATTTGTAACGTTTTTTTAGAGTTACGCTCCTTAAAAATTCCGGTTAGTGAATGCACTGCGCGTTTTCGAAGGCAGTGGGGACTTGGGGAAGCGTTGAAGAAGGCAGTGGGGACTTTGGGGAAGCGTTGAAGAAGGAAGTCGGGAGATCATATTCCGTTCCCATGGAGGTTTCTGTCCTCCCCATCGCTTCTGCTCACAAAGAGAAACTTATCTCCGCTGGTTACACAACCCTCTTGTCTATCGTCGGAGTCTCCGCCTCCCGCCTGGCCCAAGGCACAGTCACTCTACTTTATTGGCCGTTGAATATGGCATTTGAATGATTTTTCTTGTGTATTCTGCATGTTGTAACTCTTTATTCCCGCCTGATCGATGGAGATATGTAACTTTGTTTCAACCTTTGGAGGAAGGCTTGCCTAAAATAAAGTGTATAGTCCACTGACCTGAGGCCTAGAGTAAAAGGAAATGACGGGCAGGGATGTCGATGTTCTTAAGAAATCGTTTGATACTTGACTAGAGTAATAATGAGAACTATCCTCTTTAATCCTTCAAAAACATGAACGTTTACCAAGTTGATTGGAGCTTCCTGCCTGTTGAGGCCTAAAATTTTGGTTACTTGTAATGAACACGAGGTTTGGTAAGCTTTTGTTCTCTGAAAATGTTTTATTCAGAGCTGTAATTTGCTAGATGGAAGGTTTCTGAATCTGATTTGGTTTGTCTTGTCAATGGATGTTTGCCTTACGTGTACCAAGCAACTAGGTCAGGATTAGAGTTTAGAGTGTTTTTAGTTTTAGGGTTTATGATTTAGAGTTTAGGGCTTAGGTCAGGACTAGAGGGTTTGTTTGGGGCAGAGCTGCAAAACTAACTATAGTTCTGCTGTGGGAAAAACAAAGATTTTGCTGTGGGAAAAACAACTATTCTAAACGAACTCATAATATTTTAATACCTTTCTCTCTTTTTTTTTTTTTCATGAAACTTGATCATATGTTCAACTTCAGTTACATGAATTATTCATTGGCCTTTTGAGACACCTTGAACACCTTACTGAATGTTGAGCGTTGGAATTATAAAACCATGAAGATTGCCAAGGTTCAATATTGGGAACCAATTAGTTTTTCAAGCTCCAATACAATTTTCAGTGATTACATGAAGTAAACATATTTAGCTGTTAAGTTAGGAGAGATCATTGTCTTCTAGTTTATATATTTTATTATAAGGTGAAAAAGAAAATTTGATTGGAATGGCTTTGTCTCAAGCTCAATGTATATGTTATATGTTTTATCATTATTATAATTATTATTATTTAAGCTAGTTCCAAACGTCAAATGTTGAGAATTGTTGGGAAAGAAATGTATGAGGCATATATCCATGAAGTGAACGTAGGAAAAAAAGGAAAAGCACTGTGAGTGATTGAATTTTCTCTGTTTATTGGCCATACTGCATATGGTTAATGTGGAAGTAGATGTTTAAAAAATGGAGGAAGTTAATTTTGCATTGATGTTAAAAGATAGGCTATTGGACTTTCTATAAGAGGAGTTGATTACGGGAGTAAATGAGTTGAGCTTGAGCGAGCTCAAGTGTTGTTTGGCTTAGTTTGTTAGGCAAAGAAGCCAAAATCTTTTGTTTGTTTTTGGCTTGTTAACTTGCAAAGCCAAATGCGCGCTGTGTACATATGTAAATTTAAATTATATAAGTAATATGTTGTAACGTATATATTCAAATATCATACAAATATAGAAGCATAAACATTTATACAAATACATGCACATACATAATATACATGTACATTCATATATATATATATATATATATATATATATATATATATATACTCGTTTGGCTCATTCAAAATTTAAGTTTATAAAAATTAGTCGAACTCGAGCTAATTAAGTCAAATACAATCAAACACGAACAATGAGTTTTTTGATAACCTAGTTATGTTTGCCACATGTATTGTGTCTGGGGTTGTAAACACATCAGTTAGGCACATATGTTTTCTTGGATAAGTATAATGTGAAAGCAGATGTTTTGGCAAAGGGCTTCTTAAAACAATGAAGGCAACTCTTGACGGGTGTCCATTGGATTCACTAGAGTAGGTTTGGGTTTGAGTATCTTTGGTTTCCTTTTCATCTAGGCACCACAATAGCAATCCCTCGAAAGCTCGATGATGGACATTGGACATACTCTCTTTCTCATCCTTGTGAAGCTTCACAATGGATAAAAATTCTATGAAACATTCATGATTATTGATTTATATTATCTGTCTTATATTAAAGGTGAACCCATTTACTTTCATTTCCTATTTTTCTTCGACTTGTTAACAAATCTCTGCATATTGGTTGACCTTATATTTTCATATGAGAAGCCTCAATTTCTTCTTAGACCTGCAAGAGTCGATTAGTTGACTAGTCTTCTTAATCACTATCCCAATTGCAAAAAGCTTTCTTTGCTTCTGAATACAAACAAAGCCTTCATGCTTTACCTCATGATGAATAGGAACAGGTTTTAGAAGTTGTTGCAAATTCAGTTATTATGGATTAACTTTAGATCAATATCTTGTTCTTTTAAATTCAAATTGACTGCCTTAACTTGAAAGAGAGTGAGTTTGTGTGTGTGCTTCAAAAAGTTGTATCTATGAAGAAAATTAAAGGCCATTGTTGTGTGAACAGAGAAAAAGCAGAGGGGAGAGAAAGAAAGAGAGTGAGGAGAGAGAAGAAGAAAGAAATAGTGTGAGAGAGTATAAAAATAATAGTTGGAGATTTTTTTCTGGCTAAATAAAATAAATGACAGAAGGAAGAAAATATCAGAAAGAGAGAGAGAGAAATGATATGCTTTTTTTTGTTTGCGGCTGTAGTGTCATATGCAATTTCGGTGGTGCTAATTGGTTCTATAAGAGGGCGTTAAAGCTAGAAAAAGGGCCTAATTGTTAGAGGCAAGCATGGCAGCTCTAGAAAATATCTTATTTATTGTGGTGAAAAGAGAATACAACTTGACATCTACTTTATCATGTCTCTTATTTTGAGGTTAAGTCCTTCGTTACCTTTCTCCCAATATTTAAAGAGCTTCGTAGAAGAAAAAATTAATGATGCACCATTCTCAACTTTAGTGAAAAAATTCTTGGTGGGGGCTGCAGACGTAGACTACTTAGTTTCACACTTTCACCGAGTTACATAAATTTTGTATTTACTTGCTGAGTCTTTTGCATATTTTTCTTTGCTCTCACCATTTTTTCCCTACAATTCGAGCGTAGGCGCATCCTGCAATATGGGTTTGAATAATAAAAATATGGAAGAAAAGCTAAGTCAGGGACTTGATTTGGCAACTTCATGAAATAGTAAATCTTTTATCTCTCTTTATTCAGTAAAATCGAGGAAATTACTGCTGCATGCTTCAAGAATTAATGGCCAATTTAATTTTATTTTTTTCAATTCGGTGTAATTTCAATATTTGCATGAGCAGTGGGGTTCTGATCTTGTTTTTATTTTATGTTTTATTTAACTGGGGGAATAATCTTAATTATATATCAGCCTTTTTTTTTGCAATATTAACATCCTTAGTCATCTACAGAACTAATTATTCCGCATCGGGAAGCTGTGGAAATCATTAAAGTCACTCTGAAATGTTGTAGAGCTGTAGGGTTGGAAGGCACGCATGCAGTTTTGAAAGGTATACTCCTCTTTACCCGCTTTTGAACCTTCTTCTATCCTACAAGTTCTGTTGGGATGTCTTAGCGTAGCAATGCATCATTGTAGTTTGTATGAAGCAGATATCAATTACTTTATTATTTTCTAAAACCATTTGTACTATTATTTTGGGCAATAGATTAGATACATAGTTCAATTGCACATGGTGTACTTCTTTCTATTCTTCTCAACTTTTAATATCATAAAGATACATCATTTACCTTAAAGTGTCCTGTTAGAAAACTGCCACCTTAGTGCAGGAAATTGCTAAATTTCAGAGAAATGCATCAAGTTTGGTGCAGGAAATTCCTATTTACTAGAGAAAACAACAAGCAAAAGTCTCCAATTCAGTAAAAGAAAAAGAAAAACAACAAAATATACAATAATCTTCAATTCGAGAGGAAGATTCAACTCTCCAAATCTCTAGCAAAGCCTAGAGCCCAAAAACAAACCATGGATCTCAAATTCAGATTACAAAATTCAAGATATCCCTAATCCTAGCCAAAAGGAAATTACTTAAAGCAAAATATAATTAATTAATCCCTAAACATCCCCCAAGTTTGAAATTTCCCTCTAAAACCCCTTGCCCAATCAATGATTGGGACCCACACATGTTCCGCCCCCCTCCCCGGGCACTCCTCCTGTAGTAATGAACCAATCTAGGAGGGACCGGTTTAGCTGGGGCCGGCCTAACATGTGCTCACCTAACTCCATCTTGTCCGTAAACCTATATGAGTCATCTCTTTGACAAAAACATGATGCATATCTTTTTCCTTTTTTTTTTTTTTTTTGCATTGTTTTAAAGCAATATTATAAAAAAAATGATGTGATTGCAGCAGAAGAATTAAATTAGAAGTGCCAATGTACAAAATAAAATAATAAAAGAAGAAATACATTAAGCATGAAGTAGAAGCAAGAAACATCCACTTTTACGGTAAAATGATAGAGGATAATAGAGCTCAATAGACCGCTTTGCTTGAAGCCTGGTGAAAGTTGGAGAATGTAGATATATTTTATTCTAATTATGTTAATGTCTAATAAATATAATTTAAAACCTTCGATCAATTAGAACAGCATCACTTATGCTAATCCCATAATAATTATTAGGTTTTAGATCATCATGATCATCTCTATCTTCACGAATGGGAGGGAGATGGGAAATAGTCACAATTGGAGATTCAACAACTATTTTCTTGTTTACAGAAGATGTAGAAACCATGCCTATAGGGCTAGATTTTGTACACTTCAACAAAGTACAAAATATGATTTTGCCCAAATTTTTAGAGCAAAAAGAAATAATATTGGAGTCCTTTTTTTATACACTTCAACAAAGTATGGTGACTGAACCAATGAATGATGATCTACTTGTTATCAGAAGAGCTCTCTTTTCTCAAAAAAATGCTCAAAAGCAAGATTGGATCTAAGTTGTCTTAATACTCATTGACATCATAAATCAATTATCTACAAGGGGTATATGGAAAATAAATCATCATCTCAAAAAAATATAAATGATATTTTTTAATGGCTTAGAAAATAAAAATATGATTTTGGTGAAAATATCTATGTTTTTAGAGATTTTCTCATATCTTAGGTGAATGAGATAGAGTTTATTTTATTTTGGGCTTAGATTCCCCATAAAGGCAAACACTTATAGTTAATTACATCTCAAAAGAGTTAAATTTTTTGAAAATACTCTAGATTAAAGTAGTGACAAATATTTTTAGGATTGTAATGTTTTATATAAGGATAATATTTTGGTATCTCAAATAGGATTGGCTCAAAGCAGAACAATTCTTTCCGGAGGCTAAAAGTTGAAAAGTAGGGAGCAGTAGATTTTGAGAAACTAAAAAATATTTCAATTTATTCTAGTTGGGCCTTAAAATTTTAAAATTAAAATTTAAGTGTTTGATTTATTCATTTTATTAACAAATTGGGGCGTCCATTTCAGAGACATAAGATTGAAAATGCTAAAGAGGTGAACATTTATGATATGCAAGATCAGCTTCAGAAACTATGACTAAAGTAAGCATTACAGAGTAGTAATTCGAAGATGGGGTATTTTGTGTCTGTTGAAAGTGGGTGACTTGAATTTGAAGTAAGCGGTGAGGATGCATTTTTATTGTGGGGAATCTTGAGGGTTTGTTCTGAGAGTTGTTGACCCTTTATTTGGAAGGAAGTAGGAAGAATGTTGGAGTTAAGGGGGATCAGTTGGATGGCCAGTGCGGTGAATGTGATGGCCTCTTGTTTTCTGCGGTTGACGTGAACCTTCTTAACCTAGAAAATAATCTAACATCTGAAATTGATGGCAGAAAATTGGAAATCAATGCCAATGATGTGGGAACTTTTACTTTGATGCAGGATAGCTTTGGGAAAACTTAATGGGTGTAGGTGATGGCTTGATGTGGGGATAATATTAATGAAAAGATAATATATACTATGGAAAAAGGGAAAAATTAGCGAGGTACAGTTCCGTCAGCTTTTCTTTATTTTATTTATTAGGAGTCAAATGACTTAAATTATATTAAATAATTTTTAGTTGGCATTGATCCTGGCCTAATATAACATGATAATCCAAAGGGAAACTAATTTACATTTAGGTTCCTAAACATGAAACTCAAATAAAAATATCTAAAGTAACCCAAAATAAAAAAAGACCATGCAGTCCAAATGACAACATATAGGAGGAAGTGAAGTTGAGGAGCATGGAGGAGAATGTCTGCATTCATAAAAATGCAGGGAACCAACAAAGAGTGGCCAGGTATGAGTTTCAGACTGATGGTTGTAGAGCATTGCATATGATTTTTCTCTGAACAAAGTTCTTTACTGATGCAAAACAATAATGCTTTTGCAACTTTTTTTCACCAATATTTATGTGTCGAAGACACTTGTTTATCCTTTACATAACTTAAATTATGAAGAGGACCATGGTAATATGCATAATTTCACTTAAAAAAAAACTTAAATTTTGAGAGGGCCATGTAACATAATTTTGAGGTTTTTGATATTATAGATAAAAGCTTTCATATTTCTGTAGGATCCCGGACTGCATGGGAAATGCTTTCGGATGAACAAAACCTCAAGCTTATTAGAACTGGCAGTGAAGATTTTGATGGCATCCTTGGCGGTGGCATACATTGCGGGCAGGTTACCGAAATGGGTACGCACTTTTGTTTCTGACATGTAAAACTACATGTGGGTCAAACCTAATTAAGCAATGGCCTTCTGCAATAAGAGCCTTTGGCAGATGAAGCAGTTATTTAACTTTTACTAGAAAGATATAATTTAGAAACACGATCTTCTACTATCCATGCTTTTTTTTTTTTGTAAAATTAAAAACGTGGCTGCTTTATTTTAATAGTAGATAACCATTTTCTTATACAAAGTTGATTAGATGCCCTGCATTTGTTTTAGTATGGGGAATGCATGCTTTATCTTAAATGATTAAGTCTTCGTTTTGGGCAGCTTTCTTGTTGCTTCTTAGAGCAACTTTTTAGTTAAAAAATTAAAATTTTTGTACTAGAAGGCTGCTTTAAGAAGCAATTAGAATGCCGTCCCAAACGAAGCTTAAATGTCATACGAGGTCTTTATTACATGTTTTTAACATTCATTTTTCCAGGTGGTGTTCCAGGTATTGGTAAAACACAATTAGGGTATGCCGTTATTTAATATTTACTTTTGCTGTGGTCTCTCATCAACAATTTAATAAATAAAGCAACATGCAGGATTCAGCTTGCAGTAAATGTCCAAATTCCAGTTTCTTATGGCGGTCTAGGTGCTAAAGCAATCTACATAGGTAGATATTTCTATCTTCTAATGTCATCCATTCACATTATTCACAACTTCCATTTTTCAAACTTGTAATAATCTTTTAGCTAAATGTTCTAGACACTGAAGGAAGTTTTATGCCTGAACGTGCTTATCAAATTGCTGAAGCCTGCATAATGGATACTTGGGAAAATTTAGGTTTTTCTCGAAAGGAGATTGAAGATTGCCAAGAAAAAATGCAGCCTGACCATTTCTTAGCTAACATCCTTTACTTCCGCATCTGCAGTTACACTGAGCAGATAGCTGTGATCAACTACCTTGACAAGTTCCTTGAAGAACACAAGGATGTGAGCTTTCCCTGACAAGTCTTATTTTTTTGACTGATTTTATTTTTGTGACATTCACATGAGGTTGCTGTGTGCAGTTCCTTACTGGAATGTGCCGTTTTTTTAATTTAAGTCTTTAATGACATGAATCCTTTAAGAAATTGTGTTAATGCTAGGGCGTCTCCTGAAAGCGACGCGCTGTATGACCTGAATACATTGACAAGTGTGCAAGGGCCGCTGCACCGGCGCCCGGGTGCAGTGTTAAATAGGCAAGGGTTCTCACATCAAGGACGGATGTGGGTAAAGAAGCTAGTTTATGAAACTAAAATTAGGATAGGAACTTGGAATCAAGGCTGTGAAAATCGGACCATACAACGAACCGGAAGAATGAGAGGTTCACGGTTCGACCGGTTCGACCGGTTCAACCGGTCTAACCGGGGTCGAACCGGATGACGTAATAAATAATAAATAATATTAAAATTTAATAAAATTAACATAATAATAATGTTATCATTCAAAGTTTGAGGCAAAAAATTAAATTAAAAAAAAAACTATGAAACATAAATTTTATATAATTAAGTAAAAGAATTATATTAAAATCTCACATAAAAGAAAAAAATTCTAAATCTCATATTTATAAGAATTTACACTCATAAAAATATGATAATTTTAAATTTAAATATTTTTTGAATTTTAAATTTAATTTTTAATGTAAATTAAATTTATATATAACCATATAATTTAATATAGATACATATTTAATATAAATTTAATTATAACATAAGTTTATAAATTTAATATAAATTATTCTTATTTTATATTATATGATTAAATATATTTTACATGTTTATGTTGTATATCAAATTTCTTTTATACATTTATATCTTAAATAATTAATAAATAATTAAATACATAAAATTATTAATGATAAATTATTTTTATAGTGTATAAAAAAATAAATTTTTATTATTAACTAATAAATAAGTTTCATTTACATAAAAAATAATTAATTAAAAAAATTGTTTAAAAATAGTTTTTATATGCATTATATATGTTATGAGTTCATTTACATATCAACTCTTTTCTTTAGTCCCACACCACTTGAGAAGACTTTCTTGCTAGTGTTTACATAGCATTTTGAGTTCTCTTATGTTAAGAGCTCACATGGTACCACCACTCCATGTGAAATGCTTCATGATGATTTGGAGATAAATGTTTTATAATAAAAGATATATTATTATTAAATATTAATTAAATTTTTAAATATATGTTAAATTATTTATTTAAAAAATATTTAAAATTTTTTAAACCCTAATAATAATGTGTTTAATTTAATTTAAGAGTTTTAATATTAATATTTATATTGATAATGATTAAGTTTAATATTTATTTAATATTATATAATTTATTTAACTAATATTAATAAAAAAACTTGAATCGGCCGGTTTTAAAAAACCTGGACCGGTTCGCCGGTTCACCGGTTGAACCAGCGGTTCTACCCAAAACTGGCCGGTTCAATGTGAAGGCGGTTTTTAGATTGGACTGGACCGACCCTTAACCCGATTCACGGTTGAACCGGTCGGACCGGCCGGTCCGATCCGATTTTTAAAGCACTGCTTGGAATATAATTTCCCTTACAGAAAAATTAATGGAATTAATAGATATTATGATTCATAGGAAGTTAAATATTTTGTGCATTCAAGAAACTAAATGGGTTGGAGAGAAGACTAAGGAAATTGATAGTTTAGGATTTAAGCTTTGGTATTCGGGTAGGAGTCGTACCAGAAATGGAGTAGGTGTTATTATAGATAAGAGTTTAAAAGATAATGTTATAAAAATTAATAGGATTGGAGATAGAATTATAGCTTTAAAGATTGTTGTTGATGATAAGATTGTTAATATTATAAGTGCTTATGCTCCTCAAGTAGGTTTGGATATGAGTTCTAAATTAAAATTTTGGAATGACTTAGAAGAATTAATACAAAAGATACCTTTTGAAAAAAGAGTTTTTATTAGAGGAGATTTAAATGGACATGTTGGTAGAGAGGTAGATGATTTTAAAAGCATTCATGGTGGCCATGGATTTGGAATGACGAATGAATGTGGAAAGTCCATATTGGATTTTTGTTTAGTTTATGATTTTTCAATTGCTAATACTTTATTTAAGAAAAGGAATGAGGATCACATCACGTATAAAAATAGATATAATACAACTCAGATTGACTATTTTCTTATTAGAAAATTAAATTATTTAGATTGCAAAGATTGTAAAGTTATTCCAAGTGAAAATTTATGTACCAAACATCGATTATTAGTTTTGGACTTTAAGATAAAGGGGCATAAAATAAAAAATAAAGTAAAACAATTTTTTAGGATTAGATAGGGGCATTTAAAGAATATTAACAAAAATATTTTTGAGAATAAGATTTTAGATCTTAAGATTTTTTGTCTGTGCATGAGGATACTAATATTATGTGAAAAAAAGTGGCTAGTGATATTAAGAATATTGCAAAAGATGTCCTTGGAGTATCAAAGGGAAAATCTCTTAATAGTAAAAATAGTTGGTGGTGGAATTCAAATGTGCAAGAAAAGATTAAAAATAAGAAGTTTTGTTTTAAAAATTGGTTTAATTTTAAAAATTCTGATAATTGGGAAATATATAAAGTGGCTCGTAAGGATACTAAGAAAGCAATATGCGATGCAAAGACATTAGCTTTTAGTGATTTATATAATAGATTAGATACTAAAGAGGGAGAAAGATATATGTATAAGTTAGCCAAACAAAGAGATAGGAGTAGTAAGGATTTAGTTCAAGTGAAGTGTATTAAGGATGAAGATCAAAAATACTTTTATTAGAAGATGATATTCAACAAAGGTGGATGAGATATTTTGCTAAACTTTTTTAATGAAGATTATGAAAATAAGATTGACTATAGTGACCTTAGCACCCTAAATGAAAATAAAAATTTCTGTTTTTATCGGCGTATTAGTAAAACTGAAGTTAGAGAGGCTTTAAAGAAAATGAAGGGTGGAAAAGCTGTTGGACCTGATGATATTCCAATAGAGGTGTGAAAATGCTTAGGAGATGAAAGAATTTCATGGCTTACTAAACTTTTTAATACTATTTTGAAGACTAAAAAGATGACAGATGAGTGGAGAATGAGTGTGTTAATTCCTATTTTTAAGAATAAAGGTGATGCACAAGATTGTGCGAATTATAGAGGTATTAAGTTATGTGTCATACTTTAAAACTATGGGAGCGAGTTATGGAGCATAGGTTGCGGCGTGATACTAATGTTTCTCAAAATCAATTTGGATTCATGCCGGGTAGGTCGACTATGGAAGCCATACATTTATTAAGAGGTTTGATGGAGAAATATATAAAAAATAAGGAGGATCTACATATGATATTTATTGATTTAGAAAAAAACATATGATAAAGTTCCAAGAGAAGTGCTATGGAGAGTTCTTGAAAAGAAAGGAGTCAATAATGCTTATATTCAAATCAGTAAAGATATGTACGCAGGAGCTATTACTTGTGTTCAAACACAAGGTGGATTGACTAAGTATTTCCCTATTTCGGTTGGGTTACATCAAGGATCAGCCTTAAGCCCATATCTTTTTGCTTTAGTCATGGATGTTTTCACTAGACATTTGCAAGAGGATGTACCTTGGTGTATGCTTTTTGCTGATGATATTCTTTTTGTTGATAAGACTAGAGAGGGAGTTGAAGGTAAACTTGAATTATGGAGGTCAACTTTAGAATCTAAAGATTTTTGCTTGAGTAGATATAAAACGGAATATATAGAGTGTAATTTTAGTAGTAATAGACCTAGTGGGGATTGTGACTTTGGGCGATCAAGTCATTAGTAAGAGTACACATTTTAGATATCTTGGATTTATTGCTCAGAGTGATGGTGAAATTGATGGGGATATTATCAGCAGAATTCAAGTTGGATGGTTGAAGTGGAGGAATGCATCGGACTTGTTAAGTGATAGAAATGTACCCCTCAAACTTAAAGGAAAATTCTATAAGATGGTAGTGAGGCCTGCAATACTTTATGGTGCTGAATGTTGGCCATTAAAAGAGAAGCATAATACTAAGTTAAGTGTGGCAGAGATGAGGATGCTTAGGTGGATGAGTGGCTTTACCCTTAGAGATCGGATACAAAATGAGCATATACGTGAAAAGGTTGGAGTGGCTCCAGTAGAAGATAAGATTAGAGAGAGTCGTCTTAGATGGTTTCGTCACATAAAACGGCGAGTAGAGGTATTAGATTTGACTTATGTTAAGAAAGTTAGGGGTAGACCTAAAAAGACTTGGTTGTAAAATATTAGAAATGACCTTTCTTTATTAGATTTAAACGAGAATTTGACTTTTAATAGGACACAATGGAGAAAAAAGATTCATGTAGCCGACCCCACGTAGTGGGATAAAGGCTTGATGTTGTTGTTGTTGTTGTTGTTGTATCGCTTAAGTCTTTGCATGCTAAAGGTGATGACATTTAGGGTATTCTATTATTTTATCATGTTTTTACTGAAAATTTTTCTTGGTGCTTTGCAGATTTTATGCTGTTTTATTTTACAAATTGTGCTATTCAAATTACCCTTTGTTGAAGCAACTTCAATGGAAATTGTTTATTGCTCTATATTTTGATTAATAGTATGGTATGTGAGGTTGATTTAATGAGTTTTTGAGTGACTGAAGGTGAAATGCATGTTTTAGGGCCTTGGTCTGCAGTATCATTTGTTAGCTGTCATGTAGGTCGCATAAGAACTTGCATCTATTATTACAGCAGTATGATAATTAGCTGATTTTTTTAATTGCTAGGAAATAGTAATTGCATATAAACATTACAATATTAAAGGAATTGAAGGCCCAAAACTAGTCAATTAAACTTTCTATCGTAAGTCTTTAATACCAATATCACCTTTATCTTTAGGCCTATAAATTTATTATTCATTTAATTGGATTTAATACCCCAATTCCTCCTCCTTTGTCACTTGCTTTCTAGAAAAAAAATTCCTTCTAATACCATCGATCTTTTTTATTACTGAATTGAAAACCCAAAAGAAAGAATAGTAGAGAAGAATAAAATTAGGCACTGAATTAACAAGCACAATCTTACTACTTTTAGAAATGTAATTAACTTTTGAGAGGAAGTTTCAATTGAATCTTTTAAAAAAGAGGTTCAATTGAATTGTTTAGATAAGAGGATTTCTAAAGGCTCTTTGCAACATTTTTATACCAAGAAGAACCCAATTACTTGAATGGAAGGGTTTGGAGAGAACATAAGGTTAGTTGGAATATTCGCTTGCCACAACATTTACCGAGGAAGATCAAAGAAGATTTAGACCTAAGTCAATTCCATTGAAGATCAAAATATTCTATAAAATGTTGGCTTGGAAGGAAGTAGCACCATAGAATAACAGAGTATCATCTACAAATTTTAGAATATTGTGGGGGTACACCATTCTTAGCAGTACTCATAGATCTGACCATTAATATAAGCAGAATGTCACTTTTGGAAGGACATCCGCTACAATAATAAAGTGAGGAGGAGAAAAATGGTTCTATTAGACTGTTGATGCATTTGAATTGCTTGTTAAGTTCACCGTTCACAATAACGGAAGAATTTGCATGCTGATGATATTCCATAATCCAAGAGAGAAATCACAGGAGAAAAAATGGGGCCCTTTAAGAGAATGAAAAACAAAGCTCTAGTCACAGTTGTTAAAATGAACATTTCATTCTTTTGCTTGGCAATAGAATGGATCAATAGATGGGGTCTAACAATGCAGTCAATAATTTCCTTACTAGCTATAAAAAGTCCTGGGAAAACATAAACCAAATATGGCAAAACCATTTGAGTCTACTAGTAAGGACTTCAGAGAATATTTTGAAACTGCCATTAAGCGAACTAATGATTTTGTGGTCCTTCAGAAGCTTTCACTATTCTTTCTTAGGTATAAAACAAATAAAAAGTGAACACATTCTAACAAGAGAGGATTTACCTAAGTTGTTTCTATACATAAAGGCCAAAACCAAATGAACGATGTCCCCTATTTCTCAAAAATGGCACAAAAGAAGACACTACCCTTTGAGTTTTTCTTGTGATAAAGGCTAATCAAAGCTAGCAGAAAGATATGGATCATTAGAAGTGTGCAACATAAAAAAATCAATAGAAATATTATTAAAGTAGCTCTTATTGAATAATGTTTTAAAAGGGCATTCGAGGTGCACGCCTCCCCAATAAATTTTATAAGTTCATCAAGGCGTATGACTTTTTTGGTATGAGTGAGACTTATGCTGAAGTGAAACTACCAGGAGTTAGCGAGAAAATTAATAAGAAAGTTGTTAAAAGTTTACCTTTATAAAATTATACTTCAAGACAAAAGGAATTTAAGGATCCGCAGTTTTTCACTTGTTTAGACAAAGAAACACATGTAGATTAACCAAGACCCTCTTAGTCAAATACAAAGGCAGTAGAAACACTAATAGCTTGTAACATGAAACCGAAATTTAATAATGAGATGTTCACCTTAAAGGTTTTCTCACTCTACGGTTCTAGGGCTTAGCGGATGAAGATCCTCCAAACTAGACTTGAAATCACCACTAGGAAGAAAGAATCGAGGAGCTTTGTTGTTGGGAAGGTAGCCGGCGGTAGAGGCTGCAAGGATCTTCCGACGAGGAGCCAAGGTGTTTTGGGTCGTTGGAGCTCGATCGTCTCGGCGAGACAGTAAATGATGCGGTTGATGTAGTGTTCCATCGAGTCGTCGTACTCCCAATCTGGTTCGTAGAAAGCAGATCAGAAGATATCTATCTCTCCTTGGGTGTTGTAAACAAAGCTATGGTCGATCTCAAGATCGGCCATGCATACTTGCCTTGAGAGGGGAGGAGGAGAATTGAGGTGGTAAGGAGAGAGGGAGGGGTGTCGGTTTGGGGGAGAGAGGATTGGCCGTGAGAGGAAGAGGGAGAGGGGTCGAGTAAGAGTGGGGCAGATAGGGGCTTAGCAAGGATTAGGTTGGGTGGGGAAATTTGAAATTAATTTTAGATTTTAGAATTAATTAGTGGGAGAGAAATTTGAATTTGAATTCCAAATCCAAATTAGGTTGTGTTAATGTGAGGAGAGACGAAAAAGGAAAGGGGATATGCTTCTTAATGCATTAACGCAATTTTGGAAAAAGGTGAAGAAATCCAATCTAATATTAAATTAGATTCAAAATTTGAAAACTTTCCTAATTTGGCTTAGTCAATTTAGGAAGGTTTTTGAAATTCAAATTTTGAATTTCAAAAGGATGAAATCTCTTCCCAAAATTAAGTGGATTGAATTAGGAAAGTCTTAATGGGGATTGAAATCAACATTAAGGAAAAAGAACAAGGGGTGGCCGGCGATGGGGGTTGGGGAGTTTGGCTTGGTTGAATTTTGGAGCAAGGGGAGGGGAAAACCGGTGGTTGATGGGAGACGGGAAGCCGGCGGCACAAGGGTGAGGTGGGTTGGTGGTGGGATTCGGTTTTGGGAGGAGGTACAGGGGATGGGGTTTTGAGGGGCCGGCGGGTAGGGGGCTAGGAGAGGAGGTGGAAGTAGAGGAAAAAATAAAAGAAAAGATTGGGGCCGCGAACCTTGGAATCCTCCGAACGTTGACGGCTACTGCTTTCACCCACCTAGTGTTTCTCATCTCAAGAACTCACTTTTAGATCAAGTAAGAAATCTGAAATTTCATTCATAAATCATCATCCAATACAATAGAGGATGTCACAATATATAGGCCTAAGGAAATAAAAATACAATGACTCAAATGCTTATGGGGCTACAATTCAAGCAGACTCAAAAGAAAGGGTACAACCGTAAATAACAAATAATACATAAAACATCAAAATAAAGACTAAGCATAAAAAAAAGGCTGTGGATCGTAGCCATCGATCTGCCACTCCTGTGTTGATATACTCGTCAAAAACGTCTGTCGATGTTCTCATCATATGCCTTTCTCATTTGAGGCGTATGCCTTAAGCTACATGCCTTTGGTCATATGTGTAAGAACCGGTCCGGCCGGTTAAGTTGAACCAGTCGTAGCTTAAATCGAGAGGAGCCGCATGCATACGAGCAGTAACCGAGCGGGCCGAATGGCTCGAGCACGGACGCGGGAGCAGATGGCGGAGCCGAACATTGTGAATGAGCGAGGAAACGTCCTCAGAAATGAAAGTTAGTGACTCCTCATATGTGATATCTTCGTTTCACTTTACCCAGTTCAACAAATGAGCGAAAGAACTGAGAAGGAAGCAATCAAGAGGAAGAACAAGGAGAGGAAATAAATATAGAGAAAGAGAAGGAAAAGGGAGGAGAAAGGAAGACATGTGTGCAAGTTAGAGCTCGGGATTTATCAGCAAACGAGGGAGGCAAGCATGGGCGAGGGCTTCGACGACTGGGAGAAGGTAAGATTTTATTAGTATTATTTTGATACTTGGTTGTGAACATACATTAATAACATCATTAACTCTTTTCTTAAATTCTCATTAAATGATAGTGTATTTGTCTACAAAAATAACTGTATATACTTTTTAAATTAAATTTACATTACTTACTTTCTTGAAGAACTGACTCCTCAAATCCTCTACCTCGTACCCTTCCTTGATTGTAAGTTACCTACAATTATCTCATTTACATTCCATAAATTCCATAATATATTGCTCAATTAATTTTGCATAACATTAACTTATATTAAAAATAATAAATTACCTCAAAACCTCCCTTCTTCATATATCTAGGTAATTCCTACCGTTGCTGAAATCTCATTTAAGGATTTGCACTATCATTTGGAATTTAATAAAACGACCATAACATTGCAATATAAACCAATTTGCTAGCCCCGATTTTCTCTTCTCTGAGTTTTCTTTCTTATTCTTCTTTTACTGTTTCCTCAAAGCAATTTCTCACTCTCATCAATTGAATTCTCCCACAGTCATTGTTCCTTCAATTAGCTTGCACACTCACATCAAATTACAATTCATCACACAGTTGCAAATTAATCAAATGATTCAAATCCAAATCTTTGTTACAGTTTTCAAATAGCTTCCATTTCACTATGCCGTTAATATTTGCACTGCTGAACCCTCCTGCATTGCACTAAGTAGATCCTCCCTTCAGTTGCCGAACTTCCCTAGTGCACTGTGCCGAATTCTCAGTAGAGCACTGTGCTGAATTCCACTCCACAGGAGCACTGTGCCGAACTGATCTACAGGAATTCCTACACTTGCTTGCGAAAACTTCTTTCTTTTCTCCCAACTGAATACCACTATAGGATTTCTTTTGAAAAACGGGCCCGCTGTAGTATAACTGCTATCAAACAATCATGTCCAAAGGAACACCTCTTCAGGAATATATGAATAATTAATTTCATTTAATACTTTACTCAATACTAATACTAAGTTCACTTAACAATAATTAACTATTAAGTAATTATTAATTTATTTAAGAGTGTATTATAATTAGGATGTATTAACTGAACTTAGTTAACTTTAAAACAAATAATGCTTTGAATTTGACGTTTTGATTGCAAAGGCACCGTCTGTTTGATAATCAGAGGTCGTTTGAACCTTAAAGTGACGCGCCGTGCCAACGCGCGCGTTGTTTAAATCACCGTTTTCACCTCTTTTCACATTTTTTGATGTGTAGGGGTCAACATATATTAAACATTTGAAATTTCTGATATGTTCCAAAATGAACTTAAATTGGCAGTTTGCGGTTTCAATTCCTTCACTGCAGGGAGAATCTTTGCTTCATATACTCTGCATGTTCAGCATTTGAAGTGTATACATTCTATTTGGATACAGTGAGGAAAAGTTTGCATAGCATTCCATTGGAAGTTATTCTTGAAGATTCAAAGTATTAATAATTATAGTAGTTTGTGTTTATTGAGTCGGACAAGTGTTTTCAATGGCTTCTGGCCCCAATTGAAGCACTAGTCTGAGCGTGATTAGCTGAATCGCCAATGTTAACAGATCTTATTCATCAGATGGGTTATTTAAATCTCATTCTTTTTCTGCGAATTTATTGTCTATTCGTGTTGTTTAAATATAGTTAACTACGCCCTTCGCAAGTAATACATGTTTATTTGCTTAGAGATTCCATTTTGGTTCACACTTATAGTATTCTGTTTCTTAATTTTGTCCTGCTTGACTTTAACCTTCTGTATTCTTACCAAGCTCGTCAGCCCATATAATTCAGGTGTATTTTCAATTATATTCTTTGACCTAAGAAATCGTGGTTCCTGATTGGGTGGCTTTATTGATATTTCTCTGTTTCTCCTTTAATCTTTTTTTGAATTTTATGATTAGCTTGTTATAAGAATTATTTTACTAAATTCTATAATTGGAAGCCCTTTTATTAATCTTTGTTAAGCTGCAGACCATAACTATAGTTTTTGCATAATTTACATTTATTTACGTACGAGAAATGATTCGCCATTTATTAAATAATTCTGTTCATAAACCCCATGAAGTTTATGACTCTGCATAGGAATCTTTGAGAAATATTATTTTATTCATTTTGGATATCACTCTGATTTTCTGACTGTTATTATGGCAGGTGAAAATTGTTATCATCGACAGCATCTCATTTCACTTTCGCCAAGATTTTAAAGAAATGGTCCAAAGGACTATTGTGCTTAACGAAATGTCCAGGCAATTGATGAAACTTGCTGAAAGATTTGCCGTGGCTGTAAGTGTTATAATCTTTTCACTTGAAAGTTTATGTTGGTTTGTTATAAGTTGTATGCATATATATATATATATAGATATGTACTCGAATAAGCATTTATTTAGGGAAAATATGCTAGAAATGTATTGCTAAATTATTATCAGATCCATGTAAGCTGTTACTTGTACATGATGTGTAGAAACAAGCTAAAGGTTTCAAATATGTTTTTTTTTTTTTTTCTTCTAGGTGGAGAATTTACATTCATCTTCAATTTAGATTTTGATATTGTACTTCAAATGTAAGATCAGAATCACCCATTCTCTTAGCATCACTGGAATTATGGCATGCATTATTTTAAGGAACTTTTAGAGAGTTTGATTATTAATCATACGCATTACAATTCTTTTGGTAGATGGTTTTGATTACATTAGAAGATAAATGCGATTTTCAATATATAACTTTCTTTGATGATATGCAATTTTGATTATTGAAATACATTTCTGGGTTTTTTATGCTACCTGTAATGCTTATTTATTTTTTACATATTTTGTTTCTGCAGTAGCTTCAAACTATTTTATGGATTGTTAGATGGGCATTTGCTTGGCATTTAGTAAAAATAATTTTGGTTCATAATGTTTCATTTGTAATTATGACGCCTTCCCAAGTCGACAAGTTCGAAGCATGGCAGGTTTATGTGATCTGTACTTTTTATCAATATGGAAAACAGTTATGCCGTATAAAAAGAGAATATTAATTCTGTGGGATATCACCATTTCTATCGAGTTTTGTGTTTATTTGAACTGCTGCAAAATCAGTTTTTGTGTTGCAGGTTTTATTACTCAATCATGTCACTGCAAAGCATACAGAAGGCTCATTCCAGTTAACGCTTGCACTTGGTATTCTTTCATTATCTTATAATATTTCTTATTGTATTGCTTTTGATGAACAAATCTTATAAGCCCTCAGGCAATGTCTGCTCTGTAATTGCAAAGTGGATTAATCTTATTTGTGGGGCAAACTTTCTAATTTCATGTTGATGAGAAAAGACATTAAAGATCTGTTTGGATGAGGGGAATTTGAGTGTTGTGAAGAATAAAGTCTGTTATATTATCGATTGATTATGTTGGGTACAACAGGATATAATAAGAAAATAAATAAAAGAGAATAATGCTGTCAATTATGAAGATATCAAAATATATCTTGATACAATGCTCCTGGTTTATTGCAGAATTAGCCATGGCCATGTATTCAGCTTTAATATTAGATTTGGGTACAATGCTCTGTTTTTTTTTTTTTTTTTTTTGTATTTCCAGGACTAATTTCCCCCAACAAAGTTATTTTGACCTATTTATGTGTCACGATGCAATCCAAATTGAACCTAGATGAAATCAATGTACCATGAGAGAGAACTTATTAAGGCTAGTCGTCAAACAGATACATGATATTTGGCGTATAGTAGTAGCATGGTTTAGGTATTTAAAATTTTGATATTTAAAAATATAAATTTCACCATCTTACACTTAAAGCGAATGGTGTGGGAATGATGATGAGACTGATCAAGATCCCACGGTTTCGCCGTCTCAGGCCATTATGATCCCTGGTCTACTTAATCAAAGGAGATAGTCGACCCAACCTGATAGGAGGATTCTTATCAGTGGCCATGACTTGCTTCGTTCAAGGGTACCTTGTAGACCTGGGGTGAATATTTGTCTAAGGGGATAAATTTAAATCCATCTTAGCTAACAGAGGGTTTTGTGCCCTATCAATTATATCATATTGATTAATTACTCAATGATTTGATGTTGTTGGAGAACATACGTGCTCTAACATAAACGTAATATAATCATTTACCTGTGCGCTATTTGGCGGCGAAACCACCGGTTGGAGGACATGTGTTACGTTCTTACTGGCAAAAGACAGATTGAGAATGACTCATAGTGATATTCTTGATTAGATATTAGTTCTTTGTGAGTTGAAGTAATTTTCATATTTGTCCACCTTGACAAACTGTTGCGGATGGTGAGGTATCTTTATTTTTTAAGTGTTTGATAATTAATTTAAATTTTAAATATCTTGTACTTTGGAATTTTGAATTTTTTTATTGGCATTTGGGAGGTATTTTCAAATATTTTGGGATCCCCTTTGATTGAGGTTTTTTGTCAATACGGTCATCATCGGGATTTTTATGGTTAATTTTATTTCATATGGTCGAATCTTGTCGACTCTGTCTACTTGACGATAGAAGATCTTGTTCATCGTTGGCTTTATGCCTTTTTTAATGATTTTTTTCTTGTTGAGGGCCTTGAAGGCCTAATATGAATGTATAAAATAAATATTCTGATCGACGCCATGACCGTATGATTGTTTGATAGCTCGAGCCGTGTTGACTCATATCTACCCTCTTAGAAGGATCGAGTTTGATCTTATATTCATTTATCGACCCGCGCAACATCTTTAGACGACACGTGTATACCCATAACATGCTCGTCGAGGCCTATGCGGATATATGATTTTGCATGCATTCTTGCATAACGTATTTATGTAACAGTTGTACGTATGCAGTGCTACAAGTGTAGACAACATATTTATGTGTATGCATGTATGAATGTATCAGCACTCTTTCGATGCATGAGGGGGGGGGGGGGGGGGGGGGGGGGGGGTTTAAAACGAGCAGCTATGCAAATGGCTGTCATTTGAGTGTACACAACGTTTTGTTTAGTAACTTGTAGATGTCTTTTGTCTGTTTGTACGAGTATTGCAGATCCGGTGGCGTGGCGTCATACTATGAGTTGCCCATTGTTTTGTACATGTAAATTATTGTGCACTAACTACTCTCCTGCTATGGCTTATAGATGTTTGTGTTTCCTGCAATTATTCTGCATTTGCTCTTGCCCTTTTTGCATTCTTGCTTGTAAATTGCATGGCACATAAGCATCTAGATGCAGAGGAGATTCATCATATTTGTAGCATATCTCCTATATCACCGCTTGCAAACATGATTGTTGTACACATTAGAGGTCTTCTATTGTTATCCACGGGCGAGTTGTATTGAATGCAAATCCTCTAGCATCATTCGTAGATTTTTTGTATTTATCACATTTCTCCTGTGCTTTGCTTGTGATGTGTATGATGGGCTTCTTACAATGGCTCGTAGGCATTTGCATTTGATGTAGTCATTTTACATTTCGCTTGTGGATAGTGTGTTGGGTATATAACAAGTCTTCTAAAATCACCTATGGGCACTTGCACTTACTGCATATCATTGGCCTCAGCTTGCAATAAATCAATGTATTTGATGGTCATTGACTGATTGTTGACTACAAAGTTGTTGTACCATCAATTGCATGTTCTTGATTATTATTGTTGCATATATGACACATTTTTTCGTCATTGCATAATATGTTGTATGCTGCCGATCAAGCAACATTTGTCGCCAACCCTGTCATGCACATTGACTGGTAGGTTGTTGCATTCACTTGCATACTGGCTTCATGTTCATACAAGGCTGTTGCATGTATTTGCAAGCCAATTAACATTGATTGGAGGGATATCGTTATATTCATTGTGTACCCCTTCAGTTCATTTATAGGTTGACAAGCATATTGCATCCATTTGTATGTAGCTTGATGTTGTTCACAAAAGACCTATAAGTCTCTTAAAGTTGCTTGTGAATGGACTGTTGTATATGTCATAGGCTCTTTGTTAACTTCGAAGATGATCGGCAGCATGCATTATACTTTGACTTTCAATTCTCATGAGAAATTGATGCATTTGTTCGTAAGTTACATGATTCATTAAATGCATTAAGCATGTTTGCACATTTATCGCATTCTCTTGCATATGCTTGTAGGAAGTGTCACTATTAACATGTAGGTTCATATGTTCACTGCATTTCAATCCTTCTTACTTGGAAGGTTTCAATGTACTTATTTGACATTAGTTCACATGCCATCTTTGATTATTGTTGATCGTTGCAAGAAAGTCATGTTATCCATTGACAACATCATATCATGGCATGAAATTTGATTATGTTGTTTACAATTTCACTACCACTTGTGAGAAGTGTTTGCAAATCTCTTTTCCACCAACAACCTTATATATGTTCATTTTCATTTAAGTTAGAGCTTGTTATTTTGCAAATCATTACTTCATTTTTGGCTATGTCATTTTTCATATTGTTCAATTTGTATGTTCAATTTAAATTTGCAAGCCCCCCCTTTTGTCTCAATTTCAAGTTCAAATTAGATCCTCTACATTTTGGCTCAAGTCAAGTTTTATTCATTTTGATTCAATCAAGTCCCTTGCAAATTTGTTTAAGTTTCCAGTTCACTAAAAATTCCGGCAACCTTCCGGCTCCTTTGTTTAGGGGAAATATCAGGAATCATAGTTTGCCCACCATGTTTGAGAAAGACGTGCATGGCCGTGTCTAGCGACACCGCGGCTATAGTATTTGGTTCCACCACGCCTAAGAAAGGCGTGCACGGGTCTTCAGGGGTACATGTTTTGAAAACACAATTTTTCCCCGCATGCATTGAAGCATATACGAGTACTTAATTTTTACCCTGCCACATTAGAGAAAAATGTGCATAAGGCTCACATGCTTCGTCGCAGGCGCCGCACCGGATTTCCCCCCACTACGCTAGAGAAAAGCGTGCATAGGGGTTCCCCCTGCGCCCCGCGAATGCCAGAAACATGACTTTGAGTTTTGGAATGTTATACCTTTACGGGTGAAGCAATGATGGTGATGCGATGAATGCATAAACATTTTCTATTTTCTCTCTTTCTTCTTCTTTTGAAACCTCTTTTTTTCTCCTTTTTTTGGAATTATTTCTTCACTCTTTTTTCTTGTGCTTCTTTTTTTTTTTAAATATATATACACACACATATATGTTTAGCAATAATAATAACTAATAACATTAGCCAATATAATTTAATTAATAATGACAACTTATGCTAACAAAGAATAATTTAGAATAATATAAGATAAATAAAAAAACTTACTGCGTGGGGAATTTTGGAGGGATTGGACGGGTTATCGTTCGTCGGTTTGGAGGGGGGTAATTAGAGTGTAGAACAGGTGGGTTATTTATCTGTTTGGTTGAGGGGATTTAGAAGGAAATGCATGAAAGCTGCCTTAATAGGGTGTAGTCAACTCCGGGAGGCAAAAAGGTTGCGGAAAATCTGCTGCAGTTGTTGTTCAATTAAGAGCTTTCTCATGGCTGTTCACGGCAGCAAACAGAAGGCAAAGGCTGTATTTGACGGGGGAAAGCACGTGAAAAAGGCTGCTGTTTGGACTGACTGCTGAAATCCTTCACAAGCTTCAAGGGATTGGACATGAGAGGTTGTTTGTGTGGCCAATTGATTGGGGTGAGTAGTTCGGCTGAAGTAAACGGGATCGGAGAGTGCTGGAGTCGTTTTGGAGAGGGACTTGAGTGGAGATATTTCAGTTGGTTTGGCTATTCTTGTGTGGGTTGACGGGCTATGAGGGAAATCAGAACAGGGGAGTTTGGTCGCTAGAGGGAAGTCGAGTACGGGCCTGACCGTGCGTGAACTGGAGCTCAAGTCCGTGAGTTGTTCGAACAGGTAGGAAGCTGGCTGGGCTTCGATTAGTTGGTTAAGGAGCATCGGCTAGGTGGATCGGAAAAAGACGGGAAGAGGAAAACCGTGAGCGTTTGCGAAGAACTGAAAACAAGCGAAGCTCATTTGATTCCATTATAACGACTCAAATGCTTGTCCGAGGTAATCCATGGGATTTACAAGAAGTGATCACGAAGCAGTGCAAAACATCAGGGTTCAACGGGATTTTCACGTGTCAATTTTGGGTGTTGGTTGTTTGTTTTGACCGATCTCGTCCGATTTGACTGTGAGGGGTCCCCACTTAGACGTATTCGATGCTCCAATCACAACCACTCAATCCGTTTGGCAATCGGAGGATGTTTGACTCTTTAAGTCAATTTTCACCCCTTTACGTGTGTTTTCACTCATATGGGTCAACAAGTATTTATTCTAATCGTGATAACAACATTACATAATGATTATGACCTAAGCCTGCATATTCTTTAATTACCAAATCTATTAGTTGTGAGCCATCAGACACCACCTGATAGGGCTTAATGTCATATGTATGATCAGCCCCTCGATAAGCTTTAGTTTTACTTTAGGTCTATGAGGTCCCATTGGATGACAGAATCTATGCTTGCTGACAATGTTATTTCGACCATGTTGTGTTGACTACTCTTAATATGTAGAATAAGTTTCATGATATCTTGAGTTGATAGAATTCTATGATCTTAATCAAACTTGTCGTTCCCCCATTGTCTGTTTTGACTTAATAAGGGTATAACACTTTTATCAAATTGTTAATACTAAAGCAAAATATCATAGAGCTTATGTATATGTACTAGTGTTATTTGAATTTATTTATTTTTTTTCCTTGTAATGGAAGATTTTTCAAATTTTCTTATTTCATGTTTATGTTCTTGTGTTAATAGGTGATACTTGGTCTCATTCCTGCACAAGCAGAGTTATCTTGTACTGGGACGGTAATGATCGCCATGCCCGCATTGAGAAATCGCCTTACCTTCCTTCAGCTTCGGCACCATTTTCTGTCACCGGTAAAGGTATTCGCAATGCCATTACACATTGCAAGCGTCTTCGAATGATGTAACTTGGAATGAAACGGCGATGACTTGGTTTACTCTTTTTTTTTTTCTAACTTTTAATAGAATGAGTTTGCTTTCCATCTCCCAACGACACCAAGTTGTATGGAGAGTCTGCTATTTGTTTTGGACTGCTTTCTTACTTCTTCTTAAAGCAGCTTTTTATTATAAAATTAAAAAGTTATTTTAAGAAGCACTAAGAAAGCAGTCCCAAACAAAACCTTATTTTTTTTTGGGTCATCTAAGAATCACATTTTTTTTTTCTATAAATTTTTTGAGGCGCAACATTACTCTGTGAAGTTGGAGAAATTATTCTATGCGGACACTGGATGGTTCGGAGATCAATCAGAACGTGCAATGTTATCTGGCAGCGAGCAAAAAATGATGCGGCACATTCTAGTTGGTCTCCGGACGCCGTCCGGGATCCGCACAGAATAATTTTTTGTGAAAATGAGGAATGTAACTGACTGAGATATTCAATTGTTTTTTTTTTCTTATTCTAGTCAGATCTCTTTCATTTTCTCTTGTTATTCATACTATATGATCTATCAAATATCTTTGTTTTTTTGTCCTTTTTTTTCCTCATTTTTCACTTGTTATTCATTGTATATGTCTATATAATTTATCTCTTTGCGTAAAGATCAAGAGGAAGGTTAAGATTACGCACCAAATATGACAAAATTACGTAAAACTCCCCCAACCAATGCGAACCACCAACTAACTCTTATGACCCATCAACCACACTCCGCTGGATTTTCAAAGCTTGACCCCTTAGCAACTTTGTTGAATTTGTTAAATATGACTGAAATATTAAACTGTCGGTTCAATAGTCCCCTTTTATATTAAAATCCCGTTTAATGAAGAGTAACGGTTCTTTAATTCTTTGCATTTGATTTGTTCAGCTGCTTCTTAAAATAGTTTTTTATGCAAAAAAAATTAATTTTTATACTATATTAAGCTGTTTTAAAAAGCAATAAATTTAATTAAAGTGGCTTAGGGCCTTTTGGTAAAAGTAATTTGTTGGGATTTCATGTCTTTTAGCCATTTAGTCACTATTTATTTTTATTATATTTATTTTTTTCAGGTTGTTGAAATATAAATTTAATTAAAGTGGCTTAGGGCCTTCACCAAAATGATTTTTTAGTTCAAAAATTGATCAAAATAATTTGAAAAAATAATAAAAAAAGTTAGCCAAATGAAACATAAGTGATAGATTGTGACAGTTAATACTAATTTTCTAATGGCCAAAATAAAATATCGTACGTGTTCGTTTATCAAATGATTTAAATCTTCAACTGCCATGTGAAAGTGAGCAGGGCATCTGCCATCTGATATCTAATGTCTGGACCTTTTAAATTACTATATATTATATTAAATTTAACTTAGCAATATGTTAATCACCAATAGAATAGCTACCAAATCCTACCAAAGCTTTGAAATTTAGGAGGAAACATAAATAATCTCTTGACTTTCAAATGAAAATAAAATTATGAAGCCTAGTCATGACATTGTAGAGAAGATTGCGAGAAAATCTTTCATCAGCTGTATTTGTTCTCCATCATGCGAATTATTAGGGGTGTCTTTATTGGTGAGTCAGGTTTTGATTTAATCTAATGATAATCCAGCCTGAATAGACAGGTTTGAATTTGACCAGTTTATTATATGAGTCAAAATATTTGACATAAATCAACTTGGTTGAAACTCTCCTAATTCAAACCTGACTTGTTTAACCAGTTTCTAATGCACATTATATAATATTTTTTAAACAACATGACCCATTTATCCCGAAACTCAACCTGTTTTATCGTAACCCAAATAATAATAGGATCAATTTCAAGTCAATTTTGAGTTTTTGAGCTAACTCAACCAATTCCGCTTGAGCTTAAATTTTTTAAGTCGAATTGTCTATCAAGTCATTTACTTGTACCTTTACAAACTACCTCTTTTTTAAAAAATCGAACTCTCCTTTTCTTAATGGGTGGTGATATCTCCATTTATTAGCCCCATGAATATAAGTGATTCATTAATATATTGATGATAATAAATTTTATTTATTGTCACCTAATAATTATATTTATCATCATGCATAAGATTCCTGACATTAAAATGCTTAATATATTTGAAATTATATTTATTATTTCTATTACAACTAAATAACAGGCCCTTTGTTAAGGAGCGGGCTAATAATATGAATTAGCAGCAGGAGCACGAAATAATAAAACATTAAAAAGGAGCGAGCTTACTAAATTATTTGACGCATTCTATTGACTGTGTCATTTCATTCAGGACAATCCACATGTCTTGGGCGAATTATTACATCCGGTCACCGGACGTCCGGACATCCAATCCAGACGCGCCATGTCACCCAAATACATTGGGATCCGGTATATTTTGGTGACGTGGCACATCTGAATATGTGTCCGGACGAATCCTGACACTGGACGTAATAATTTGCCCATGTCTTGACGCCTATTTGGGGATCAGATTCATTTTTCTCTCGAAATTCACTCGAGCTTAAGTTGGGTCGTTTCCAAGTGAAAATCAATATTTCTTGTAGCAGTAGTTGTTAAGGTTTAGGTAAATGAAGACATTTTATTTAATTCTCTTAGTAATAGTAAATTATGTGTTTCTTTTTTATTCCTATATATCATCAAAAAATTATTTTGATCTGGCATAGAGAGTCAAGCTAACTCGTGAGCCGGCTCGAACTCGACTCGGTAATTGGCTCGACGAGTCGAGCTTATCGAGCTTGCGAGTCGAGCTCGAACACCATTTTCGAGTTCGATGGCTTATCGAGCTCGACTCGACCAGACCTCCTACTCGGCTCGTTGGCTTGTCTAGTAGCTCACGTGTCTGACTGGACGGGAAGAAAAATTGGGTAGCTACGAGCGGGATGATGAATGAAGGTCAGGCGGACAACGACGACAAGCTAGAGACTCGACAGATGAATGGCAGAGCTTGGGACTCGACGCCGAGGTCGCGTCTCGAGTTTGGATCTCGACAGCAGAGTCGAGACTCGAGTTTGCAGTTCAACAGACGAATGGCGTCGAGTCATGAGTTTGAATCTTGACAACGGACGCGACGACGAGCTTGGGACTCAACGGCGGCCGATGAGCTCTGGACTCGACGGCGGACAAAATGACAAGGTCGGAAATCTAGATCTCGACGACGGACGCGATATTGATGTCGCGGCTGGATCAGATCCAGTGGATAGTGACTTCGAACACGACTGCGAACTCGACGACGGACGAGCGGAGCCGATGGTGAGCTCGTGACGATGGAGGAGTTCGCAATGGAGCTCGACTGAGCTTGACAAGCCTACTCGGGACGGAGTTCACAGCGGAGCTCGACGAGCTGCTCTAAATATGAGACGAGTCGAGCTCGAGCTCGAATTTTGAACTGGACTCAAGTTCGAGCTCAGCTCAAAATTCGAGCTCGAGCTCGGTATTTGAAAGTCGATCTCAACTCGAACACTGTATGACTCGAGCTCGACTGGACTCTTTTACACCCATAATCGGACATGAATCTTGAAGCAAAATCAAATTGGAAACTTCAAAAATTAAATCTCGGAACATATGAACTCCAATTTCAGAAAGCTTACAGTAAAGTAAAACTGAACGTCTAAAAAATACAAACCCAGCCGCATCAAATTTTACTCAATCTAAGCTCAAATGACTCAAAATCAAAGATGAGAAGCATATTTCATAATGATAAAAGTACACTGACGTACCGCCATTTTGCATTCGAAAATAAATAAAAAAATTCCGCTCGTGGGTCACGTTGCTCGCTGCAGCCAGCTCTTACGGTCAGAAGATTCAAAATTACATTCCTCACGTGTCTTTTCGTGCAGCAAGAAGTAAAAGAGCAGAACCTCTTTTTTTTTTTTTTTTTTTTTTTTTTTTTTTTTTTTTTTTTTTACATTTAGGTCATTTAAGTCAAATTCATACACACAACGCATACACATTGACTCGAACCTTGAACCTCTTAGTTGGAAGCTTAAGCTCTCAACCAATAAATCAAGAGGAGTTGTGTAGCAAAAGATAAGAATGTAATAATTACACTATAAAATACAAATGATTCCAAACAATTTGTTTATTTATTTTTTTAATTTTATAAGCTGTGCTCGAAGACTGTTTTGTGTTCATTTATTTGCTCATAATGAGGGAAAAGGTGAGAAAGAAAAAATTTATTTTAGGATCTATTTATATACTATTAAGTATAAAAAAAATATAATATATTTAAAATTATTTTGATAAAATATAATTATTTTTGCCTCGAGATTCGTGCCCAATCAATAATAAATATAAATAATTATTTTTATTTGAAAATAAATACTCAGAGCAATAATTTCAAAAAAAATGGCTACGATAGTGGCGAATGATGACGACGAAGAGCAGTGGCGACATGAAGCATGATCTAACCACTTGTATCTGGCAATAGTGGCAAGCGTTGGGTGTCTGATGATGTGTAGTGAGTAACTAGTACCGAGCGAAGGTAGTTACTGGCAAATGATGGGCGACATACAATGATTGGCTTGTCAAAACAAAGAATTTATAATTTATTAAAAAATAGGTCAAATCTAATAATGTTCGAATATAACAAATTTGAATCATATGATAAATTTTAAATTTATCAATGAAATACATTACATTTGTAATATACTCAACCAAATTAATTATTTTTTTATCTGTAAAATAAAACTATTATTTTTGAGATATTTTATTGCTTTTATGTTTAATTCTATTTAATTAATGATGAAAATTAATAATTCCGTTAAATCAATTTAATCGTAATAAATTAGCAATTGGAGTGTTAGCACGACCAATCCACGCCCACGCCCACGCCCACGCCCACGCCCACGCCGGTGAGAAAAATAGATCACGACCTACAGTATTTTTGCCAGTGGCTTGTTTTAATGATTTCTAATCGTTTGTGCTCAAAACATGTGAGATAAATTTTTTTAAAAAATAAATTAATAAAAAAAACTGTGTCAGCATATTATGATATTAAAAATTTTAAATTTATATTAAAATTAATATTATATATTTAATAATCTCAAAACAAATTCAAATATTTCTGATTTTCTTATTTTTATTTATATATGTTGAATTTTTATATAATATTGAAATATAAAATAATAAGAAAAGGTGTTCCAAATGAAGCTTTAAAATAGCTTTTTTATTACAAAAATTAAAGTTTTTATATAAAAATTGCTTTAAGAAACACTAAAAAAATTATCGTAGCAATGAGTTCTAAAATAAGATTGGTATAAAATGTGTTGTAGTTGGTTGCAAGTACATGAGCAAGAGCTACAGAGCGATAAATTATTTTTTGTGCGATTACAGAGGCGAATCAGAACGCGCAACGTACGTTACTTTTTTGTTGTGTACCATGGCTATGTACCGGATGATGTGGTGTATGCTGATTCGCATCCGAACAGTCCGGTATCCGCACATAATGATTTCTCCTAGAGAAGACCAAATATTTGAATTGTCTTATTTTAATAAATATTTTGATATTACATCATAATTTAACAAATAAAATTATAATTATTTTATATTTTTATTTGAATTAGGCCGGGCAAGCCGATAAAACAAGAAAGGTCCGAATTATAAATGTGGTTAACTTTCGTATCCTGAGGTTAGGACTTAGGATATACATAAAAAACTGATTTTCTACATTAATTATAAATGGTATGCTCATCTCTACTGATTTTGTCGACTTCACTAGAAATGTTTTGTGTTGAAAGTTGAAAGAGCTATATAATATAAGAACAATCTTTTAAGAAATTGTTTGCTATTTATTTGATCGGTTTACTTTGATGAGGTGAGATCATAAATGTAGAAGTTAACATTGTTGCGTCCAGGAGTATTCGCGGCGGTAGAGAAATATAAATTTTATCGTCTTAGCATTGTATGAAAATCCGGCACGCAATCAGATAAGAGAGAGCGTCTAGCATTTATAAGACACCAAGATTTTTACGTGGAAAACCCCTGAAAAGGGGGGAAAAACCACGGGGCCTAGCCCAGCTTGAATGAATCCATTAGTATTGCAGTCGATTACAAATGAGGCCCTTCCTTGGTGGAAGGCCTTAGCTTGATGTACATCTTATGGAGTACATTACATGATGTAAATACAAAGGATCACTATTGACATGTTCACTTTGTTAGAAGGACTGCAGTCGGCGGGCGACGTAGGTCAGGAGGACCGTAGTCAGCTGGCGACGGATGTCGGAAAGACTGTAGTCGGCGGGCGACGTAAGTCAGGAGGACTATAGTCGGCTGGTGACAGAGGTCGGAAGGACTGTATTCAGCTGGCGACGGATGTCGAAAAGACTGTAGTCGGCGGGCGACGTAAGTCAGGAGGACCGTAGTCGGCTGGTGACGGAGGTCGGAAGGACTGTAGTCTGACGTCGAAGATCAGTAGGACAGCGTCAGGTAGAAGTCCAACAATGAAAAGAAATGCATCTTCGCATAGATGTCCAGCGAAAGTCCGATAACCAGTAGAAGTCTGGCATCAGGTAGAGACTTGGCGAAGAGTGAAGGTCCGACGTCGGGTAGAAGTCCGACGTCTATTGGTGGCAGAGGAGAAATCCGGCCTCCCTTGGGCGGAGTTTCGGCGTCATGAGGGAACTCTATCGTTAAATGAGAAGAATTTCAGCATCACGTGAAAGTTGTGCAAATTCGCGGCGTTTCCTGAAAATCCGACATAGTTCCGGCGTCTTCAGGCGGCAGGAAGAGCTCCGGCGGTGGTCGAGGAGGTGAGGAATCTCCTTTTCCCCTTTCTCCTCTTCTTCTTCTCTCTCTTCCCCCCTCCTTTGGTGTAGAATGAGGGCTCTATTTATCATTTTTCTGGAGTGGCATAGCTCGTAAATAGGCGTGAGATCAAGGGCAAATTGGGAGTGTTTTGAATGGACGGCCGATATCGAATCCTTTGATCATGCACCGTTAGTTAGTCATTTGAAAGCTTTAATGATGTCGGAATTTAATGATCTTGGGCTCGTTGGATTCGTCTCGTCGAGCCGTTTGATTCGAGTATAAGCTCGTCAAAATCGAAGACCGTTTGGTTACTCAAATTGCGGTTTGAACCTTCCAACAGCACTTTGAGCCCTTGATTCAGACTCATTTGGGCTCGGATTGGGTTGATCTTTGGTGTCGTGCATTCGTATTTCCGAGACGCTCAGTTTGACTATAAGCTCCCTGAAATCGGAGTTCATATGCTCCCGAAATTAATTTTTGAAGTTTCCAACTAGTTTTGCCTCGAGATTCGTGCCCGATCAGTATCAGTTGCCCCCCTATTTTCGGACGTCGAAGCACCAGGAGTCCGAAAATACATGTGTCGACAAATTGCATTGGTCTAAACAACAAAAAATACGTTCCAAAAGTTAACATCTTGCTCGAACTTCACCATAGAGGCCCCGTTGAGTTCTGAAAGTATCAAAATTGAGTCCGGAACGTCGAAAAACGTGTCCGGAAACCAAAAAACATCCAAATCGGACCGTCCGGCCCAAAAATCGGGCCCGGAAACGCGTAGGCGGCCGAACCGGCCGGCCGGCCGCCGCCCGTCGCCGCTCGCCGGCGGTGGCATCCGCGGAACCGCGCAGCGCGGAAGGAACCGCGCGGTCTTTGGCCGCGCGCTGTTCCGCACGCGGAACAGGATCCGCTGTCGCGGATCGCTGGTGCCCGCGTGCTGCGGGCTGCTGTGGCCGCGCGCGTGTGCCACGGCTGGCCAGCCGTGATCCGGCCGCGCTGGCCGCGGATCCGTGACCTGGTCGCGCGAAACGGTGCGGCCGGTTGGCTGCACCGCCAATGTGGACCCCACAAGCGTGAAATTTGTCCTTTTTCGTCATTTTTGGGTCCAAAAAATTCTCAAAAAATCTCAAAAAATCCGAAAAAATTTGGAAAAAAATTTAGAAAAATAGGGAAATCCAAAAATTGCAATAAGTTCCCCCTTCTTTCTCCAAAACCTATAAATAGGCCCCCTAGGCCTTTAGAAATCTTGCACATTCTCTTTCTTGCTCCCTCCGATTCTCTGGCGGCTGAGGCTTCCGCTTTTTGCGAGTTGGAATTTTTTCCTACTCGAATAGCGCCCCTCTTCGCGTGCAGAAACCTACGGGATTTCTTCCTCTCCCTCCGGTTTACTGACGGTCGAGGCTTCCGTTATTTGCGAGTTGGAATTTTTTCCTACTCGAATAGCGCCCCTCATCGCGTGCAGAAACCTATGGGATTTCTTCCTCCCCCTCCGATTACTGACGGTTGAGGCTTCCGTTATTTACGAGTTGAAGTTTTTTCCTACTCGAATAGCGCCCCTCCTCGCGTGCAGAAACCTACGGGATTTCTTCCTCCCCCTCCGGCTTACTGGCGGTTGAGGCTTCCGCTATTTGCGAGTTGGAATTCTTTCCTGCTCGACTTAGCGCCCCTCCTCTCGCGCAGAAGCCTACGGGATCTCTTTTCCATCTGAGTGGAGGTTAAGACCTTGCCCGAGGAGTAGAAGTCCAACAATGGACTGTATAAAGCTTGTAATTGATTTGAAGTATCCTTGCATTGGCTCGGATATTCCTGAAATATCAACTTGGTGTTGAAGGTATTAGAGGATCTATTTGACCATGGTTTGAATCAAAGTTGCCCCCCAGTCCGCATCTGCTTCTTATGATATTGATGCTATGAGTGATCTTTTGAGATTGGAGCAAAAGTTGCCCCCCAGTCGAAAACCACGTTCCCATCGACGGCGCCAAACTGTTGCGTCCAAGAGTATTCGCGGCGGTAGAGAAATATAAATTTTATCGTCTTAGCATTGTATGAAAATCCGGCACGCAATCAGATAAGAGAGAGCGTCTAGCATTTATAAGACACCAAGATTTTTACGTGGAAAACCCCTGAAAAGGGGGGAAAAACCACGGGGCCTAGCCCAGCTTGAATGAATCCACTAGTATTGCAGTCGATTACAAATGAGGCCCTTCCTTGGTGGAAGGCCTTAGCTTGATGTACATCTTATGGAGTACATTACATGATGTAAATACAAAGGATCACTATTGACATGTTCACTTTGTTAGAAGGACTGCAGTCGGCGGGCGACGTAGGTCAGGAGGACCGTAGTCAGCTGGCGACGGATGTCGGAAAGACTGTAGTCGGCGGGCGACGTAAGTCAGGAGGACTATAGTCGGCTGGTGACGGAGGTCGGAAGGACTGTATTCAGCTGGCGACGGATGTCGAAAAGACTGTAGTCGGCGGGCGACGTAAGTCAGGAGGACCGTAGTCGGCTGGTGACGGAGGTCGGGAGGACTGTAGTATGACGACAAAGATCAGTAGGACAGCGTCAGGTAGAAGTCCAGCAATGAAAAGAAATGCATCTTCGCATAGATGTCCAGCGAAAGTCCGATAACCAGTAGAAGTCTGGCATCAGGTAGAGACTTGGCGAAGAGTGAAGGTCCGACGTCGGGTAGAAGTCCGACGTCTATTGGTGGCAGAGGAGAAATCCGGCCTCTCTTGGGCGGAGTTTCGGCGTCATGAGGGAACTCTATCGTTAAATGAGAAGAATTTCAGCATCACGTGAAAGTTGTGCAAATTCCCGGCGTTTCCTGAAAATCAGACAGAGTTCCGGCGTCTTCAGGCGGCAGGAAGAGCTCCGGCGGTGGTCGAGGAGGTGAGGAATCTCCTTTTCCCCTTTCTCCTCTTCTTCTTCTCTCTCTTCCCCCCTCCTTTGGTGTAGAATGAGGGCTCTATTTATAATTTTTCTGGAGTGGCATAGCCCGTAAATAGGCGTGAGATCAAGGGCAAATTGGGAGTGTTTTGAATGGACGGCCGATATCGAATCCTTTGATCATGCACCGTTAGTTAGTCATTTGAAAGCCTTAATGATGTCGGAATTTAATGATCTTAGGCTCGTTGGATTCGTCTCGTCGAGCCGTTTGATTCGAGTATAAGCTCGTCAAAATCGAAGACCGTTTGGTTACTCAAATTGCGGTTTGAACCTTCCAACAGCACTTTGAGCCCTTGATTCGGACTCATTTGGGCTCGGATTGGGTTGATCTTGGTGTCGTTGCGTTCGTATTTCCGAGACGCTCAGTTTGACTATAAGCTCGCTGAAATCGGAGTTCATATGCTCCCGAAATTAATTTTTGAAGTTTCCAACTAGTTTTGCCTCGAGATTCATGCCCGATCAAGATGATTTTGCGATGTCGTATCAAAAATAAATGTTCATGATGATGTTAGAGGTCAGAGTTGTTGCTAACGGCAAATATTTTCATAATGGGCGATGACATGCATGGATATTGCTGGCAATTGCACGTGATACAATCAGTGGGTATCGGCATTGTCAAGTGTCGATGGTTAAGAATCATAAGATTATAGGCTAGCAAAGGTACTTGTCAGATGATCATAATTGGGTGGTGATGATTAAATGATCATAGTCAGGTGACAGCAATCAGAAGACAAAAAAATGAGGGTTGGTCATCAGAAGATCTTAGTCAGGTGGTGGTCTGTTAACTGTGATTAGGCAATGGTCTGACAGTGGTGATGATCCTGCAATGGCGCTCGTGTAGAGCTTTAGTATACTTCAGGCCTTTGAGCTCTTGAATCTCAAGTCCCTCTCCCTAATTCTTTGGAGAGTGAGGACCTATTTATAAATTTTTGGAGTGGTATACCCTACAAATATAATCAAAATCTGAAACACTGCACTAGAGTACCCATATTTATTTCTCAATCATTATTATTCTCTTAATATATAAGAATCTTAATGATGTCAGAATTAGATTATTTTGAGCTCGTTTATTCATCAAGTTGAGTCGCTCGATTTGACTACAAGCATGCAAGATTTAGAGATGTTTAATACGCCAATTAATGCCCTAAAGTTTTAGTTACACTTCAAATGCTTGATTTAGGCTTATTTAGAGTCGAATTAAACCGCTTATGTTGTTGATGAGTTTGTCTCATCGAAATATAAGTTTATTAAAATAAGAATTTGGATAACCTTGAAATAATTTAAAATATTTATAGTTCTAATATGCATCAAAATTCATGTTTGATCAACATAGGTTTGTTTTGAGATAACTTTCATATTGTTTTCTGATGTAGTTTTCTAGTACAAAATTTTCTTGAATTAATTTTTTTTTTAGAAAGCAGTAAGAAAACTCGCATGACTTATGATTAGTTTCATTCACAAATTTGAGAAAAAAAGGCCATGCTTGGTTATGAAATTTGATTAGTTGCAAAATAATATTGCTTTAAATATAATATAAATAGTCATTTTTCTTAGTAAAGATCATTTAGCTTAAATATTTTAGAATAAATATAATGTAAATTTAAAATAAGTATTCATATATTATGTTTATCATAAAATAATTTTAATAATTATTAAACTATTTTTTTATCATGCATTTCCCATATATATTTTCCCTGTTGTTATTTTCATTTCTTATCTTTTCTTATTTGACTATGGGGTGCATATTAGCACGGGTCTAAATAAACGACACGACCCGATAACTTGATACGAAAATAATAAAGTTTTGTTGTGAGTACTTGAATTCATGTGATTTCCTTTTCATATAATGGACATTCATTTGCACATGAAGTGCATTAATAAATCTAATTTTATTTTCATGAGCTTAGGTTGGGCCCACAATTGATATGTAGAGTGATAGATTTGGTTCAAGATTTGGTAGGAGAGAGCCATTTATTCTTGTTGGTTGTTTTATTATATGTTGAGCTGTCTATATTCTCTCTTCTTATTCTACACATTTGTCTTATTGTTGGTAACATATGAATTTAATATTTGTTTGTTTTAGGTAATGCATCTAACCTTGGCTCTGCACTTGGTGACATAAAGGAAAGTTGTAGGAATATATATTATATATAAAGGATGGTGTTGAATCATTTTTTTAATTTGTATTTTAACGATATGTTAAAAATATATGCTATATTATTTTCTTATTAAATGTTGAATAAGTTGATATAAGCAGTGGTGGCAATGATGGCCAATAATGGAAGCCAGCGACGCTGCGATGTCACGTCGTTGTTATAGCTTGGGAGATCCCTATTATGCATTTGATCTGTAAGGGAATCTCCAATCGAACTCCAAATGCTTGAATGACATCGCTCGCGAGCTCTTAAATATGATTAATAGATATGTTAGGAAAAAAGGTCAAGAAGCGTTTGCTTGGATGTCAGCAAACAAGTGAAGTGGCTTTTTCAATTTGTTAATTTGGTTGTTTGGACGTTGGATACTTCAAATTAAAGGGTGCGATAACTTTTATCTTCCAGCATCTCATCTGGGTGGAACGTTCTTCAAGGAGTTGCATCTTAAAACTTAATGCTATAGAACAAAACCTAGAATTCAGGGCCCACCACCCCTTATATATATATACAGAAATAAAATATATAAATATTGAAGTTAAATAAAAAAAATTTATTACTTTTAATATTTTTATTGTTTTTATATAGTTTTGAATATATTATATTTTGATTATAATGTTTTTACAACTTTTTATTTGATTAATCCCTAAATGTTTTAACTTATAATGCTTATCAAATGTAATGCTTATAAATCTAATATGAGTTCTTCATCATTATTTTTAATGGGGATTTTATATTTGATAATTAAATTTTATAATTACTTATAAAATATTCATAATTTTAATTATATAAAAAATATTATAAATATAAATTCATTCAAAATAGAATATATATTTTAATATAATTTAGATGTTTAATTTGTTAATACAAAAGAATTTATTATAAGTTTGTATGTCAATTCTCCTTCTTTTTAATGCTTAAAAAGTTATTTGTAAGATATTAATGCTTCATTTGTGATATCTTTTTATTATTTTTTAAAGAAAATTTTTAGTATAAACAATTTAATTAAAAAATTTTATATAAAAAAACAGTAATCCTTAACTGATTAAAACGGGGGAAAGGTGGGAACAGCGCTGGGGATTTCTGTTATCATTTGAACTTTTCGTCGCCCTTCGTTTATCCTCTGTCAATCCCTCTTCCTATTCTCCCTCCCCTCCAATCTAAAAGTCTCAACATAGAACACCCTTCTTCCTCCAAGAGCTCCTTCGAGTAAGCCAAACCGCTCCATTTCACGTCATCCCATAATAGAATAGTTTTTTTTTTTTTTTTTTTTTTTTGTGTGTGTGTATAGCCATGCTGTAAATACGCTAACAGGCATATCGTCGAACATTTTGTGGGCATCGTTGGTAGAGCAAAACGGATGCTTCGAATAGGAAGGGGAGAGAAAAGAGTTTGCAAATTTCTGCCCAAGAGTTCTCCTTCGGTTTTGGTTACTTCGTGGTTGGGAGATTTTGGTCGGGGGGTTTTGGGGGCTGAGAAACTTATTCTGATATGGACGTCGATATACCTTCGTCGCCTGGAAAGTTTAAGTCGGAGAAACCCCACCACCATTACCTGCGCCTTCTCCTTCGATGGCACTATTCTTCTCTCCACAAGTTTCTGTGCTGGACTATTGTTGCAGCCATTGTCCTCTTCGTGCTTTTCCTGGCTTCCCCTAATTTGTCCTCCTCATCCCCCGCTTCGTTGCATTCTTCCTCGATCACCGAACGCCGCTCCCTCCGTACCTCTTCTTCCTCCCCCGCTTGGGGTGATCCTGCTTGGGAGAAGCGCGTGCGAGACTCCGCGCGCATCCGGCGACGCCCATTTGGCATTTCCGTTCTTGTCACGGGCGCCGCTGGCTTCATCGGCTCGCATGCCACCAACGCCCTTAAGCGCCGCGGTGACGGCGTGGTCGGCCTAGATAACTTCAACGATTACTACGATCCCTCACTGAAGCGTGCCCGTCAGGCTCTGCTTTCCCACTCGGGCGTCTTCGTGGTCGAGGGCGACATCAACGATGGCCCTCTTCTTCGCAAGCTCTTCGACCTCGTTGCTTTCACACACGTCCTCCACCTCGCGGCCCAGGCTGGCGTCCGCTACGCCATGAAGAATCCCGGGTCGTACATCCACAGCAACGTAGCCGGCCTCGTCTCCGTTCTCGAAGCCGCGCGCTCCGCCAACCCTCAGCCGGCGATTGTCTGGGCTTCTTCCTCGTCCGTGTACGGCCTCAACACTGAAGTTCCCTTCTCGGAATCCCATCGAACCGATAGCCCGGCATCCCTGTATGCCGCTACAAAGAAGGCCGGTGAGGAGATCGCTCATGTATACAATCACATATATGGTCTCTCCATTACCAGCCTCCGGTTCTTTACCGTGTACGGACCTTGGGGCCGCCCCGACATGGCCTGCTTCTTCTTCACAAGGGATATTCTTGCTGGCAAGACCATCAGCATATTCCAAGGTCCTGACGACGCCACAGTCGCCCGAGATTTCACTTACGTTGACGACATTGTGCAGGGTTCCCTTGCATCTCTGGACACAGCCCAGAAGAGCACGGGTAGCGGCGGCACAAAGCAGGGACCTGCCCAGCTCCGTGTCTTCAACCTCGGCAACACATCCCCCGTGTCGGTTGTTGAGCTTGTCTCCATCCTTGAGCGCCATCTCAAGGTGAAGGCCAAGCGTAAGTTTGTTAAGATGCCAAGGAACGGAGACGTGCTCTTCACCCATGCAAACGTTAGCTTGGCGAAAAAGGAACTCGGCTACCATCCCAACACAAACCTTCAGACGGGGCTGAAGAGGTTCGTGAAATGGTACCTAGAATACTACGCTCCTCCTTCTGGATCATACTTGACGAAGAAGGGAAGAGGCGGCAGCAGTAGCTTTAGCTGAGTGGCGAAACTGGACTGGTCAGAATTGTTTTGCTAGAAATTTTCCATTTTTTCTGCACTTTGATTATGGTGTTATCGAATTCGTTTTTTTTTTTCCTCCATTTTAAATGATGGATTAGTCTTATGTTTCTTCTGGTTTAGTTGGCTGCTTCCACATTTCCGAATTATTATTTTTAATTGATAGAAGAGGAGGGCTCTGAGGTGAGGAGACTGAAACTATGGTGGATACGTATAGAATGGTGGGGTTTGAATTGGTGGTGTGCATTGTTTAAAGGGCATTGTTATTTTGTCAACCTTCAGTATATAAGGAAGCATTTATTTCTTTCAATTGATCTTTTTTTTTGTGTATATTTAATAGCAAACCAAGAATCCGCGTCACAGTTTGTTTCTTTTGTCTTCTTTTTTGTATTATATTTATCTCTAAACGAGTAATGAGAACTCGTTAATTTTCAGATTGTTCTGTTTCTATCAGAGTATGCTCCAACAGAGAAGTGGAGCAGTTACTTTGGGCTTATTGATCTCTCCCGTTTGAGGAAGATTGAGTTCTTGTTGTTTACTCATTATGTCCTATTGTTTGATTTTTGAGCAAGCTCTCATTATTTGTTTTATCCGTTGAGATGATTTTTTTATCTATTTTCAATGTGCATATTTGCTATGAGAGAGGTGTAGTGTAATAGTTGAGATAATGTTGTCAAAAGCCTTACTACCCCTTAAGCTGTTATGGTTGCCCAAAGCCTGAGGCACTGGGTGCCATCTTTGGAGTTTACCTAATTGAATTTATGCTTGAAAAATTGATGGTTGTTTCACTTAAAAACTTACTTCTATTATGAGAAATTTTTTGACGGATGTAAAATAAAAATTATTGTATTAACAACATTGGTATAGTATTAAACTTTTCATGTGGTGTAACATTTCAACTTACAACATGTTTCATAATAGATTATTATAAATTAAAAATCCAAATGACATGCTTAAATAGGTTAAATAGTGACACTAATTAAGTTACAAGCATGCATAACTTAGGAATAATCAAATATTCATTACTATCTATTCCATTCTTGTCATCATCCATACTTTTTTCCTTCATCACCAAATTTCTGGCCTTCCAGTTCTTCCCCATTCTATTCAAACTCATCATCTTCTTTCCTAAGTGTTACTAATTCTAAAACTTGAAGCTCTAGTATCTAAATTTTATTTAACTTGTTTCTTATGGTGCATCCATGTTTCTCCCTCTCTTGATTACTATCTTAAAAATAAAGTTGAATTATATCAATATTTAAACAAATTTCAATAATAGCTTGAGAACTATGATTTGTGAAACCAACATTTTCTTTTCTATAGAAATGTTTTTTTAAGTATAAAATAGTTATATTTACTTTCATATGCTCTTAAGCAGAAGTCGCATACGTTTCTTACCTTTTCTATGCTGTTTTAATGTTAATGCTAGTTCGGAACTCAATGGGTTTGTTATCAGGAAGAAGATTCGGACATGAAATGTTCAGTATGATGTATGTGGATGTGCTAATGGCTCTCCAGAACCAAAATGTATCTAAGGTCTCCATTCAAAACGACATAATTTCTTCTTTTTTTTTCGCTGTTTGAATGTGATGCATACTTTTTCGGAAACTCCATTTCTTTACTATTTTGAGAAGCGTTATGATAGTAGTTTCTCTGTTTAAAACCTCCATTTCTTCGATTGACGTTTTTGAAACGGAAAAGATAAAGAAATCAAACGAATACTGTTTAGTCGTTTGCAAGCTGGTATTTGGGTGCTTTGCATAGCAACAATTCTCAGCTTAGTTAATGCAACAAACCAACAAACCAGCTAACTAGCTTAGTTGCTGCACTCTCAGTTGTGATGTGAAATTTGTGGCTGTAGAACGTTAGAACTCACCCAGTTACAAAATGACGCCTATTCGGTACTTCACTTTTCTCTTTTGTTTGCTGTTGTTGTTGTTGTTGTTTTTCCTTGGAGAAATGAGAAGTGATGGTTTGCTTTTAAGAATGTTTGAGGCATTCGATCGCTGGCTTCCTTCTTCAGCCTTTTGGTTTGTTTGGTTGATTCACTTTTCTCAGTTTTTTAAAGTAGAAATTTAAGCGATTATTCTTTACTGTTCTTTTCTTCCTTTGATTTGCTTCCAATCTGCTACTTTCTTTTAACAGCAGCAACAGTTTAAATTCAATCAAGCCCCAACAACTTCACCAACACTAGCTCAAAAAGAACATCCTCTTCATGTCTAATCTGTGGCAAACTTCAATACTACTGCCTTGGCCTTTTTTTCTTGCACAAATGAGCTGCAGTTATTATATTTTTCTAAGCCCGAATGAACCCCTATGACATGTTTTTGGTTTTGGCTACTTCAGTTCTCTATGTGGGTTTTCTTGGATTTGGGCAATATGCTCTCGTTCTACATTTTTTTTTTTTTTTAATTTGTACATTGTTCATGAACATGTATCATTTATTGAAAATATGATAATTATGTGTTTGATTTTTGAGTATTTTTTTTTGTGCAGACATTAAACGTCTTTCAGAGATCAATCAGAATGCACCACGTCACCTCTTGCTCGGTACCCGGCTTGGTACTGCTCGGTGCCGCAGCTCCAGTACCGCTCGGCACCCGGCTCGGTACTGCTGACGTGACTCATTCTGATTGGTCTCCAAGCGCCCACACAAAATAATTTCTCCTGGTTTTTTAGATTGTGAACCTGTAAGAATTGTTGGCTGAATGTATTCTTCATGTTAGGTTTATTGTCGACATCTTACTTTTTAAAGTTAGTTAATGCATTAAAGTTATATATCCCTTCAAAGCTTGTTGAGGCCTATATTATTTATTGGTAATAATATCTCAGGTGAAGTTACATAGTGGCGGATCTCATAATGAATGTAAGTTTCTTGATCGAATCATTTGAAAAATTCATGGAGAAACATCAATTTTTGTACTTCTGTTTTTTAAGTCTTTCGCTGAATCTTAACGTGGGAGCTCTTTTTTTGTACTCAAATTTTCCCCATTAAATATGTGAAACCCATTCTATTAAATAAAAGAAGTTAAACTCTTAAACATCGAGTCGTCTTTTAGTGTAATGGCTGAAAATTTTATAAGAAACTCTGCAATTAAGCGTGCTCACCTCGGAGCAATTATGGGATGGGTGGCCTATTGGGAAGTTACATCAATGGGACAAAACCGTGAGGCTGTTAGGTTAAAGCGAAGAATATCTTGATAGTTAAGAGTTTGAGTTCTCACAAATGATATTAGAGCATTACACCAGCTGGAATATGAGAATTAAGTATCATACAAGATAAATTATTATATCATAGGAGCCATCTCTTGAATTCTGTATGGGTCAAAGTGCTACATGATGAGAGCCACCATTTGAACTTGTAGGGGCCACCTCTAGAATCCTATATGCTTGATGGATGATTCTTGGATAAAGTTATTGACAAGGATGTCAATTACTTAAGTGGGAGAGATTATGAAACTCATTAAGTAAAAAAAACTAAACTGTTAAATATCGATGTCTTTTGATGTAATTGTCATAATTTTTATAAGAAACTCCACAGTTAAGTGTGCTCATCCTGGAGAAATTATGGGATGTGTGACCTAATGGGAATTTATATCAACAGGACAAAATCGTGAGACTCTTAGACCAAAACGGCCAATGTCTCAATAGCTAAGAGTTTGGATTGTCACAAAATATATCCTAATCTGGATTTTCTCCTTAAGCCTTTTGAGAGTAATGAAGAGTTTGCCTTCGCAAGGGAAATGATACCTTTGCTGTTGATCAACAAAGAGAATATGTGGTTATGCCATCTCTTTGTTTTTGTATGAATTTTAAAGTGGGTTATATTCTTCTGGAGTAAACAATTGGCGCCATATTGATCTCAAATCATGATGGCTTATTTTTGTTGTAATCTGTTGGAGGGATAAATACTACAACAAAAATAAGCTTTTATCCCATTATATGAGGATGATTACATGAATATTTTTTCTCTGTTGTGTTCTATTAAGAGTCGGATTTTTATTTAACGCTAATAAGTTTTTTTTCTAATTAAGTCTTTTTAGGTCTACATCTATATTTCTTAACATATATCTGATTTAATACGTCTGAAGGCCGATATTTTAAGTGATCAAATCATGTAAGATGACTATCTCTAATCATATCTGTGATTGGAGCTACTCTAACTTTTTTTTTACATATATACTCGTTTCACTTTCTATCTTAAAGTATAAAGTCATTCATTCGTCACTCATCCACATAAGCATCCTCACTTAAGGGCGGAGGGATAAATATGGAAGTATAATCTTAAAGCTTGAGATATGTTTGTTGATTTTATAATTTTTATGAATATGATTGTAATTATTATTATTAAATATCATTAGAAAATACATTAATATCTAAATATGATATATTTAAGTACTTTTGAATCTATTATACAGAATAATAAAAGATATAAATAAGAAAATGTAATTCGAGAAGTGTTTGGGAAGTATTATGCAATGAGATAAATTTATAATCAACTTATGTTATGTGGATTTGTTAGTGAATGGTAAAGAAGTCATTGACAGACAAAATTGATTATTGTGTGAGGATGTTAAGATTGATATGTGACAAAATAGTGAATCATAGATTCAAACAATCAAAAGACTTTTATAATCACAAGAAAATGAAAATAAATACTGAATGGCATCTCCTCGCCTCTATCTCTTTAGACCCAAAGAGAACTCTCTCTCTCTCTCTCTCTCTCTCTCTCTCTCTCTCTCTCTCTCTCTCTCTCTCTCTCTCTCTCTCTCTCTCTCTCTTCAAATTATATAATCATGTTATTAAAATCAATCTTCTATACATAATCACAACATTATATTAGTGTCGAAGCATATTTCTATTTAGGTTTTATTTGGGACAGTTTTATTACTGCTTTGTTTTTCAAATCAGAACCGCAATTTATATTTGGTCATTACTTTTTCTCTGTTTTCAAAAAGATTCTATACTAAAAAATTTCTTTCTATAATAACTTCAAAATGTTACTTTTTCTATAATAATTTTACAAAATATTTAAAAAGTTATCCCATATGAAACCTTAAGCTATTTTAAGAAAAAAATTCCACCAAAAATCATTCTTTCTTTTTCAAGAATTTCATAAAACAATTTATATATATATATATATATATATATATATTGAATGAAACTACTGATGATTTCCACATGTTGGACTTCTATATAAGACAAGTTGCACAAATTTTTATAATGTTTTATGATATCAAATTCTCTTCTAAGGTTTTGTTTGGGGCAGCTTCTTTAACATTTTTTAAAGCAGCTTTTTAATAGAAAAATTAATTTTTTTATATTAGAAAGTTGTTTTAAGAAGTAATGAGAAAGTCATCCCATCCCAAACAAAATCTAAATTTGATGAGTTTCGTTCGCAGTGAAAAAACAATAAAAGAAATTAAGAAGATTGATACTAATGAAACATAGCAAATTCAAATACATGCTAAAGTCTCCTTGATACGGCATAATATTTGATTTTCTCTAGTCTTCATTTTTATTTATAGCCATACCACATAATATTTATATATTTCTAAACCTAATATCTAACTTTTTGGACATTTGAGTCATTAAGGTAAACTCACACATAAACATCACATATGTAAGCATCGAACTCAAAACCTCTTGATTATTAGTCAAAATCCCCAACCAACAGGCTAAAATGAGCTGGGTTATATTCTCAATATAGCGCGCAAAAGAATGAAAGAAGATGATTTGTATTCTCCATGAAATGACATTCAATTTGAGACTGTGGAAGATGAGGAGGCCTATAATTAGTACATTCCACAATAGAAAATCTCGCTTATGATATTTATAATTTTCTTTTTTAATATGACTAATGGTTTTTCATTTTACTTGCACATCTTTATCACTCAAAATTTCTTTTTGATTCATTTGCAAATCTTTGAATTATTGCATGGTCATAGATACACTTACATCTACTTATAACTCCAAAGAAATAGTTGAATAAGGCTTCGTTTGAGACAGTTTTCTTCCTGCTTCTTAAAACAGCATTTTAGTACAAAAATTAAAAAGTTTGTGCTAAAAAACTGCTTTAAGAAACAGTAAAAAAGCCGTCTCAAACGAAGCCCAAATCTAACTTTAGGACATATCTCTGCATACTTGTTGAAGTTAAAATACAACCTCACCAATCCCACCAATACAAAACATTTGAGTAATATTATTGTCTCTTTCTCAGATGGCTCATTCTTATTCTCTGATGTATCATATTATCCTACTCAAATATCTTTTTATTTAAGGACTTCCTTGTGGTCAAAGTTGTGGGTTGAGGGAAGGTGAAATGGGAATGAGAGTAGAGATTTTGGTTATTGAAAATTATGTTTGTTTATAAATACTAAATATGATTGATTCTTATTTTTATATTAAAATTTGGATTTAATAATAACTTTGATTGTTTATATGACTTAATTTTAAACCCTATTTATATTTCACTTTGGATGGCTTTCTTATTGCTTTTTAAAGCAGATTTTTAATACAGAAAATTTTTAAACTTAATATTTTTTGTACAAAAAAATTGTTTTGAAAAACAATAAGAAAGTTGTCCCAAATAAAATCTTAATAATAGTATAACTATTGATTCAATTGAGATTTAGCCTTCATTTGGGAATATTTTTTATTGCTTTTTAAAGCAGTTTTTTAGTATAAATTTTTAATTTTTATAAGAAAAAATTACTTTAAGAAGTATTAAGAAGGTTGACCCAAAAGAAGCCTTAATTGATGCTTATTTTTTACCACCATAAATTTTTGACTCTTTATGTCATTGTTGAGCAAGTTTTAAAAGATATATTTTAATATAATTGAATGGACTCTTTGTGTATAATATTTAAATTATTATTAAAAAAAAACTATAAGTCGATGTAAAAAAAATTCATATAATACGGGAATTATTAAAATATGTGAGATTAATAAAGGTCTAAAGCAAAGTGATTAACCCTCACTGATATACTTAAGACTTTTGGATTAAATTGAATTTCATCTGCCAAAATTAAGCAGTGTTTGCTTCGCACACTCCCCGAGCACAATCAAAATAGGCGTCGCGAAGCATTTTTAATATACGAATATTCTGAACGAAACTAATGAGTCTGCACAATCATTAGCCAGTAATGTTTGGCAACGCTTCTGCTGCCCGATTTCATATTACACTATAGGAGGACCAACTTATTTGAGTTCGAGCGGGAGAAAAAAAAAATTCAAAACTCCATAATCAGATCAGATTCTAAGGCCTATCTATATACATGATTTTAAATTTTTAAACAAATAATTTGTAACAATTCTAACACTGATATATATGTGAGATTTCTTTTATACTTAATCCAATACATTTTTATATTTTATAAAATTCGAATGTTTAGAATGATAACATGCTAATTTATAGGAAATTCAAAAATGCCTTCCTCTAAACATAGAATATAAAATTATCAAATAAATTAAAATTTACAATTTACATTCATACCATACAATCTTTATATATTTATATATCCACCCCTAAGTATTTCTATTTGGATAAACAATCATATCTCTAAAATAAATTAAAAATATCACTAACGTTCATTTATGTAAAATAGAGAACTCTTTTTTATAAATAGACTTTAATATTATTTAAACACTTTATTTATATAAATATAAAATTTAAAATATTATCTACATAAATACATAAAAAAAATGTATATAAATCCCTCCATGATAACTTCATTTGCCCTTCTCTCTACATGAAACCTGAGGATCTATGTAGAGAGAAGGACAAATGAAATTAGTTCTATATTACTACAATAAAAAAAAAAAAAACCTAAACTAATATATTACTAAATATTATTGTTTATTTAGTTCTATATTATTCTGCATTACTGTATATTAATTAATACACAATATTACACACTTAACATATCAATATTACTGTATACTAATATGTATTAAATGTATATTACTGTGTACTAGCTAAAAAATAACTAAATGCACAATAATATAGTAATACCTAATAATTCATGATAATACTAAATCAACACGTCATATTTTCATTAGAGCCTGAACATCATACCCTACGTACGTCTGATGTCCGCATATAATAATTTCTCAACGCCCTTCAAGAGCAACTTGAACAATACCCGCTCAATATTTAAAAACAGTAAAATTACTAACATGCAATTAGTTCGAAAACTGGTATCATTTTTTTTTTTCAAGTTATTAACTCCATTAACACGTAGTAAGCACACAAATATAGGTAAAATCCATATGTAAGATTGGATGAAACATTCCATGGAATAAACCCAACAGAAAGTAATTCAAAAACACAGAGCTTGATAAAGTAGTTATGATGGGATGAAGCATCCAAAGAGTAAGCTTCTCAGGCCTTTAAAATGTATGGTCAAGTTTGAGATCCAGTCCTCGATACCTCTATCTGATCTGATGTGGATGGAAGAACTTCTACGTTGATAACCCTCGAAGACCGGCCACTTTGATTGTTGCTTCGCCCTGCAAAAAAACATACAGAAAAGTTTTAGGACGTAGCCGAACCATAATTATATTCCTTCAGCCAGATAAAATGACAAAAGATCCGTGGCAGGTTCACTTGGATCACGTCGATCTCCTTTCATATTCGGGTGGTTAATTTAGGAAAGATTATATTAGAACAATTATACATGATTCTGTAGTTATTTTGTTTCTTTATTAATATGTCTTATATATATCTATAAACATGGATAGTTTTGTATAATGAAAAAAAAAAGCCTCTTTCCTTCTCCAATTCTCTGAATTTGGCATAAACATCTTTCAATGTCCTCGTAGTTCATATCCTCTCATTAGAAGCCCAAATTTGAAGACCTAAACTCAGCATGGTCACCCTAGCCGGTCTTAAGATTGCCCTAACTACAAAACTTTGTCTGATTAAAGGATCCCCAAAGTATCCTAATTTGATAAGTAAGACTAGCTCCCTTATCAAATTAGGAGATTATCCCCATCTTTAGGCCAAAGCCAAGGCATAGAAAACTTGACCTAAAGCTCAAACTAAACTTTCTATCATTGGCTCAAGGTCAAATCTTCAATTAATTAGCACAAAGCCTAAAACGTTACATCCTCTCACCTATTGGCCAAATTAAGCTAGAGGTGTCAATTCGGGTCAACGGGTCGGGTTCGGGTCCAACTCATGTTGACCCGAGACTAAACCGGTTGACCCGAACCCGACCCATTTAGCTAAACAGGTCAGGATTTCCAACCCGGACCCGACCCGCGCGAGTTACTGGATTGACCCGACCCGACCCGAGAATCCGTTTGTATTCAAAAACGAGCGTGACCCGTTGAGTCGTGAGGGCTGCGACGTAGCGTGTATGTCCGGGAAGGCGGGAAGCTATCGGTTAGGCTGTCAGGGAGAGGCGGAGAGCTCAGGCGGCGGATTGCAGTCTACGGGTGGGCCGGATTTGGCAAGGCACAGAGGCAGACGAGCTCCTGGCGGCGAAGAAGAGGCGGACCAAGCGGCAAAGTGCAGATTGCACCATTGCGGTCTGCGGGGAGGGTCGAGTGGCGATTGACGAGATATTGATGTAATGACTGACGTTTGGATTGAGTCGACGCAAACAGCTGGCCTGAGTGATGGCTGACGTGATGGCAATGAGAGTTATGGCTTCGTTGCATTTTTTCTCAAATCAATATTAATTAATATTATTTATTTTTTAACTGATCCAGCCCTTAACAATTTATCACGGTTTAAAAGTTGAAACTCTTTTGGCTTTAGTGACAGCACAGCAAACTCTTTTGACCAGTTTGGTTTAGACGGGTCAAAACAGGTCAGGTTTCGGGTTTCTGGGTCAACCCGAACCCGACCCGATTTTACAAACAGGTCAGAAACTCAAACCCCGACCCGTATAGCAAACGGGTTGACCCGAACCCAAAATTTTTTGGGTCGGTTTGGGTCGGGTCATATTTTGACACCACTAAATTAAGCCCAAAGCCTAACTTTAAAAAGTTCCCCTTGGGACCTTTGAGACATCATTGGAAAAAAGAGTGTTTGCCTAGCACAAGATCTTCTCATGTTTGATCATTTATCTATCCGAAATTCTCTTGGGTCTCTCAGTGCTAGTCTCTTATCTTTTATGCTGCGCAAAATAAGGATGGTACAATCACTTGACTTTTGCCTCTTGGCAAAAATATTAGTGCATTATTTAATTACCTAGAGAGCTATATTTTTCTAGGCACTGTTCTCAATAATTTATCTTTTCCTAATAATCTATTATGATTGGTCATTGGTTAACCACCCCGCTTAGAAGGTTGGCCTTCTCAGCAATTCCTCCCAAGAGGAGCATCCTCTAAGTGACTTGCCTCATGAAATTACTCTCTAGGCAACTCATAACATGAAGTCTCATCTTTTTGAAGATTTAATTATACTAATCGGCAACTTTACTTATCAAGAACTTGCCCTCAACAAATTTATCACAGAAGCTCGCCCTTTTCAAGGACCCCCTTCTTCCTGAACACTCACCTTGACAAGTTCAACTAAAGAACTCGCACTTCTTGGTGGGTTATTCGGTCACCCCTAGGTCGACATTCTTTCTCCTAAGGAATTTGTATTAACAAGTTAGAGGACTCTATTCAATTCAATTCTCAATGAATTATGAACTCAACCCTTTTTATTTTGATAATCTTTGATATGATATATAATCTTTCAAGAATTTTATCTTTATGGCTCATCCTAAGAACTTGCAACTTTCTACTTTCAAAAAAAAAACTTGCAATTTTCTAGTCAAGTTTATTCCATTGACCTAGGTCAACAGCCTACCTACTCGAAAAGTCACATCATTATGTAAACCCACATTGATCGACTTTCCAAAGGCCAAATTGTGTTGCTTGTAAACCCACCTTAAATTCCAAAGAAGTAATCAATGCTTGATAGAATTTGCCCTAGACATTGGTCGGACTTTAACACGTTAACATGTAAATTCTTGGGAAAAAATGGTACAAATTCTTCAAAACTCTCCTTGAGACTACCACGTTTCACAAGAGGGGAAGATTTCCCCTACCAGTGAATTGTCCTGTATGCTCATTTTAGCACTTTTATGGACTCTAAAAAGGGCAGAAAGGGGGTTTTATAGTAGTTTATTCCTCCCAGGTGTGTCCCTTGAGTACTCCACTACACCTTCATTGAGTACTCCATTCAACAACTTTCCTCACTAAGATGAGGGCTAAAGATTCCCTTAGTATTCCACTAAGCCTTTTAAGTTTCCTTTTTGGATTCCATTTGGAGAGTTTTGTAGCCCAATTTTAGAAGGTTAGAGACCCCTATACAACAAAAATACCGTGGTATTTTCAACGCTAGTCATTTCCTAGTACATATACCATTTTCGATGCCATCACACCGCCTAGAGTAGTCATCTAAGTTGCCCGAAGTGTTCAACGGTGTTGGCGGCGTAATACATTGACATCTGAACTTCTCACAGACCTCAAACATATTCCGAACTCTTGGGTAGCAAATTGAGAGTCCTCGAGTGAGGCCTCAAGCATGCATGTGCGCCAAACAAATTGTAGCCCAATAGTGTCTAAACTGTCAAGTAGCACCTAATAATCACGTCACGAACCTGCCTCCAATGGTTTTGTTTGAATTCTTCCACTAAGACATGCCTCTCTTTGAATGGGCTCTTAACTATGAATATAATGTCAGTCTAATCTTAAAATCTTAGGGGCTTCATAATATATTTAGGATGTTTAAATGCTATGAATCATTGAGGCCCACTTTCTTTTCAAAAGTTGGATTCCTTAACTTGGATTAAGGCCTGATCTAATGCAATCTTTCCTAATCATTTAAAGTCCTCTAAATATTATCAAATTCCTATTTCCAAAATAAAATATATTATTGAATCTAAAGCATGTAACATATAAGTCATGTTTGATTATTTATATTAACCGAGGTTGTTTCCAGCAAAAGAGTCATCATATAAATATGCTACACTCTTGTCCAATTTTGCAAAAGCAGAATATGCATTGCTTTTGAGTGTTGCAAGATTAATGATGTGTGGTGCATGGCATGGATGTCTGACGAGCGTGCATATTATGCCTCTTCGCATTTTTATTGTGCAAATTATGCATGTCTGTACAGCATGGGCAGGAGGATGTGAGGTTCATTAATACCTGTGTGAGAAAATTCAATCCATCTACATCGAGAATCTTATTAAGTATCCTTTAGGAGTCTCCGTGATCCACCTTATGTATGAGTGCGTACAGACATATGATTAACGATACATTGGTTACTTCAATCTCTAGCAACTCATCATCCCAAAGTTAAGGTCTAAGATTATGACGAAATAGAGAACTAAAGGAATTACTGGGTGAAAGAAACACCCATCAAAGCAAGTCATAGTAGTTGTTAAGCAAGTTTAAGAAAGTTTACCCTATGTAGATGTTATTTCCATCTAAGGGATGAATCAACATGAAAATATCAAGCAACACTGCAAGGTAAAATTTCTATTGAACATAATTATCAGTTATCCTCCGGTCATCAACATCTTCAGAAGAGAAAAGGGCATCAACCTTAATTTATTCTTTGATTGATTTTCCTTGGCACTTCTGGTATGCATTTGAAACAAGTCAATAACTTCCAATGCAAATGTAATCATACTACTTACTCGTGTTTTGATATCCATGCATCCCTGGATTCCATCCCATCAAGGTTTCTCCAGCATTCCCCTTCCATGCTGCTTCAAACCCAGGCAGCTCATCTAAAAGCAAAAAGATGGGGACTCATGAAGCACAAAAATAAGCATGAAAATTTGGAAATGTAACATTCATCTCCTTCCAAATTTTGTTATAGTATAGACCTTGATTTAGGTTATGCAGCGTCTGCATGGTACGCACCCTTCCATCAGAATTTAGCCTCCTAGTAAATGAGTGGGCCTGGGAAAAAAAAAAGTACAGAACAAGATTAGAAGAGATCAAATTCTTATCCCAATCCCTTGAGAGTAAGATATCAGAGAATTCCTTTTGAAGAAGTCGGAAAAGCACTTGCCTTATCATGAATACCTCTAGACACTCTGTGAGTTGCCCTGCCGGAACTTGTGTCTGCTTCTTTGCTTTCTTCCACCACCACCTTCACAATAGTCAGCACAGTTGCATATATTAATCACCAGAAAAGTTTGCAGATTCTTTTTTTTTTAAGTTTAATTAAATTTACCCCATCACCGCCCATCCTCCTAGTTGTGGAAGATGTGTAATATGTACCATCAATGCCACCGTATCTCATGGTTGAGCTGTGAAAGGTATATTTACTGGTTTGAGGTTTGCCACCAGAAGCGTTACGGAGCTCATTCTGATATTTCTGATGCTCTTCAGCTCCTGCAGCTGATAAAAACACAGCTAACATAGTGTTCTAAGAGCAAAATACATTACTAAGCTACAAAACTGTATGCTAAAAGAACAAACCTCTTGATTTCTCAGTTGGATCCTGAACATATACTTCCTTGCCAGATCTGAGAATCTTTTCAGGACCTTCGTCATGCTCATTGGAAGTTTCATCAACATCTTCAGCATCATCAGATATCTCTTCAATTATTGGACCGGAAGGTCTATGCTGCTGCAAAGGCTGATCCTCCAGAAATTCAAAATTACTTCCATCTATATAAGGGTTTCTATGTGGACCAAATATGCTGTTCTCAAAAATGCTTGGGCCCATGATGTTTCTGAAGGGGTGAGTGGAAAACGGATCAGTGAAAAAAGGGTCATCAAATGGACCTCTGCCACCAAAGAAACTTGATGACAAGCTCCTTGCTCGAGCAAATCCCCTATAGCTTGGAAATGAGTCCAGCAAACCAAAAAAATCATCCCTCCCACCTGTGCTGTTATCCATTGCCTGGTGAACCCTTTGACAAATAAGAGTGCAAACCAATATAACAATGATAGTGTAACAGAAATGAATGGAAAAATAGCCTTTCAAATATAAAACTAAATGTATAAATGCACTAAATTGAAAAAAGCAGAATTGCTAATGATGAATAAATACAAGAAGTTGCTCTAACACCTTGTGGCTGACAATGACCACTCGATATTTTGAAAGTATGATATGAAGGGACTCTTAAATTTGGATGTTCTACACAAGAGCATAATTCTTAAAAGCACCTCTCACAGTCAATCATACATATTATTAAAAGTAAATACTGCATTGTTTTGAAAGTAAACTAGCAAGAAATTATTATGAACGTTCAAAGAATTAAGAAACCCTGAAGGGAGTTTCTAAATATCATCCTGAGATTTCTATTAGAAAAGTATCATAAGCATATTAACATCAATATTTAATAAACCCTGAATGATCCAAATCTGAAGGCTCAGTAATCAGTTTCCCGGGTCTGTAGCTATAGCCTTCATGTTCCTCCTTCACGGATGACGTAACTATCTGCAAATCTGAAGGCTTGGTAATTAGTTTCCCGCTACAGCCGTTCTATCTACAGGGAATTTCCGATGTTTCTCCTTCACGGATGCTGTAGCTATCTGCAATTTTAATCTTCAACGATCTCTTAGTTAATAGTGAATAGTCCAAAAAAGCAGCAGCAACAACAACAAAATCAAGCCATCATCCCACTACATGAGGTCAACTATATGAATCCTTCCATCATGTCCTATTAAGCGTCAAATTCTCATTTAAATCTAATAAAAAATATCATTTCTAATACTTTCTAACAAGTCTTTTTAGGTGAGAAATGGCCCTCCACTCTTTGAGTCCTAACATCAAATTTTAGGATTAATAGTGTTAAATTAAGAGGTATTTTGATATTTTTTAATTAAATTATTTAATGAATGAAATTTTCAAGTGATAGTATTTTAAAATATATATATTAAACATTTATTTAATAAATTTTTTTCAAATGATTCTAATCTATAATGATCCTAAATTAAAACTAGAATTATTAATATTTTTTTATTAAGGAAATGTTTAATAAATTTTTTTAAAAATATTTAGTATTACTTAAAAATTACATTTAACAAATAATTTAATTGAAAAATGACTAAAATACCCCTTGATTTAACACCATAAATCTCAAAATTTATTTTTAGGACAAAAAAGATTACTTGGTCCCTCAAAAAAGTTGGGAACCATTTTGATCTGTCACAAAGAAGGGACCATTTTCATCATTTTTCTCCTTTTTAGGTCTATCTCTAACTTTCTTAATATATACAAGACAGATGTAATGCATCCACTCTCCTAATCTGGTCATCGAAAGATAGATGTTTTATATGACTAAATCATCTAAGACAACTCTCATTAACCTTATCTGCCACTAGAGGTACTCCAACCTCTACACTCCAAAAAAACATTAACATTATCATTTACTAAGCCGTGAATCATGCAAATCTTAAGGCTTTCTTTCTTGGGACGGTTACTATAGCCAGTCAATCTAAAAGGAATTTCATGTGTTTCTCCTTCCAAGATATTGGAACTATCAGCAATTTCATTATTCAGCGTTTCCTTCAATGTCAACTTCCTTGCTCATTAGCAGCCCTCCTCTTCGAATTCCTTCTGTGGTCTTTCCAAGTATTCAGCTCTCATCCTTTATTTATTGCCTCACGATATTCTCGTATAACTTGAAAACTGGGCAAAGTAGCAATTGAACTGGAATTCAAGGGTGGTAAAGTTGAGGCTGGGTCTTGGAGAATTATCACTAATTACTCATTTTACAGCATTATATGATTAAGTTCAAGGCATGTAAAAACAGTAGATATTTTACATTCGATTATAGTTTGTGGGAGCTTCACAATTCTAGACTTACATATCAAGAACAAGTCAGTTTCGACTAGCTTGAGTTCAAGATCTTCTACTCGGTGATTTCTATCCTTATTGTTTCTATTATTAACTTGTATATAAATTGATATATGTGCGTGATTGAAATTTTGTCAAATATATTACATATCAAATTTACTATAACATAGATGAGGTAATATAAACCATATAATGCTTTAAAATAAGAATTTATAAATGAAAATTTGAGAAACCCAGATATTATTCCAAACTTAACTAAAGGCATGAATTCTTCTGTAATTTGTAAATTCAAATCCAACATCATACCAAGTAGATTTACTCATCTTGTTTTAAAAGCAATCTTAACAAAGGCATAATGTCCAGTACTAATGTTGGATATCAGAAATTTCCAATACCTAAAATGATAGACTTTATTATAATAATTCAGAGAAGCATAATAATTTTGCCCAAATTTGTATGATAAATATCAAATACTTAATTTCTAAGAACCAGATATTTCCAATCCACAAAATAATGCAAATATAAAAAATGGTAATTCACTTTCCCAAGATTGAGTTTAAGTTGAGTCCATCTACAAGAAGTTCATGTGTTTCTCCTTACGAACTAGAAGAGATTTCATTCAACATTTCTTTTATTTCTGCCTGCCTCTTCAATTTCAATGTGGTCTTTTCGCTCTAGCATTGTGCTCTAATCGGATATTAATTTCCATCCATTTTCAACTTCAGATTAGAAACCAGTCTATAAAGGAATTGTTGAAATATGAATTTAAAGTAAAAAAATTTGTTTTCTTTGTTGGAATTCAAGTTAAATGTTTATTATCTTCATAGAAATTTAAGTGTTGTGAATTGAAATATACAATAATAAGATAGATCTTGAAGGATTTTGAAGAATTACTTGTTTAGGATCCTTTTCAGATCATGAATATAACTCTGAGACATAAAATAATAGAACAGTATACGGTGAAATTAAATTCAAGTCTAGTTTGTGTTATTGGATATGGTTCAGATGGATTATTTGATCACTTTGAAAGTTTTGATGACTGGTTCTAGGGGATACGTAAGGCTGGATCTCCCACTATGTAATTGATATCTTTAGTTTTAATTAATTAATTTAGTGATCAGAACGAGTGTTATTGCAATTTTGTAAAATTTCAAATTAATTCAATTGTTTTTTGTGTAAAATTTCATATTTCGGCAACTGATAAATTATCATTAGAAATGAGATACGGGTGCCTGTTGATTGCACATCAAAACAACTAATCTTTGTTAAAATCAAAAGTTTTAAATATGTTAATTCTTTTTTTTTTAACCTCATCCAAAGTTTTATATTAGTGAACCATACCCTACAACATCTACATCACCAAAATTCAAAAAATTCAATTAGTAGTCCTTAGAGGATAGAAACAACAAATTATTAAAGTATTAGATGTTTAATAAAAAAAGTAGAAGAATTCATAAAGAAGTTATGCAAGTTTTGATGTAGAATTACTTACTCTATGATTTATGATGTAAGATGCGAAAAACAATGCAAAAATTACACAAATTGTGAAACTCAAACTATTAATCCAAAATAACTTTTGATTATTATTTATGAAAACCAAAATAATCATAGAAATTATTTTGGATGAAAGATATGTAGTTCCTACAATAAATTAATGAGTAGAATTAAGCATCATGACATCGACAATAATTGGAACTTCATGAAATCAATAGAAACTCTAGATTACAATAAATAAATTTAATTAAATACAACCTCACTTTGAAAAAAATTACTCAAATTGCAACAAATTTAACTAAATATAATCTAACTTCCAAACAAATTAAAAAAGAACATTAAAAAAAGGATGGGGTAAGAAAAAAGATAATATATATAACAAATTATAATATATAGAATGGATGTATAAGTAGGAACTTTAGCAATGACTGCATTCATACTTTCGACGAGGCAACTTCATGAGCTACATGTCCTACTCCAACTTGATAACAAATTCATGGGGTGGGGTCACCAATTACATATATGTAGGAACTTCAATAACAAGGGAATGAATCTCATATATCACTATCGTGGCTTCTGCATTGTTGAATCAACATAACATCAACAACTTGATAGGAACCAAAGGAGAAAAGGAAGCGAGAATCCCTAAATTCCTCCAGCCTCTTTGGGTGACTCATAACATCTACTTCAGTAGGTTAATTAAGTTCTTAAAAGTAGAGCTAAATCTTAGGCTATGGAACAAAATGATTTTAAGTGGCCTACATCAACTCAAAATATTTTCATGCACCAGCTATAGCTAGAGCTTGCTAAAAAAATAATCAAATCAATTTCAACAAGTCAGCATTCAAGTAATTTTCAAGTTTCAAATACTACTATAACCCCTAGGGTGCCAATCCATGCAATATTATTTAACTTGATATTTTCACACCACAAAGGATGTTGATTGGGTATGAGACCAAGCATGAGTAAATAGAGTAGAAATGCCCCATGCAAAAATTCACGTATGTATTTTCTTTCATAATGAGTAGTTGCACCAATTGGCTTAAAATGATAGATGGGAGATTATGTATGACCTAATTGAGTATAAGACTACAAAGGTTGTTCATTGGGTATGAGACCAAACATGAGAATGAAGAAAGAAGAAAAACCCCGTGCAAAAATTCACATATGGTATTTTGTATCATAATTAATAAGTAGTTGCACTTATTGGCTTATAATGATGGATGGGATTAGTGTATGACCTTATTGTGAAGGTCATTAATAATCCACAATAGTTTGACATTAAGATAGAAGATTTTCTAAGAAAATTGTCTGTACAACAAGAAGAATATGTTGCTAGCATAATTCATAATAGAATACGCTGAAGAGAAAATTAACCACAAGATAGCACCAAGGGAGACGTTATCCCTTGTTTTAGCACAATAGTAGTGTTATAATAGTTTAAGTTGGAAAATGAAATTGCAAATTTGCAATGAAACTTCATAGAAGGTATTGCGGGAGTATGAGAAAAGAAGGGACTATAATAATCCTGGTCTACAAGGTGAACAATGAAGTTAGGTTTCTTGACTTGTTCTTGGAATTGTTGCATTTTCTTCATGTGTAAGGTTAAATCAGTATTTGGTCCAACTATAGCAAGCCTAATTGATGCCAAAAGAAATCTCTGTCCTAAACCTAGTAACTCTACAAAATAATGTTATAAATGGATGTTGGCTACAAGCTAATCATTGTTAAGTTATACATGTTTTATCTTTTCTTAATACAAAATATGCTAAATCTACAACAACAACAACATCAAGCCTTTGTCCCACTACGTGGGATCGGCTACATGAATCCTTTTTCTCCATTGTGTCATATTAAAACTCAAATTCTCCTTTAAATTTAATAAAGAAAAATGATTTCTAATATTTCCTAACCAAGTCATTTTAGGTCTATATCTACCTTTCTTAACATAAGTCAAATCTAATACATCTACTTTCCTAACCGGGTCATCAAAAGACCATTGTTTTATGTGACCAAATCATCTAAGGCAACTCTCTCTAATCTTATCTTCCACTGGTGCTACTCCAACCTTTTCATGTATATGCTCATTTCGTATCCTATCTCTAAAGGTAAAGCCACTCATCCACCTGAGCATCCTCATCTCCGCAATAGTTAACTTAGTATTTTGCTTCTCTTTTCATGGCCAAAATTCGACATCATAAATCATTGCAGTCTCACCACCAACTTGGTAAAACCACCTTGTGTTTAAACACAAGTAATAGCTCCTGCATAAATATCTTTAATGATTTGAATATAATCATTATTAACTCCTTTCTTTTCAATAACTCTCCATAACACTTCTCTTGGAACTTTATCATATATACTTTCTCTAAATCAATAAATATCATATGTATATCATCCTTATTCTCTCTATATTTCTCCATCAAACCTCTCAAAAAATGAATGGCTTCCATAGTAAACCTGCCCGGCATGAATCCAAATTGATTTTGAGAAACGTTAGTATCATGCTACCACCTATGATTCACAGCTCGCTCTCATAGTTTTAAAGTATGACACATTAACTTAATTCTTCTATAATTCGCATAATCTTGTGCATCACATTTATTCTTAAAAATAAGAATTAACACGCTCATTCTCCACTCATTTGACATCTTTTTATTCTTCAAAACAATATTAAAAAGTTTAGTAAGCCAAAAAATTCCTTTATCTCCTAAGCATTTCCACACCTTTATTGGAATATCATCAAGTCCAACAACTTTTCCACACTTCATTTTCTTTAAAGCCTCTCTAACTTCGTTTTACTAATATGTCGCTAAAAACATAAATCTTTATTTTCATTTAAGGTGTTAAGGTCACTAAAGTCAATTGTATTTCATATTCTTTATTAAAAAGTTTAGCAAAATATCTCATCCGCCCGACAAGACCTTTCAATGTGGAAAATTGAAAAGTAGATCTATGCCTCCAAAGCTAAATGGAATGGGCTGGTCGTTAGGTCCAAAGTTGTATGCCACTGTTGTGGTGCTGATAGATTCACTACTTCAACGTCATTATCAAACATTGCAGGCTTATCATCTATTTGTCGTATATAGCTTTGCTTCCGCTTTCTCACACCACAAATTTGAATATTATTTTTTAAGAAAAGTACTTTTTGATCTTCATCCTTAATACATTTCACTTAAACTAAATCCTTACTACTCATATATCTTTGTTTGACTAATTTATAAATATATATTTCTCCCTCAGTATCTAATTTATTATATGAATCATTAAAAGCTAAAATTTTTGCATTGTATATTATTTTCTTAGATTCCTTACATGCCTCTTTATATCTTTCCTAATTATAAAAAATTTTACATCTAAACTAATTTTTATAATAAATCTTCTTACTTTTTATCTTTTCTTGCATATTTTGATTCCACCACCAATTGTTTTTACTATTAAGAGCTTTTTTCTTTGATATTCCGAACACATCTTTTGCAATATTCTTAATAACACTAGCCACTTTATTCCACATAAAATTAACATCCTCATGCATAAACAAAATCCTAAAATATGCTAAATCTACGCCAAAATAATTAGCATAAATCATTATTAAGCTATACATGTAAACATTTCTTATTAGCAACTTATATACATACAAAATATCAAGATCAATCTTGATTAAAAAAGTGAACTTGACTATAGATTAATAGAGAAAAGATAACTATCTCACTAGAATAGGGATCTATTTTAATTATATGTGAAAGAGTGACCAATGCTAGCCAAGTGATCATGGTGAACAACTATTGGCATGCATTTGACTCATGGGGTTACATGGGTGAGAAACTCATAGACTATATATGACCAAAAATAATGGCAACTTTCACCATCATTTGCTTCATTTACTCTTTTTTTTTTTTTTTTTGTGAATACAAAATAACGCAATCAATAACACCATTTAATGTTCAAAAATAAAGTCAGACCCGCTAGAAGTAGGAAAACAGGTGAGTTAATTAAAGAGCATATAATAGTCTATAATTAAACGAAGAACAAAGAAATAAGCCCTAATGTTCAATTTTAGATGTTGCTGAACTAATATTTAAGCTTAACATTTGGGTCCTTCATGTCCTACATCTTCAATAAGTGCCAAAGGTTTGCAGAAGAAAATATATGACTACCACACAATGGCATGATCATGATTTTTTAAGGTTAAAGGACCAATAAAAAACGCAATGATACCCATGGAAGAGTAAGCTCGGCATTCACATGAGATACAAAATATGTAAATACTTTAATTTGGATACAAAATATATCTATATTTTCATTTAGATGAATACATCTGATGTGGGTCGTCTCTCATATAAAGAGAAGTGTGAATGGGACTAAAAGAGAAGGGAATAATCATAACGTGAAATGGTAAATAAAAAGTTAGATCTTTACATGTGAATTATTAAACATAAACCATTAGCTTAATCTTCTAAGTTAAATAGGTAAACCTTGTGCAAATGAACGAGAAAAGGACTGAGGCGACCCCAATATTCTTACTTAAATTTAGTCAATTACAAGCCAAACTGCATGTGTGACTGTCTTTAACGATTTTATATTTATTCAGCAGCCAATTTTTCACCAGCTTCAAGCATTTCCCCCTCTCATTTTAAGCATTTAATATAATCCTGAAATGAACCTCTTCCAATAAAACCACCAATACACAAACATAGATAATTATTGATGTGGGGAGATCGTCGTTGGATGGAATCAAGAATTTCCAAGAACAAGAGACAAACCAAGCACAAAGGCTTCAATTCATATAATATTCATTAATTTTATCCCATTCATCTTACACATTCCATATATATAATACTTAAGTAAGGAAAACCTAAAGAATTCTAAAAGATTCTAGAAAACTTGTAACAAACTAAATAAAATAACTTAAGAAATTCTCCCATTACATCAAAAGAACTCGACTCTGTCGAGGCGCATTAGATAAGGAGATAGATGTATAAACATAAGTTATCCTCATGGATCAAAGATTTTACGTCTTCGATGCATAATTGCATGCTCATTGATCAGTCAAATGAATTCCTTTCGATTTTCACAAATTTGCAAACCTCCATCGATAGAAATAACAATATATTTGACCATTGGAATGAATTCTTTACCCCAACTAGAATCACATATTAAGCTCTTGATTCCATCCACAAACTTTAGTACCATTTGAGGCGGCTGGTTATTGCTGAACTCACCAATCAAGGCATTCCATGAGAAAAGATTATTCTCAGTCAATTCATCAAATAGCTTACAAGCTGATTCTAAGCAACCTTTGGCATTGCACCACATAAGGGAGTTCTCTATGCCATCTTGTGAGAGCATGAATGATGACATCTCCACGCCTGCATTGTTAATTAAAATATTTAAAGGAAGATTTAGAGAACTGAAATCTGCTGCAATTTTACTCACATAAGCCATTGAATGGAGGTTTAATTCCAAGGCATCAACTTTTGCAAATGGGATCTCCTTCATAATCATTTCCTTCGCATTGTTAAGAAGAAACATTTCTAACCTCTAGGATGACATGAACACCTCGCAAAGTAAGCATACGAGCTGTTTCTGTGCCAATACCACTTGAAGCTCACTTGAAGCTCCTTGGAGTATGGCACTCCAAAGCGAGATGTTTGGGCATTCAATTCAATGAAAGAGGGTAGCTAGCCGCTGTCTCATTTTCTCGGCGATCATCCATTGTGAGTTTACCAAGTCCGAAAAATGGGTAAATAAATTAGGAAGATGGGAGAAATCCATCACGTGAAGGGTGGACAATTTGAAAACCATATCATATCTAAGTTTTGAAAGGTGGTGAGTGACGAGTATGGAATCAATCCCACAGGGAGGTACAGTGGTATGTTCGATTTTCTGCTGGAGAGGGTTAACATCTATTACGAGGCATCTTGTGGAAGATTCGTTCCTAGGGTGGTTTTGATGGATCTGGAGCCTGGAACAATGGGCAACATGAGGACGGCACTATGTGGTTAGATCATCCGCCCTGTCAACTTCATATTTAGGCAATTATGGTACATGGAAGAGCAGAACACAGTATTCTGGTGAGGACGATGGCATCACAGGATCAGAGTGGAAGCGACATCGAAAATGGAGTAGGAGTGGGAGTGGGGATGGAATTGAGATCATGAACTCGTCCCGATTTCGATCACATTCCCAATTACTGTCATGATGATTTGAGCTTTTCTCACAAAGGCCCTTCGACACCATAGAGACCTTGGCTTTGATTTAAAAAATATGCGATTCTGCTTGCTTTAAGATATCATTATTGAATCTGTTGCAGAGGTACCGATCGCTAGTGGCAATGACCAGGATGAGCTTGCGAACAAGGTAGGATTGCTCAGCCAGCTCGGAGAAAGCAATTGTGGAGGCAAATGATGGATATGGATAAGACATTAGCGAAGAAGAATCACGGGAGAAAGCTGAGGTGGGGGAGGATTCGGGTTGTGGCACAGTGTGCGGGAGCAGAGGAGGTCGGGCAAGTGCGAAATCGGTCTTTGAGAGCGCGTGTGACTAAATGGTCGAAGATAGTTCGATTACTGATGTGCATACTCGTTCTAAATAACGATTGAAATCAGCAAATAAATCATCAATCCGATCAAATGATGCTTCCACTTAAGCAACGTGAAGGGCTTCACAGTGTTTGTCACGGTGGACAACCCTTCTTCTTTGGCGGTCATCTACGTGAGGATAGTGGGGAGGCGAATCTCGCCATTGGAGCGGAAGTTGGAGCGGAGGATAGTCGTCTCCTTCGGCGTCGATCGCCTATCTCCTTCAGCGTCGATCATCGTCGACCACCCATCTCCTACAGCAGCAATCTTCGTCGACCGCCTATCATATTTGATGTCAATCTTTATCGACCACCCATTTTCTTCAGCTTCGATTATTGTCAACAGCCCACCTTTTGCAATCCATCGTTCTTCGCAAGCTCCGACCTCTGAAACCAACTGATGTGGGGAGATCATCATTAGATCGTTGGAAGCAGATGATGCTTGAAGGATTTCCAAGAACAAGAGGACAAACCAAGATCAAAGGCTTCAATTCATATAATATTCATCAATTGTATCGCATTCCTCTTACATATTCTATATATATAATACTTAAGCAGGAAAAACCTATAAAATCCTAAAATATTCTAGAAAATTTGTAACAAACTAAATAAAATAACTTAAGAAACATTTTAAGCTAAAATGCTACGCATCAATTATGCAATTCAGTCCGTCCAACAACTATTAATCAAAGAGCATTTACAGAAAAAAAAGAATAAATTTATTTTTGCCAACTGATTTTTTTTCTCAAAGTAGAGATGTACACACTCAAAGTGCACATGCAAAAAAGGTCACTGGAGCGCATGATTCCACAAAAACAATGTAATTTCACAGGATGAAACATTCTTTCACAACTACTTAATTGATTAATTAGAGGCATTAGAATTGTCTGAATTTGGCCTAAACTAAAAAACATCTTATATGCAATATAACCAAAATAGTATCACAATCCATGCCTCAATAGGCTTGATTTCCTACCGTGTGCTTGGAAACATAACCAATGTTTGCACCATAACAATACTGGCTAATCCCTTGCAAGAAGCACGGAATAATATATTTTCGAACACGTAAGAAAGCACATTAAGCAGACCGACTCAGCAACAATATATTAAACAAAAATCTGCAATTCTACCAAGAAACCTAGAATTCACGGAACATAAAATATTAAATTTCATTTATTTCTTGTGAAGGACGAAAAAAAAAAATAAAGACAACTACGTTCCCCAATAACCTTAACCAAATGTAGATGTAAACAAAAGAGAAGAACAGACGAACGAAACACTAGTAAACAGGGATTCAATTAGAAACAACAATCGTCAGGTATACAATATAGCAATACATATAAAAAAAAGATACAATCATCAATTACGAACTACAAGAGAAAATGATTGAGATCGGAAAAGGCGCACCAGAAGTTGCGCGAGCAAATATTGCCAGAAGACAAAGAATTACCTCGGGGAGTAGAAAAGGCGTACCCACTTAAGGGTTAGGGTTGCGCGGCGATCCGAAGAGAAAAGAGCACCGACCGAGAGGAGCGAAACGCAGAAGATTTTGGACCGCCAATGCCAGAGCTAATGCCGCCTACGGCTTTTATAGGGTAATTGAAGGATCAACAGAGAAACAGCCATCACATGACGTGTCACGGAATGTTCTAGGGGCAGGAAGCGAACTCTGGAAGTTTTTTTTTTAATTGTTTTTTTTTTTTGGGAAAAATTGGGGTAAAGCCCTTGTATTAATCACCAAAAGTTACAGGAAAAACAAAATTACAAGTATAGAAAAACAACTATACCAAAACCCCCAAATTGAAAATTCTAAAAAGGAAAAGATCCTAAGGACTCAGGAAAATGGTCTACATCTCAAAGGCATCAGAGCCAATCATCATAAACCGCCCACCACGAATGTCACATAGGCACCGGTTGCCCAGAAAAATAACAGGGCCGTCGCAGTGCCCAAAATACGTCAACCTGGTTGCCAGGAAGACCTTCCTAGGAGACGCAGGAGATGTAGACCGGCTCATCATTGTCCCAAAAAACAACTGCAAAATTCCAGCGGAAGAGTAGCTGGGCAGAAAATTCCATGCATTAAACTTAATCAGTAAGAAGGTTGAACTGTCAAAAAGGTCTTCCAGTAAGATGCACCACAATCTGGGCATGAAATCAACTAAAGTCCCCATAAAAAGCATGCGCCTGAATAGTAAGCAAAATTTCTCAGCCCAGGATTTCCGGAAATATTGGCTTGATTTTCTCAAAACTCTTCCAGTTACTAACTTTTGCTCGAATCGCATGAATAATATCAGTTTTAAGCTCAATGGGGCTTCTCCCAATGGTAGAAAATCTCCTATTATTTCTTTCACGCCACAGATAGTAAACCAAGGCAGCCAAAGTAAGGTAACAGAAATTACGTTCATGTCTTCCGTGAGATCTCAGATTGGTCATGAAATCAAATGTTTGTAAAATGTTTGGTCTGAGATAAAAAGTGTTCATGAATGGAAAAAGACCAGTAAGAATATAGAAGGAGTAATCACATTCGAAAAAAATATGCGAATGAGACTCCAAATGATTCGAACAGAAACCACATCCAGCGCTAACATTAATACCCCTCAAAATGAGATTGTCGGCTGTTTTTAATTTCCCAATAATGGCCATCCAGGTATAGCAAGCAAAACGAAGCACATGACCTTTGTGCCAAAGGAACTTACTCCAAACCACATCCTCCAAATCCTCGTGGAGAAGAGATAAAAAGTTGCGATTAGTAGGAAAAGCCAATCCTTCCCAGAAAAGTAAATGTTCCTCATCCTGAATAACCGTATTCAATATTCTGGTTTTTACATTCACCGGAATGCAATCAGGTAAAAACCAATTCTTATTAGTAATGAAATCTTTAACCCAGGAATGAGCTAAAGCAGGGGAATAAAAACTGTCAGCAATCGGTTTGTTATCACACCAGGGATCCCATAGAAGGGAAATATTACTAGAACTGTGAACCGAGAATGATATAGCAGGGGAAATGCGGATAGCAGTGCGGCAAAAAAGCTTCCAAAATGCCGAAGCAGAGGATGGCGGCAATTTCCAGACCGAGTCATATTTTGCTCTATACCAAGTTCCAATTAGTGTATGATCATTATACATTCTAAAAATGAAAGAGCATGCCATGTTGTGGTACATAGAATCGAAAGATGGTAATCCCATACCACCTTTAACTTTGGGCTGAACAACCAAATTCCAGGCAATCAAATGCATCCTCCTCTCCAGAGTGTTACCAAAAAATAGAAATCTTGAGCATAATCTGTTAATGACTTTGCAACAATTTTTTGGTATAATGGCCCCCCGAATCCAATAAGCTATGGTGTTTGCAATAGTGAATTTTAAGTATTGGACCCTACCTGCAAAAGAAAGAAATTTAACTTTCCAACCCTCAAGTAGAGTAGAAAGCCTACTCAGGAGGGGTTGGAAGTGAGAAAATTTGAGTCTGGACGTTGAGATGGGAAGGCCCAAGTAAATAATAGAATTCTCCTCATTGGTAATGCCAAGGCAATTAGAGATTTCCTGAGCCAAGGGGAAGGCTTTAGGAAAAAGAATAGTGCTCTTTTGCGGATTGATGTGAAGACCCGAAGAATCCGCAAATCTCAAAAGAAGATCATTAAGATTCTTAGCATTGTCTATAGAAGCCACTCCAAAGACCAAGAGGTCATCTGCGAACAATAGATGACTACAGCTGAAATTTTTATGCTTAAGACCAAGGAAAGGTATGTCAGCATCAGAATCAAGAGAATGGGAAAGTGCATCCATAATAACACAAAAAAGCAAAGGGGACAAAGGACAACCTTGTCTCAGCCCTGATGTAGAGTTAAAAAAGCCCTCCAAGACACCATTAAGGTTTATAGAGAAATGCACATCAGTAATACACCCTTGAATCCACATAATAAACTTTTCCGGAAAACCTTTCTGCCTAAGTCTACTAAGCAGAAAAGAATGGGAAACCGAGTCAAAAGCTTTCTTGATGTCTAATTTGGCACAAAAAAAGGGTCGTCCTTTGTTAAATTCTCTCAAGATTTCCGCAGCAAAAATGATGTTGTCAGTAGAACATCTTTTAGAAATAAAGCCCGACTGACTCTCATGAATGATGATGGGTAGAATGGGCTTCAACCTATTAGCAATAATCTTGGCAATAATCTTATAGAAAACATTGCATAAAGAAATAGGACGATAATCCGAAATGCAGTTTGAGTGAGATCCTTTAGGAATAAGGGTGATGGCAGTAGCTTTTGCCCCCCTAGGCATCTTACCAGTAGTAAAAAATTGTTTAACTGCTTTGCAAAGACTGTAACCAATGATATGCCAAGTTTGTTGATAGAAGCTAAAAGCAAATCCATCAGGCCCAGGAGCGGATTTGGAAGAGCCAGAAAAAACCACTTTCTTAATTTCTTCATTAGTAACCTCCATCAATAAACCATCAATCATGTTGGAAGGAACCGTGCTTCCAACAGGAATGCTAAAAGAATTTTCCCCAGAAGGAGAAGATGCATTAAAAAGGTTCTTAAAATGGTTTATCAATGCTTTAGCCATTTCATCATGAGAAGAAAGTGGACCATTGGGTGTAGAAAGAACTTTGATAAAATTCCTGTTTTTCCTTGAACGAATTTTTGCATAAAGGAATCCTAGGTCATCCTCACCTTGAGATAACCAATGGGCTTTAGCTCTTTGAGAGATCCAAGAATACCAGGCAGCTTGATAGGATGAAAGTTGGTCAGAAGTGCTCTTAAAGGCTTTGATCAAATCAAGATTTAACGGGTCGTTTTGAATTTCAGAAAGTTTGAGAGAGTGCAGATGTTTCAGTTCAATAATGCAATTAGAAATGTAATTCGAGGAGCACCATTTTTTCTTGCATAACATCTGTTTGAGAAGTCTTAAACAACCATAGAAGAAAGCAATAGGGCTTTCCGAAGGTATTCTCTCAAAAACCCTTTGAGTATCAAGCCAGAAGTCATCAAATTTAGTCCAGAAAGCTTTAAACATAAATCTAGATACCACTTTCTTGGAATTAGGCTCGCTAAGGATCAATGGAGCATGGTCAGATCCAGTTTGAGAATGTACTTTATAAAAAGCTTTAGGAAAAACCTCCAGAAAATTCGTGTTGACCAACATCCTATCAAGCTTAATGTGAATGGGAAAATCCACTCTCTGATTATACCAAGTAAAGAAAAGCCCAACAGAAGCAAGATCTTGAACAGCAGCATCAAAAATGAAGTTATTAAGTTCACCTAGACGGTCTGTCGACAAAGAGTTACCACCAGCTTTTTCAGAGTCAAATCTGTAGCAATTAAAATCCCCCATAATGATCCAAGGGATGTCAATACTAGCCGAAAGACCCAAGAGATCTTCCCAAAGTACTTTTCTGTCCTCCAGAACATTAGCAGCATAAATCATAGAAAGGAAAAATGGTGGCAGGGAGCCAACATTCACAAGCCCATGAATAAGTTGAGAGGAAAAGAAGGAGGGAGTAAAGGATAAGTGAGAAGGGTCCCACTTAACCCAAATTCTACCAGGAGTAGATAAGTTGAAATTGTGACAGGACTGTTCATTCTCAAATAACCCATGGGTATAAGAGAACCATGGATCCGACATAACAACATCATTAATTTTAGCTTCTAGAATGCATAGAAGCTTAAGGTTGAAGGTGGCTATAAGGTCTTTACAAAGCTTGACCTTAAGAGGGTTATTAAACCCCCTAACATTCCAAGCAGCGATAGGAGGAAGGGACATGATTATTTGTGAGATTTGGCCTTCTTGGCCGTTTTGGTTTTGCCCTTTTTAGGAGGAGAAGCTTTGTCAGGAGTAGATTTTTTTGAGGAAGAGGAAGTAGCTTTATGATTGGATGAATGAGGAGTGTTGATGTCATCAGTCTTGGAGGTGGAGGAGAGATCCTCCTCCAAAGTGTTGTCATCCGGATTACCCAAATTGTCATTTTGAAGAGATCCAAAACTGTTGGCCAGCAAAACTTGTGGAGGAAGCAGGCGAGAATTCACCATAGAAAAATCAGCTGAAGAGGATTCAGTTTGGGGAAGGTTGAGGTTCGGGAGACCTGAGTCCTTGTCATGATCAATGACTTGAACCAAGTCAGTAGCGATAGCCACATTAGCTGCGGTCTCCACAGGGTCAACAATCAAGACATTTGCAGACGATTCCACAGGAACTTGAACAGGGGTTGAGGGAATGAGGACATGGGATTTTAGGGGAGTATTCTCCACGGGAGAAGGAGTTTCCATGGGAGTCAAAACAGGAGCTGGAGTAATATGTGGGGCTTTAGAAGTTGCTTGGGATAAATTACGCTCCGCCCTAAAATTAGGATTTCTGCTTTTACTTCGACCCCTAAAAACAGGTTTAGGGGGAAGGGAAGGTTTAGGAGTAGGGTTTGTAGGGCAAATAGCGAAAGAATGTATCAATGAACCACAGCCTTCACACCGCACAGGCTTCCAATCATACACAACTTTGAGAGTAATGTCTTCCCCATCCAGATCAATCGGGATTTCCTCAGCTAAAACCGAATCTTTGTCAACTTTAACACAAATTCTAGCAAAAGTAAGCCTAGTCCTTTTGGCAGTCAAAGTATCGACATACAGAGGAATACCGATAAAGCTAGCGATTTTCGATATACCTGCCGGTGTCCAGAGAGCGAGAGGAAGATTTAGAATTTTGATCCAAATTGGAATAGCAGCAGTTTCATCCCTCTTTGGCTGGAATCTAGGATTCCATTTTTGGAGAATGAAGGGTCTGCCCAAAAGGAACCATGGCCCTCCAGACCATACCATATCATAGTCTTCAATAGCAGTAAATTTTAGCAAGAAGAAATCATCAGCTAAAGATAGAAGAGAAAGAGAACCTTTGAGCTTCCAAGCTTTTTCAATAGCCACTCTCAATCTCTCGTAATATGGTCGGGGACCAAGAGAGTATCCCACCAACGATAAATTCCACAGAGATTTGCCTTCAGAAAGATCATTGTTGCGGAAAGATAACTTTTTCTCCGGATGAACAAAAGTCAACGGCCAATCCTCACGACAAGGAGGAGGAGCCACAAGATTCTCAGCGTAGGAAGTAGAAGGCGGTTTTGAAGCGGAAGGAACTCCAAGCAAAGAGGAGCTCTTGAGCGGGGGAAACTCAGAAGTAGAGAGAGCCATCCCGGCACGACGGCCGGCGAAAGGCAAGGAAACCCAACGCGCCGACACGGGGAGAGGAAACCCTAAATACACTTTCTTACCCGCTGACTTGAATAGTTGAATGCAACAATACTTTTTTTTTTTTTTTTTTTAAATTGTGATAAAATAGTTATTCATTTTTTTTAGATTTATTTTTTTTAAATACGTAATTAATATTTTAATTAAATTTTTATCCATTATATTTATTATAAAATAAAGCAATCGCTTATTGAATAAAGATTAATATCTATAGCTAAATTTTTTCCATAGATAATAAAAATTTGAGGCCAATATTATTATTTGATAAATATAGTAAAATTTATTTTAAACATTTTGGTATCTAACTTCTTCTATATATTTAATGCTTCCCTGTCCAACATTATTATTGAATTCAATTTTATCCGTGTGTGATACTCATAACTTTCTCCTAATATTGACAACAAAAAGTAAATAACTAGAAAGAAAGAGTAAAGAGAGAGATATGATAGAAGTTTTATACTTTTATTGCTCAAAAGTAGGGCAAATTATTAGATCCGGTCACTTAAATTAGAAATAGGTCCGGACATCCAATAAAAACTTGTCACGTGGATTGCGCTTTGACTGTGCGCTTTGACTGTGCTTTAGGTGCACTTAACTGTGCTTTAACTACGTTTTATCTACGCTTTACCTGCACTTTACCTACGTTTTACATGTGCTTTTGACTGTGCTTTTTTTGAGTCAAAGCGCAGTCCACCTGACAAATTTTTAGTGGATGTCCGGACCTAAAAATAGGTCCAGTGACCGGACCTAATAATTTGCCCAAAAGTAGAGACCTAAGTCGAGACAAATAAGTTGTTGCATGTCCGTGACCCCTGTTTATAGGTGAGAGTAGAGGCAATGTTATATAAAAAGAATTATATATTAATGACATAATATGACATAATAAAATCTTACCACATAAATGAAATATGATGATTATATTTAGTTTATTATATGAAAGAAGCATAAGAATTTTTCAGATATATGATGAGCCCACATATAGCCACAAATTGACGTGGTTCGATCCTATTGACCCATGAGAACAATATCTTCTAACTGGTTAAGATAACTCAAGCTTAGCATTAACAATTCATGATATACATTTAGTTTCCAGATTTTTATGTCTCTTTTATATGAAAGCTTAAAGAACATAAAAATTAATATATCAAAGTTAATATATATATATATATATATATATATATATATATATATATATATATATATATATATATATATATATATATATATATATATATATATATATATATATATATATATATATATATATATATATATATATATATATATATATATATATATAAAATTCATGTTGTAGATTAAGTACAGAAGGTGACCTTGTTAAGTTTAAAATGTCCATCTACTTGAGGACCTTAGCTTTCCCGTAGGTTTTGTGCCTGAGGCCTTCAACTTGTCTGTGACAAGTAATCTTATCACTTCAAAACTATAGCCTAAGCCGAGATCACTTCAATTCCAAACTTATATAAGTTAGTCTATTTTTTCTTTATCTGATTGAGCTTCAATTTGGAAATAAGTTTCTCCAATTTAGACCTAACTTGTTAATATGACAACTTTTTTGCCTGAAGTTGACTAACTTCAAATTTAAAAGTTGATTAATTCTTAATTTTTTAGATTCAACCCCTTTGAAGGTTTTTTGTTCCTTTATTCTTCTCTCTCTCTCCTTTTTTTAATTTAAAATTTTATAAGAGAGGATCGAGTTTATTGAGTTCTGGAATTTAAGTTGTCCAAGTAAAAAATTTTTTGGATATTTGATGAATATTTGTTAGGTACTAAATCCATAGAGTACACAATTTCAACTATTGGGTTCCTTGAGTATAAGTTGAGCACTCAAGATATAAAGGCAAGATGATATAAAAAGAATTACATTAAATGGTAAATACATGAATGACATAATATAATCTAATAAAATCTTGTCACATAAAGAATATACGTTATATCTTTTTAGTTACATAAGCTATGCATTAGAGCTTAATTTTACGTTATAAGATTAGCTTATATATAACACTAAATATGAAAAGTATTTAAAAAAAAAAATTTGATTTTTTGTTTGAACTAAAGCACTTCGATGTTGTACTTGGTAGCTACAACGCTATGCTTGAAAGCACAACAGCCCTAAAAACTATCATCGTGGCATTAGAGTCTTTGTTCTACAATAATTCTGAATTCAACATACGACAATGTGGCACGAGGTCGGAGTGTTGTAGCGTTAGACCACTAGCAATATTCTTATATAAATTAAATCCTAAGCTATTTTCCATCAACTGTTGTGGCTTGCTTGGGATGGAAAGGGGGAAGTGAGAGAAAGAGGAAAGAGTGAATGGAGAGAAAGACTGTTTTAGTCATTTTTGTTCATTGCTTCAATAAGAAAAAAGGCCTTATGATAGTTGTAAGTTACCCAAACCTCACTCTGGTTTTCAATGATTTTGAGTTTGACAAATTTTCTCTTTCTTAAATCGATAATAATGCATTTTCTTTTGATTCGTACTTTCATAATGTAATTTTTTTGTATACGATAGATATGAATTTTATAGACATTTAGATTGTAATATTATTGAATTTTATTGGGTAAAATAAAGTTGTAATTTTTAAAAGTTATAAAATAATATACAGATTTCATGCAGTTTATATATTTAAGCATTTCATGTTGAATTTCATGTCTGAAAGAGAGATTAATACAACTGATATGAAATAAATTTAATAATTACATGTAAATAAGAAAAACATATTACTAATACTATAATTAATATAAGTTGCTTTTAAAACATAATACCATGCACTGGAATGTGGGCTGAAGGGCTTTATTTTAAATAAAAGATTGGTGTTATAATTCTAGTTATAGTTTATAACCGATTGATCAAATTACACCAACATGTAGAGAGTAAAAACTCTTAAATGATTATTGAAAGCTATATGTGAATTGATTTAAGATAACTAATAATTGTTAGATAAATATTGATATCCAATTGGTCAATAATTAAGGTTAAATTAAAAATTGATGATCAACTAAGCGATGATTAGGATGGAAAGATAAAAACACCACGTTAAAGCTAGATGTCGTGCCTTGCTTTTTATAATTACATTCACATGATAGTACATTGAATTGATTAATAGATTGATTGATATAACATATTGATAGTCAGTTATATATGACATAATGGTCGATGTTTATTTCAACGCAATACCTATTGTAGATTTATAAACTTTTTATTAATTTTCTTATAGGTTGATAAACTTCTTTTGCTTAGTGAGATACTCATATTTTATTAATCATATTGAATTTTATTTTTTATAAATATTAATTGTATAGATTATTTATCATTCATATTGATAACTTATTAATTGATATTGATTAACATTGGGCATATATGTTTTATTTTTTTTTTGCCTTGGAATGAAAGTAGATGGTGAGTTTTGGTTATTTTTTGGACTTTGTAAGATCGTTATGTGGTTTTACTATGATATCAATTAAATATAACGAGCCAACGGATTGAGGCTTAGCAATGATGTTATTTTGATTTTATTTTAAGTTATATGTATACTTTTGTAGTCAATAATGACTTTTGTATATATATATATATATATAAACTTATGAGTTTAAATTTACTTGTGATTGAACTATTTTTTATGATAACTATAATGATAAATAATAAAATAATATGAAATTATATATAAGTTGCCCCAAAATTGATGAATTGAGTCAAAATTGAATTAATTTTTACTTGTTACTTTATTGAATTCAGCTTAAAGTTGTCTATTGAGTAGAGCTCAATCCAATGCATAAGTTAGCATGACTCATCTAACACCCCTAAGCTTGATCTAACCTATTATAATTCATACTATAATTGAGTTTTGGGGCAATTACATACATAACACTCAAATATTAATTATTTGCAAAATTACCACCATCGTACCTCCTATTTTTGAAATTACTACTCAAATATTAAAATTCATAATAAGACCCCAACACTTTTTTTTTTTTCATTTTTGTCACATTTTCAATGGTTTCTTGATGGCATGCCCAAATACATGAATTCAATATAATTTCCCATTGAGGAATTTTTTTTTTTTTTTTGTTTCATAAAAGTTAAGGATTCTACTAATTTAAGTTTCGTTTGAAATTTTTGTGCTAAAAAATTGTTAGAAATTCACGAGTCTTGAGCTCTTTTTGATCTTCATGCAAGAGAGAGAGGGAGAAGAGGGAAGATTACAGAATATGGTGGAAAACTAACAACATAAAGTTTTATTTAATTTTTTCCAAAACTTTAAACCAACATATTCATTCTATTTATAGGAATTTACAGGAGTGTGATTGCATGTGGATCAATATAATCTAAAACTAGACCACATCTCATAAAATTGCTTTATAAAACAGTAAAGAAAATTATCTCAAATGAAGCTTTAATTAAAAACATCGAAGGCTTTTAAAAATTCATCAATTCATATCATAATTATAATTTCAATTGCAAGATGGCAAAAATATTTATTTAAATTTAAAGAAGCAAGTATGATATTCAAATTGAGGTGATTGATCGATATAATTTGATCTAACAATTTATCATGAGTTGGCAAAATAATATTAACTGATCATGGAAACTTCTAAAAAAATGAGGTATAAAGCTTAGTTTATTTGATTAACAATATAATTTGTTTTCTTATGTGGATTTGTGCAAGGAAAGAACCGCAGGATATTGGGCCGATGATAATGGGCTTAGTTGTTAAAGACTCTCAAATGTCTTGTCAAGATTCTGGACCAAAGCTCGCCTGCATCAGTTTTGTTGTAATAGTTTATGATCTTCATTGTCATTTTGGGTGATTCTATCATTGTTCTTATTTTAATTTATCTAGTTGATTATGTGTTTGTATGATTAAAATTTTATGAAGTTAGATATGTGTCATGTTCTTTTTCATAATGTGACTAAAGAAGAATCTAAGTAGTAGAAAATTAAGGAAATTATGATCTGTTGTGATTTCAATTCATTGTATTATCAATCTGTGTTACATTTATTGCCTATTGTACATCTCTATTTATAGTGTTACAAGTGATACATATCTGGTTGATATTTGTTCCTTTTATGTGACTGATATTTGTTTTTTATTTGTACACGTGGACTGTAATGATAGTGTGCACGTGATATGTTGTAAGTCGGCTGAGATCGTTCGGTCCTTTTTATCCCCCTTCAAGATGAGGGTTTTTGTAAACCTTCATCTTGGCTCTGTGAAGATGAAATCTTGGAGTGGAGAGATGCTTCATGAAGATGTCCGCAATTTGATCCTGAGTATTGATCGGTCGAACCCGAATGTTGTTTGAGTGAATCTGGTGTCTTATGAAGTGATGATCGATCTCAATGTGTTTCGTTCTTGTGTGAAACACTAGGTTATTAGCTAGGGCTATGGTGGAAGTATTATCGCAATGAAGATCTGTCGGATGCAAAATAGGTATTTTAAAGTCTTGTAGTAGTTGTCTTAGCCAAATTATGCCAGTGACTGCCGCCGCCAAAGCTCTGTATTCTGCCTCCGTGGATGATCTTGCTACGGTATGTTGTTTCTTGACACTCCATGAGATTGATGTGGTACTGAGAAATGAATAATATCTAGAGGTAGATTTATTTGTCTCTATGTCACTTGCTAAGTTAGCATCTGAGTATGAGTTTAGTGTGAGTGGTCCAAGCGAGATTGGTATGCCATAGTCTTCTGTGCCTTTGATGTACCTGAGTAGCCTCTTGAGCATATATGCATGATATGGTTGTGGGTTGTGCATGTGTTGACAATGGAGATTTACATGAAATAATATGTCTGATCTTGTTATAATTAGGTATCGAAGAGATCCAATGATTTGTCTGTATATGTGTGGTTCTGTTAGAATGGGATCAAGGTTTATATGTTGTGGTGGTTTGGTGCATGATGGATTGGAAAGGGGTTTGCATGTGTAAAGTATCGTACTGTGAAGTAAGGATTTTGCATATTGAGTTTGAGATGGAAAAAGTGAGTTTTGGTGTGTGGTTATTTTGATGACAAGAAAGTTTTTTGCGGTGCTTAAATGTTCCATAGAAAAGGTGTTATGCAATTTCAATATGATGCTAGAGAAGAGTGCGAAGTTGTTAACTGTGAGTAAAATGTCATCAACATATGTTAATATGTACACCTGGGAGTCTTCTTGTGAGAGTATTAGTAGTGAGGGATCTGCTTTGTTTGGTTGAAAGCCTATTTGTTGTAGAAATGTTGAGAAGGTTGTAAACCATTGTCTTGATGCCTGTTTTAATCCGTAGATTGCCTTATGAAGAAGGTATATATATTCTGGAGGTTCGTTATCTTTGTAATCTTGGGATTTTCTCATATATATTGTATCCGTTAATTTTTCATATAAAAAACTGTTAGCCATATCTAATTGTATACTTCCCAATTTTTGTTAAAAGCAATAGTGATTAACATCCAAATGGTTGGAAATTTTGCTACTAGACTAAATGTTTCTAGATAATTGATCCCATATTGTTGTTTATGTCCCTGAGCTACTAGTTGTGCCTTGTATTTGACAATTGAGCCATCAAAATGAAGTTTGGTTCTGTATGTTCATTTGCATCCTAGAATAGGGGTGTTTTCGGTGGTGAAACCAGAGACCAGGTTGCTTGCTGTTGTAATGCGAGAAATTCTATTGTCATTGCTTATATCCAGTGTTAGTATTTGGATGCTTCTTAGTATGTGGTCAGATCTAGGTTGTTTTGGGTCTGAGAATGTTGGTGTAACATTTTAGTATTATTTTTTGTTTGAGTGAGCCAGTTTTGAACCTTATTATCATTGGTTATGTGCTATTGATGGTGGTATGGATGTCTGGGTTGTGGAAGAGGTTTGTGATGCCCCAAGATCAAACTTGGAAAAAATGTCAATCAATTACTCAAACAATTTACCAGAGCTATCTAAAACCTTCAATTAACGATCTAACAAACATCTATAAAATTTAAAACATCAATATACAAGTCGATTCATATCTCAAAAGGTCATGTACAATACTCAGGAACTATACTACAATCACAAGTACAGAAATCTATCCTGTCCTGAGTACAAAAGAATCAAAATCATCAAAAGAATTAAAACTTGTAGATCCGGATCAATTTCTATCTTCTGCTCCCTTGCCCTGACCTGAAAATGTCAACCACATATAATGAGTTTTACAAAGCCCAGCAGGTCACCTAATACCTATAACTAAAGTCAAAGCACGGCAATGCTATCAATATGCATGTCAATCAATCAAATCCGTACAGTCAATGAGTCAATGCAATCCGGAAATCCATAGTCAATAAAACCAGTCAATGCAGCGGCAGGCAAATCGATAAATCGACTCAATCAATCAATAATCGACAATCAAATCGATACTGTCTAATCAATACGATCTATTCAATGAAATCAATCGAGAAAAGCAATACAATAAATCTCAATCTATTCTAACAGTGAATCCATGCAGCAGTCAATACGGTGTAGAAACAGTAGCAACAACAATCCTATCAATAAATCTATAAGCAGTGATATCAATGAATCTATAGGCAGAAATCAATAATTCTATACAATGTTCATATCCATGCTATCAATGCAATATCTATATCCATCCATGTCCATATCAATGCTCAGTAGTATCAATGCTCGGTAATCAATCGATGAAATCAATGAAATCGTACGATACAGTAAATCCGATCAAATCAATAAAGCAGAAATTGATAAAGTAATAGATCCGTATATCAATACAGTAAACATGCATTCAATATGATAATACTGAACAAGTACAATCAACTGGCTATGTTGCTGTTGTAGAATCCATATTGCTGTTGTAGATATTCATACGTTGGTTTCAATAAAAAAGAGTCGTCACTCTATTGCCCGTCGGCCGCCCGTCGGCATATCTATAAACTCCTTATGACTCCCATCGTTATATCAATGATCAATGGTTTAAAGGAAAGCCAGTCGGCCCACCATCCTGTACAGGTCAAATCAATCTCCAACCAACGTTCAACCAGGTTATACGTGTTTCAGTATCAATAATCAATCAATAATTGATATTAAAGCAATCATATCAATATTCATATGCATATCAATTCAATCTAGCAATTTCAGACAAATCAGAAAAACTACGAAAATCGGGCAGAGTAACGGCAGTCGATCAAATTTAACAAAAATCCTGCAAAAACCACTAATTTTCAAATTGCACCAAATTACAGTAGAATATTCACGACATCAATATAAGACTATTATTCTATAGAATCCAAATCAATAAGCATCCTGATAATTTTGTAATCAATTAAAATTGCGTAGAACCAATTCCGACCGATAAAATCTTCGTAGAACATAGTCAAATCGTGTACAATATTCATATCTATAACATTCTAAAAGTTGTGCGGTGAAAGTTGTGTCAATACCAAATCAGGTCCAAAATTCGACTACGAAAACACAAATTCGTACACAACTCAATCAAAAATCAATATCTTCGAAAACAAAAATAGAATTCGGAGTCCTTACCACGAGATTTACACTTTTCCCAACAGCGGCGTCGGACGAAAAGCGCTCCGCGGTCTCCGAAACCCAGCTTCCCTTCTCTTTTCCTTTCTCTTTCTCTCTCTCTTCAAAATATCTGATTTTATAAAAAATGATTTTCTCTCTCCTCAAAACGAGCTGATTTACTTAAATCCATGAACTGATCGGCCCGGCCGATCGCCACATCGTCCATGACGATGTGACCAAATTCCAATCGTCCAGGACGATATTTCAGGCCGATAATTAATTTTTCTTGGACGATAAAAACCCTTGCTCACTGACTTGTGCCAAGCACTGATCGTCCCAGGACGATCAAGAATCGGCCTGGACGATCCTGTCCAGAAATCATTCCAGAAAGCACTCCAGAAATCAGCTGTTTTCAATGCACTGATCGGCCTGGATGATCTCAACATCGTCCTGGCCGATCATGGGAGGAAAATCCAATTCAGAGAGGAACAGTAAGGGAACGAGATCTCACATCGGTTGTATTGCTATAGGTGGTGGTTTGAATGATTGGGATGTGGGAGAGTTTATGTTTGTGGTGTTTACTATGGTGGGTATGTGTGGTGTATGTGTATATGGATGGATGACAAAATGGTTAGTCCGTATAATTGTGGTGGGTTGTGTAATGGGTGTAAGAAGATAAGGGTTATTTGGGAAGGTGGGTTTTGGTGATTCTGGTGTGCTGAGTTTGGCAAAATGAAAGATGTTTTCATGAGATGTTACGTGTCGTGAGATGGTTATATGGTTGGCATTTGGGTTTAGGCATTTGTATCCTTTGTGGGATGTCGAATATCCCACGAAGATACATGATTTAGCTCTTGGGGCCAATTTGTGTCTGTTGTGTGGGGGAATCCAGGGGAAGCATTCACAATCAAAAGTTCTTAATATTAAGTAGATATGAGGCAGTGAGAACAACATTGGTCAGTATGAACATGGTACTGATTTAGTGTTTAACATAGTTCTTGTTGTTTCAATCAGATGTATATGTTTCCTTTTAGCTGTACCGTTCTATTCTGGAGTGTATGGACATGATATTTGGTGTATGATCCCCTATTTTTGTAAGTAGATTTGTAGTGTTCTGTTTACATATTCTGTTCCCCCATATGGGAATTTTTGTAAGTAGAATTGTAGTGCTATTCCAATTTGTATGGTGTTCGTTCCATTGTATGGTATGGGGTCGTCTAATGTGAGATTGTTGATATCATTTGTAAGGTGAGATGTGGCACCTGAGTCTAGATGCCAGTCAGAATTTGGATTGTCATTGGTGACTGTAAGAACTGGCTTTTTATGATGAGGAGATGTAATTAATGTTGAATATGTGCCAACAATTATTGGTTGAATGACCTTTCTTATTACAAATTTGACACCGTTGTGGCTGCTGGTTGTTTGATTGAACATTCTGGTAATTAAATCTACCTCTTCCTCTTCTTCCTCTTTCTCTTTGAATACAGTGTAGTATTTTGATCTGGGGGATTATACTGTCGTGTTGCTTATGCATTGAGGTTAATCTTCTCAATGATCAAGAATGCATATAGATCATCAAGATTGATTGGTTGTACTATAGTACGAATGGTGCTTTTGAATGACTGATATGTTGGAGGTAAGCCATTCAAGGTGTATAGAATTATATCTTCTTTGTCGATGTTGGCTCTTGCCGTTGCTATTTTGTCTACCAATGTCTTGACTTCATTTAGATATTCAGCCATATTTTGTTGTTTCATTGAAACATTGTGTAATTCATTTTTTAGCTAAATTACTCTTGATCTGTTTGAAGCTTGTAATCTTCTTTCAATAGTATTCCAAATTGCAACATATGATTCTAGGTGAAGAACGTAGGGTAAAATGGCTGAAGAAATGGTGGAGCAAAGGGCTGCTGCAAGGTTTTGATCAATCAAAATCCATTCGGTGTATTTTGGATTGATGGCTATGGATCAGTCACTGGATTGCTGGAGGCGATTTAATGGTGAGGTATTGGAATCAATAAAACTAATAAATCCATTTGCTCGTAATAGTTTTGTGACTTGTGATTTCTATATGGGGTAGTTATCGTTTGATAAATGGGTGGGTACTATAGTTTTGATATTTGAGATAACGAATTTCAAGGTTGCAGGTATAATGCAAGAATCTATGCTTGGTTCAGATGCTGAATTTTTAGTTTGAGAGGAAGAAGATTGAGCCATGGAAGGTGACAAGATGACTTACTTTTTTGATCTTGCGTGTGTGTAAAGGATCTTGACTCTGATACCATAAAGAAGAATCAGACAAAGGAAATGATGATTTCAGTTCATTGTATTATCAATATATGTTGCATTTATTGCCTATTGTACATTTCTATTTATAGTGTTACAAATGATACATATGTGGCTGATATTTGTTCCTTATATGTGGCTGAGATTTGTTTCTTGTTTGTACACGTGGACTGTCATGATAGTGTGCATGTGATAGTTGTAAATCGGCTGTGATCGTTCGGTCCTTTTTAGTGACTCTCTTGATTCTTGTCAAAATTGTATATTTATTCACTTTTTTTTGTCAAATTTCATATTATGTCGACAATTAATCTAATGTTGGGAATGAAATAAGTTTTTTTATTATTATTAATGTTTTGTTTGTGACATTTTTTTTTATTGTTTTCTAAAGTAAATTTTTAATACAAATTTTAAAGTTAGAAAGTTCCTTTAAAAATAGTTAAAAAGTTGTGACAAATGAAACAAAAAAGTAACCTATTTTTGCTAAATATAGTTCGAGGGGTCGTTGTTTTGTATAGATCAAGGCTATGTTCTAGGTTTTACGTTGAGGTTGGATCACGAAGGTTTTAAGACTTAATGCATGATTTGATTAAGCAAACTGAAATCCACAATCCAGAGCTTTTATAGTTGGAGGTTGCACTTGTTTTAACTGGGATTTTGCTTAGTCCAACTTATAGGATTTAGGCTTCGTCCAAGACATTTTTTTTATGAAGCTTTTTAGTACAAAATTTTTTATTAAAAAATTATTTTAGAAGATAGTAAGAAAGTAATTCCGAACGAAACTTTATTGGCCATCTGAAAACCAACAGGCCTCTAATTGGTGCCACTTGGATTGCAGTCATTTAGTCTTGCTTGAAATTGCTGGACTTTTTAGTAGAATTTTTTATTAGAATATTATTTTAGAAATCAATAAATATATATATATATACATAATACATTTGTACTAAATTTAAAATATATCTGAATTATAAATACACTCAAACAAATATTTAATAATTACCTGATTTATTATTAAGTAAATTTAGAAAATATATTTATGTATTAGGTTGGAAGAAAAATGAATTGTAAATATTTGCATGCGAGGAGGCCAGGTAGGGCACGCCACATACGTCATAGCTGGAGTATCTGGATAATCGTTAAAAGTTTTTCCGCGCTTGAAGTTCACGAGATATGGAGGATTGATGGCGAGGTTGCTTAGTGGGTTTGTGCTGATACATGATTTCACGAGGGTGTCGCAATGATGGGAGTTTTCCCTATGGAAATATATAAAAGTTGCTAGGAAATTTCACAATATAGTTGAACATATCTATCTTAATGAGCTCAACTCCATTCATTGGATAGATTAAAGTCGATGAAGGCCATTGATATTGTGCTTTGAAAATCCAAAAGTTCATTGTTCTATGTTTACAACCCAAAAATTAATCTATTTCTACATTGATAGAAAAAATATAGCCCAAATATTTTAGTCAAAAATTTTGTTGGAATGAGTCTTAAAATTATATTGAAGAGTGTAATATATTTTTTGAATGATTATTCATTTATTATTCTTCTTCTAAAATAAATTTAATGACTTTAAAATACATATTGATCAAATTTTTTTCATAATGAACTATCATGAGAAAGAAAGAGAGAATGTATTGTAGAACTTGTGATGGACCTTTATTTTTTTTTTAAACATTTAGGTCAATTAAGACAAATCACAGACACACAGGGGCAGAATCAGCCTTAGTTCTCATAAGGGTCAAGTGACAAACTTATTAAAAAAATAAAAATATATATAAGGGTGCAAAAATAATTTATTTTGCACATAATTAATTTTCACAAACTTGTTTGTTAGTGTTAGAAAAAGTTCAACATAATCGGATGAAAATAGCAGGATGCCAAGAAGCTTTTCGATTTTTGGAGGGGCAAATTGAGTGAAAAAAAAGGTCGGCTTAGGGCAAAAAATAAAATTCGGGGGAGGGGGGATGCGAGACTCCAATCAAGATGAATTAGATGCTTATGTTGGATTTACTAATACAAACATGTGGTGTAGGAGTAATTAAGACTTCGTTTGAAATAATTTTTCGTCATTACTTTTATGTTGCTTTCATTAATTATTTATTTATTTTTTTTAAAGCAATAAAAAGTTTTTTTAAAAGCAATAAAAAGATAATCTCAATTCTCAAACACGAAATCTAGATGTTGAAATATATATGAAGAATCGAATTGCATAAAGATTCCCCTTAAGTAACGTACCTTGTTCGAGTTGATGAAAAGCGAATGGCCTCATGATGGCATTTGCATTTATGTCCTTTCATTCTTTTAGCTGCATTTGCGTTAAATACAAGGTAAAGCTTTAATAAAAATTAATAGATTTGATGATTTCTTTACGTGAGCTGATGGTCCCCATTGCCCAGAAAGTGCATGAAATTTCCAATTGTTGTCGTCATCCTCAATCCTCAATATATGGAGAAATTATTCTGTGTAAAGGTCTGACGAGAAAAATTATTCAAATTGTAAGTATACATACTGTATATATAAAAATTTAATACACACTATATACAAATTTATGCACAGTATGAACACTTACATGTCCAAGGGGCGGACCTATGCTTTCTTGATGGCCACCCTCAAAATTTTAATAAATTAATTTTAGTAATGATATTTTAGGCTAGGGGTGTCAATTTTTGACACGACACGAAAACCCGACCCGGACCCGACCCGGACCCGCCGGGTTGGACCTGACCCGATTTCAAAACGGGTCGGGTTCGGTTTCCAGAAATCGACCCGTTTCAAAAACGGGTCGGGTTCGGGTTGACCCGGCGGGTTGCCGGGTCAACCCGCCAACCCGTTTAATTCAAAAAATTTCGAAATCCTGCCCGCTGCCCCGGCCCCCTGCCCGCTGCCCCCGCCCCCTGCCCGCTGCCCTGCTGCTCCGCTGCCACGCGCCGCTGCCCGCCCCGCTGCCCCCGCTGCCCGCCCCGCTGCCCGCCCGCTGCGTGCTGCCACGCGTGACGCGACGCTGCCCCGCTGCCCCCGCCGCGTGCCGCGTGCCGCGCGCTGCCCCGCTGCCCCGCCGCGTGCCGCGCGCTGCCGCATGCCGCGAGCCGCCGCGCGCTGCCGCCGATGCCTGCTGTCGCGCGCTTCCGCCGTCGCGGTGCCGGGTCGTGTCGGGTCAACCCGCCAACCCGCCGGGTCGGGTCCGGGTTCGGATTTTCGACCCGTTTCTCTACCCGGGTCGGGTTAGGGTTGACCCGTTTTCCACCCGGGTCAGTTCGGGTTCGACCCGAACCCGACCCGTGACCCGAAATTGACACCCCTATTTTAGGCAGTTTTGATATTTTAGATAATTCATCCCCCATCCGCAACCCTATTTTGCCTAAATAACATTATATAAGAAAATGTTTTTTTTTTTTTTTGAAAATTCATTTAAGTTGTATAAGACAGTTGAAACTTATATATTTTATTTAAAATAGAAAATTATACACAATAGCTACAATTTATATAGATTTATTATTTTAGCATTAACTGTAACAGTTACTATTGCTATAGTTGATAGAACATTTTCTGTAATGAGAATCGTCAAATATCAATTGCGGAGTATGATATATGATGATAGACTCAATGAATGTCTAGTACCTTACATTGAAAAAAATGTGTTCAATTTGATTCTTAATGAAATTATAATGCAACATTATCAAAAAAATGTAAACTAGATTGATAAGGTTGTAATCAATTTTCAATTTATCAATTATAATCAAATGCAAAATGTTGATTTGAATTATATATTCATTTTTTTTAAATATTAGTTCATTTATATGAAAATTTTGCTCTCTTAAATTTGAGGCTGATTCCGCCACTACATATGTCTGAAAGGTTCTTCCCGTGCAGACTCCATACATAATAATTTCTCCAATATGTGATACATTTGAGCTGTTTTTCTTATTTTTCAATAAAAATTAAAATAAAAATAATATTAAAAAAATGTTCTATTATTGCATGCATATTTACAACTTTGCCTTGTATTTTAATCTCTGCTGCCAACATTCATAATTCCATTAATTATTTGATAGAATCATAGACTGGACAAAAACTATATGCTTTTGTGTCGCAGAAAAGCAAAATCATGTGATATAAAGCAAATATCCATACAGAATACATCGCGAGTAGGCTCCACCTGAACACTATAAAGATATTCCCCCGTCATGTAACTTTAATTAAATTAACCAGACATGAATCCAAAGTCAAAAAAGGAGATTAATTAGTTCAACAATCTCCTCAGGAGGCTCATTACCACCAAATCTCCGATATGATGCTTAATTATTGCACTAATTAATCCATCTGATCATGACACCCTCTAATTATGTGTTTATGGTATGCAATGCATGCCGACATTGTGCTTCTAGACTCATGAGCATCTTTCCAATTACAAAGTCGACTTATATCATTTAAATTAATATTTTTTCCTAATTATTATACGTTTTTAATTTTATTATTTAAAATTAATTATATGGGTTAACAATATATATTAAAATCATTTAAATTAATTTAGATGAGCTCGCGACTCGTTTACATTCATATATGTATATATATAATTTTAACAATATATAAATTTGTTGCAAGCGAGAATATATGCGGCCGTAGAGTAAGAAAATAAAGTGTTTTAAAAATGTATGTATATCTGACACACTAACAAATAGTTGAGAGAGAGAAAAACATTAGATATTTTTACGTGGAAAATCCAGAAAGGGAAAAACCACAGGACTTGGCCTAGATGAACAAAATTATAAAAACTTTGATATAATAACTATTATTAAAAATATATTTAGGAAGCTCAAAAATTAAAGATTTGCACAAATAAATTATTATTATTATTATTCACGTGTGATTGCATTTCAGGTCCATCGAGAGATTTGCCAAATACATTTTTATGAAATAAAGACGATGTTTTTTTTTAAATACAAAAGAACAATTTTATTAAAAAGAGTCAACGGTTACAGCCTCCAGATGGCAAACCAGAAAAGAAAAAGGCAAAATACATTGAACATTGAACTCAGTATTTGGCAGAGGCTCCCAGCGTCCCATTCGCCCCGCACGAACCATCCAATAAGGTGAAAGAAGCGCCCAGTGATCGACCAACATTACGAAAAGCTCCAAAGGTTGCCGCCAGCAAAGCGGCGAGGACGCGAGCCCCTACCCATCACTGTCCCCAAAAATTCCCACAGCGGCTACAGAAAGAAACATAACCCGAAGAGCAAAGAAAATATACCAAAATACGAACAAATAATCAACGTCTATGCCGGCCCATTCCACGCCCCCTCTCATGAGAAACAATCGAACGACCTGGTCTAACCCGAACCAGAGAGAAATCATTTCCAGGGTCAGATCCCCCGCAAAAATTCGGCGAAATGAAACCACAATCCGAGTGCTCAGAATCAAATTCATCATCAGAAGAAACCTGCAACCAATCCACTTGATCCCTCATATCATTCAAATGGTTAACCATATTGATCGTTTTCACCATGTGAACCGGAACATTAACAAAATTTTTGGAGCACACACAAATCCCATTTAAATTCTCCACTGGCACACACTCAGTATTATTAACAGCATTCACGTCCGGTAAATCAGAGACAACAATCGGTTCTATAGACCCATTCACAACATTGCACAACTTCCCTACACTACAAGTGTTATCAACCGGAGAGCACAAAGGAGAAGACCCGACCCATCATCATTAATAGGAACAATATCATCCACCAACCCGATAGGCTCATCCAACACAAAAGGAGAAGCCACAGCTTCATTAGACGGAACAATCACAGATGATGTTGAATTGCCTCAAATGACTAATTCAAACAAGTCGAAATCAGAAGAAATAATATATAAATTAATCTACTTTTGTGACTTTTTTTTATTTTGTGGCCTACATGACGTAGCAATCCATCTAGACTATTGGTCCTTCCACTAATTTTAACAATTCCATTTGAAATTTATGTATTTCAATAAAATTAAGCTTCATCCAAAACTTTTAAATTTAGGCTTCGTTTGGGGCGGCATTTTTATTGCTTTCTAAAACGGAGTTTTAGTACAAAAATAAAAAAAAATTGTACTAAAACTCCGTTTTAGAAAGCAATACAAAAGCTGTCCCAAACGAAGCCTTAATCCAATAAAAATTGAATTATAGATTTTAAATAGCCTCCAGCTTTCTACCATAGTTCTATTTTAAACTCCATATGCGCTAGGGTAGATTTGCGCTCAATTGAGATAATTGTCATCCAAAATTCTATGCTGCTCAGAATTAGGGGTTGTTTGGTTGTAAGATTTGAGCATGATTTAGCCTAAATCCTGCCAAGTAGCAAAATTGACACTTCAAATCTATATAAACACAAATCCAGTTCTTTTGCTCTTTTAGCTTAAATCTCAAATTTAATGGATCTTGTAGTTTGGGGAATTTTGGGGATCTAGATGAAGAACTGTGCGAATGGGGAAAAAGATCATTACATTCACGATGAGCAAATCAAGTGGAGAAGAGAACTAGCCAATTGGATGATAAGTAATTATAGTTGATATTTTGTTCCTCGTGTAAAGATTAGAACTTAAATATTTTTTTTTATTATTTCATTGATTTAATATTTAATTAAAAGCATATTCAATGAAAGTTGAAATATCATAGAAAAATTATTTTGATCGGTCATGAATCTCGAAGCAAAATAAAGTTAGAAACTTAAAAAATTTAATATGGGGCCATCTTAACTCTGATTTTAGCAAACTTATAGTCGGACTGAATGTCTCGAAAATACGAGCCCAACGACACCAAATTCGACCCAATCCGAACTCAAATGGATCTAGATCAAAGACCTGAAGCATATTTGGAAGGTTCAAATCATAATTTAGATTACCATACAGTTTTCAAACATGACATGCTTATAGTCGAATCAAGTGGCTTGACGAGACAAATCCAACAAGCCCAAGATTGTCAAATTTTGATAACATTAAGCCTTTCAAATGCCTAAAAAACGGTCCACAATCAACTGATTCAACTTCGGCAGTTCATTCAAACCACTCCCAATTTACCCTTGATCTTCCTTCTATTTAGTGATGTCACTCATAGAAAATTATAAATAGACATCTCATTTCTCATGGAAGGGGGACCTAAGAAAGAAGAGGAAGATAAGGAAGAGAGTTCTCTTGTCACCAGACTCATCCTCGACCATCGTCGAATTTATGCCCGGCCACCAACTATCGCCGGATCTATGCCTGACTACCAAATAACGCTGAATTCTTCCCGACCACCAACTAATGCCGAAATTCTGCTCAGCCACTAACTGACGCCAGACATATACCCGTCCACCGACTAACACTGAACTTACACTCGATCACCGACTAATGCCGGACTTCCACTCGGTCGTCGACTGTCGCAAGACCTCCACCCTGCTTTCATTGATTATTGGGCTTCCATCAGACTACAGTCTTTTTGACTTCTGTCGCCCGTCTATTATGATCCTTCCGACCCACGCCACATGCTGACTATGGTCCTTCTGACCTTCTACGCCAAACAACGCTCCTTCTGACCTCCGTCTCCCGCCGACTATGATTATTCCGACCATCGTCACTAGAGAACGATCCTTTCGACCTCCGTCGCCGGCTTACTACGATCCTTTAGATTTCCGCATCCTAACAACGGTCTTTCCGACCTTCGTCGCCCACCGACTTTGGTCCTTCAGACCTCCGTCGCCCGTTGACTACATTCCTTACGATCTCCATCGCCAGACAATGATCTTTCTGACCTCCGTCGTCTGCCGACTACGGTCCTTTCGACCACTATCACTCGAGTACGATCTTTCCAACCTTAATCTCCCACAGACTATGGTCCTTCTGGCCCAAAAAAATACATCAATAGTGATTCTTCATATTCCCACCATGTAATGCACTCCATATGATGTATATTTGTTGCATCAGGCCAAGGCCTTCCTCCGCAAGGAAGGCCCTCATTTTTAATCAATTACAAATACTAATAAATTCATTCAATTTTGGTCAAGCCCCATGGTTTTTCCCCTATTCAGGATTTTCCACGTAAAAATCTCGATGTCTCTTATAAATGTTGAACCATCTATTTTATCTGATTGTGTGCTAGATCTTGTACTAAGTTAAGACGTTAAACTATATGTTTCTCTATCGTCGTAAATATTTCAGGACGTAACAAAAGTAATGATGCAACATTATAAAAAATATAAAATAGGTTGAAAAAGCGTGTAAGTATTGTTCAATTCATTAATTATAATTACATATTAGATTTTACTTTGAATCATTTGAATGACTAATTCCACCCTTGCATATGCTGATATGCATAATAATTAAAATTTCATTTAGATAATATTTTCGGTTTCATATCTTAAATATATCATTTAATATTTATAATAATAGAGTTATCAATCTTAGACTTGATTTGAAATGGCTTTCTTTCTGCTTTTTAAACCAACTTTTTTGTATAAAACTAAAAAGGTGCTTTATAGAAAATAGCATGAAAGCCGTCTCAAACTAAGCATAAATATCACTTTAAGGAGCAGTAAGAAATCCATCTTAAACGAAGCCTAAATTATCAAAATTAATATTGTAATAATTTAGATGAAAAATATAATGAAGCAAAATGAAATTAAAACAAAGTCTAGAAAGCTTGAATTCAAAAATTTTGTGAAAAGATCCGTATACGATATGTTAAGAATGATTTACATATTTACCAAATCAACCGTACTCGTTTGCATCCTTCGATTGCATCTGAAGCATATTGCAAATTTGATGGAAGAGAGACTCGCATCACGTGGGAAGAATTATTATGCGAGGAAAAAAAATCCATTCGTTTAAGTATTATATTATTTATATTAATAATAATGTAGACTAACACAACTAACAATATAGATGCATAAATAATTTATGAGTTATACTCACTCATAATACCCTGTTATCAGGCACAATTGAATTTCTAGCTAACATGTGAAGGAAGCTTGTCTTTAGTGGTGGATTTTGATACGGCGTAATGATTAAATATTTGCAAGTAAGAAAATATAAATATAATATATACAATATATTATACATATAACATTTATAATTAATATATCATCAAACAATTATCTTGATCAGGCATGAATCTCGAGGAAAAATCAAGTTGGAAACTTCTAAAATTAAAATTGGGACCATCCAAACTCCGTTTTTAACAAACTTACAGTCGAACTGATCGAGATTCTCTCTTGCCATCAAACTTCTCCTCGACTACTGTCCGGACTTTCGTTGGACAACCAACTGATGCTGGATTTCTGTCGGACAACCAACTGATGCTGGATTTCCGTCGGACCACCAACTAACGTCAGGATTTCTACCAGACCACTAACTGACGCTTGGACTTTTGCCGAACCACCGAATGACACTGAAATTCTGCCCGGCCACCGATTGACACTGGATTTACACTCATCCGCCGACTGATATCGTACTTCCACCCGGATTCAAATTATTTTTGGACTTCCACCCGACGATGGTCGACTACGGTCTTTCCGACCTCAGTCCTCAGACAACGGTCTTTATAACCTCTGTCGCCCGCTGACTAACGATCCTTCAAACATCCGTCGCCTGACAATGGTCTTTCTGACCTCTATCGCTCGTCAACTATGGTGTAAGACCTTGTTCCTTTGCTGTAGCTGCTGGAAAGTGATTTTTCCTCCCAGGATCGGCCAGGACGAAGTTTGGATCGTCCAGGCCGATCAGTGCATTGAAAATAGCTGATTTCTGGAGTGCTTTCTGGAATGATTTCTGGACGAAATCGTCCAGGCCGATCGAGGTATCGTCCCGGGACGATCAGTGGATGGCACAAGTCAGTGAGTAGGGGTTTTTATCGCCTATGAACAGTAATTATCATCCTGAAAAATCGTCCCAGGACGATGGGAATTTGGTCTGATCGTCCAGGACGATCGAGACGATCGGCCGGGCCGATATGAGCATTACTTAAGGGAAATGAGCTCGTTTTGAGGAGAGAGAAAAAATCATTTTATAAATCAGATATTTTGAGGAGAGAGAAGGAGCGGAAAAGCAAAGGGAAAAGTTCGATTTCGAGGCCCGCGGAGCGATTTTCGTCGTTCGTTGCTGTTGGATATTGTGTTTGTCTCGCTGTAAGGATTCCGAACCCTACTTCTGTTTTCGAAGATTTCGAGGTTTTGTAAAATGGTGCTCAGATTTGTGTTTTTGTAAGTGATTTTCGTACCTGATTTGGTACTGGCGAAGATTTCACCGCATAACTTTTGGTATGCTGTAGATATGATTATTCTGCACGTTTTGATTATTTTCTGGAAGATTTCGTCCGGTTCGTTTTGATTTTGCGGGGTTTTATTTTGACTGCAAATTATTATGATGTCCGAATTGGTTTGAGCAGTAGAAGAATAGTCTTATAATGTTACTGTGCACGTTCTGTATTAATTTGGTGAATTGTGATTTTTGGAGATTTTTGTGTAATTTCGATAGACTATCGTTACTCTGCCCGATTTTCGTACGATTTCTGATTCGGTTGAAATTGATTGATTGAATTGATATGCGTATAATTATTGATGTGATCGTCTTCGATTTCTTTAATATTGCTTATTGCATCGATTATAGCATTGATTGATTGTCACTGAAAGACAAGTGGGAACCTGGTTGAACGTTGGTTGAAGATTGATCGATACCTGTACAAGATGGTGGGCCGACGGGCTTTCCTTTAAATCATAGACCATAGATCATCGATATAACGATTGGGAGTTATAAGGAGTTTTATATGCCGACGGGCGGCCGACGGGCAAAAGAGTGACGACTCTTCTTGATAGAACCAACGTGCGGATAACTACAACAGCATCATTGAACGAACTACAACAGCATCATTGATCATTGATAATAGCTAGTGTTTGTGCTTGTCGAGTAAGACCATTGTATGGATTTCCGGATATGCATTGATTTATCGATTTCTGACTGATTTATTGATATTGATGGATTTATCGAATTGACTTACTATTGTACGGATTCATTGATTTCATTGAATGATCATTGAGCATTGATACTACTTGACTATTGATCATTGATATTGATATGGACATGGACGGCATAGATTCATAGACTCATTGATACTATTGGTTCAGCATTGATTTGACTTGCTACTGTTGATTTATCGTATTGCTTTTCTGTTTGATGTTATCGACTTGATTGCTTCATAGATACCGGCACTGATATTGATATGGATTCTACGTATTGATTCATAGAGATTGACACTGATATTGATACATTGAGTCGTCGTACCGGTTCTCGATCGATTGATTGATTGGATGGATTGTTGTCGTATGGATTTGATTTATCGTAGAATTGATTTCTATTGACCTGATGATTTCATTGTATAGATTTGTTTTCAATTGCTAGGTTGCTTATTGAGTTGATTCGATTGTTCTATGAATTTCCCTGCTGTTAGATGTAATTGACTGGAAAGTGCTTTATTGATTGAGATGATTTCCTTACTGTAGCATCATACGTCGTCATTATAGAATCTGTCGTTGATTGACTGGTTTGCAAAAGTACGTTCTGACACGAGTTCCTTATTGAATTAATTGACGCTATCGGTTGCTAGTAATTGATACAGATATCCTATTGATTTGACTGATGATATAGATACACTGATTTGATTAGACGACACGACTGATCGAATTGATAGTATTGATAGTGTTGATTGATAGACACTGCTACAAGGATAGATATTGATTGGAAGCACTTACCGATTTGATTTCGATTTACCGATGTTTTTACCACTGCATTGATTATTGACTATTGATTTACGTACTGCATTGACTACTGATTTGATTTCCGCTGTTCAGACTTGATTTCATTGACGATGGATTTCCGTATTGCATAGACTCATTGACCATTGATTGATTTGATTTCATTAACCTGCATATTGATAGCATCGCCGTGCTTTGATTTCAGTTGTAGGCTTTGGTGACCTGCTGGGCTTTGTAAGCTCATTATATGTGGTTAATGATTTCAGGTGCAGGACCTCCAGTTTGAAGATCTTTCTGTCGAGTTCAGCCTTTTGTTTTGCAGCCTTTGGTAGGCTTTCTTTTGTAGCCGGTGTGGCTAGTGTAGATATTTCTTTTGGACTCTTTTGTCACTTCACTGTTTGTACTATATGTGAATTATAGTATCTGCTGTAGTTTCTTTTCTGTAATGTAATTATTTCTGGCTCTGGATATATGTTGGTATGGATTGACATGAATGACAGTTGAAGAAATCGATAAAAAGAAAAAAAAAAGAAAGAACGATCAGATGAATCCTTTCGCTACACGGATCTTGGGTTGTTACAATTGGTATCAGAGCGAGTGTAGTGAAAAGGATTTGATTATATCCAGAGATGATGATTGCATTATTTGATTTGATTTGTTTTGTTAGACGTATTTGATTTCCGCGGTTTTGATTGGAATGATTTGTATTGATCAGGCAAATGGATCCGAAAGGCAAAAAGATTAAGTCTGAGCCTGCTGCTAACCTCCCTCTCACATCTGAAAATATGAATAAATTTGCTGATATGGTTGCTCAGATGGTGAGTGACAAGCTAGCGAAACGCTCTGGGCGTAGCAAGAAAAGCGGGGAAAGTAGCAAAGCAAGAATTAATGTTTGTACGTTTTGTGGAAAGAGACACTCGGGACAGTGTTATCGAAGAACAGGGCAATGCTTCCGATGTGGTGCACATGGACATAGAATGACTGAGTGCCCGAGTTCTGAACTTAGGCAAGGACCTGTTCTGACTGTTCAGACTGGAAATGTACAAGCCATGATGGAAGATGTTCCTTCCGTGCCTGCTGGTGAGACTGGTACGAGTTTAGTTTATTGTTTGTTCTGATGTGTTTTGTTCGATTTTCCGATAGATCGGATTTGTTTTGCTTTGTTTTGTTTTGTTTTGTTCTGGACACGTTAGGGAAATGTCGGGACGACATTTTTCTAAGGTGGGGAGATTGTAAGACCTTGTTCCTTTGCTGTAGCTGCTGGAAAGTGATTTTTCCTCCCAGGATCGGCCAGGACGAAGTTTGGATCGTCCAGGCCGATCAGTGCATTGAAAATAGCTGATTTCTGGAGTGCTTTCTGGAATGATTTCTGGACGAAATCGTCCAGGCCGATCGAGGTATCGTCCCGGGACGATCAGTGGATGGCACAAGTCAGTGAGTAGGGGTTTTTATCGCCTATGAACAGTAATTATCGTCCTGAAAAATCGTCCCAGGACGATGGGAATTTGGTCTGATCGTCCAGGACGATCGAGACGATCGGCCGGGCCGATATGAGCATTACTTAAGGGAAATGAGCTCGTTTTGAGGAGAGAGAAAAAATCATTTTATAAATCAGATATTTTGAGGAGAGAGAAGGAGCGGAAAAGCAAAGGAAAAAGTTCGATTTCGAGGCCCGCGGAGCGATTTTCGTCGTTCGTTGCTGTTGGATATTGTGTTTGTCTCGCTGTAAGGATTCCGAACCCTACTTCTGTTTTCGAAGATTTCGAGGTTTTGTAAAATGGTGCTCAGATTTGTGTTTTTGTAAGTGATTTTCGTACCTGATTTGGTACTGGCGAAGATTTCACCGCATAACTTTTGGTATGCTGTAGATATGATTATTCTGCACGTTTTGATTATTTTCTGGAAGATTTCGTCCGGTTCGTTTTGATTTTGCGGGGTTTTATTTTGACTGCAAATTATTATGATGTCCGAATTGGTTTGAGCAGTAGAAGAATAGTCTTATAATGTTACTGTGCACGTTCTGTATTAATTTGGTGAATTGTGATTTTTGGAGATTTTTGTGTAATTTCGATAGACTATCGTTACTCTGCCCGATTTTCGTACGATTTCTGATTCGGTTGAAATTGATTGATTGAATTGATATGCGTATAATTATTGATGTGATCGTCTTCGATTTCTTTAATATTGCTTATTGCATCGATTATAGCATTGATTGATTGTCACTGAAAGACAAGTGGGAACCTGGTTGAACGTTGGTTGAAGATTGATCGATACCTGTACAGGATGGTGGGCCGGCGGGCTTTCCTTTAAATCATAGACCATAGATCATCGATATAACGATTGGGAGTTATAAGGAGTTTTATATGCCGACGGGCGGCCAACGGGCAAAAGAGTGACGACTCTTCTTGATAGAACCAACGTGCGGATAACTACAACAGCATCATTGAACGAACTACAACAGCATCATTGATCATTGATAATAGCTAGTGTTTGTGCTTGTCGAGTAAGACCATTGTATGGATTTCCGGATATGCATTGATTTATCGATTTCTGACTGATTTATTGATATTGATGGATTTATCGAATTGACTTACTATTGTACGGATTCATTGATTTCATTGAATGATCATTGAGCATTGATACTACTTGACTATTGATCATTGATATTGATATGGACATGGACGGCATAGATTCATAGACTCATTGATACTATTGGTTCAGCATTGATTTGACTTGCTACTGTTGATTTATCGTATTGCTTTTCTGTTTGATGTTATCGACTTGATTGCTTCATAGATACCGGCACTGATATTGATATGGATTCTACGTATTGATTCATAGAGATTGACACTGATATTGATACATTGAGTCGTCGTACCAGTTCTCGATCGATTGATTGATTGGATGGATTGTTGTCATATGGATTTGATTTATCGTAGAATTGATTTCTATTGACCTGATGATTTCATTGTATAGATTTGTTTTCAATTGCTAGGTTGCTTATTGAGTTGATTCGATTGTTCTATGAATTTCCCTGCTGTTAGATGTAATTGACTGGAAAGTGCTTTATTGATTGAGATGATCTCCTTACTGTAGCATCATACGTCGTCATTATAGAATCTGTCGTTGATTGACTGGTTTGCAAAAGTACGTTCTGACACGAGTTCCTTATTGAATTAATTGACGCTATCGGTTGCTAGTAATTGATACAGATATCCTATTGATTTGACTGATGATATAGATACACTGATTTGATTAGACGACACGACTGATCGAATTGATAGTATTGATAGTGTTGATTGATAGACACTGCTACAAGGATAGATATTGATTGGAAGCACTTACCGATTTGATTTCGATTTACCGATGTTTTTACCACTGCATTGATTATTGACTATTGATTTACGTACTGCATTGACTACTGATTTGATTTCCGCTGTTCAGACTTGATTTCATTGACGATGGATTTCCGTATTGCATAGACTCATTGACCATTGATTGATTTGATTTCATTAACCTGCATATTGATAGCATCGTCGTGCTTTGATTTCAGTTGTAGGCTTTGGTGACCTGCTGGGCTTTGTAAGCTCATTATATGTGGTTAATGATTTCAGGTGCAGGACCTCCAGTTTGAAGATCTTTCTGTCGAGTTCAGCCTTTTGTTTTGCAGCCTTTTGTAGGCTTTCTTTTGTAGCCGGTGTGGCTAGTGTAGATATTTCTTTTGGACTCTTTTGTCACTTCACTGTTTGTACTATATGTGAATTATAGTATCTGCTGTAGTTTCTTTTCTGTAATGTAATTATTTCTGGCTCTGGATATATGTTGGTATGGATTGACATGAATGACAGTTGAAGAAACCGATAAAAAGAAAAAAAAAAAAGAACGATCAGATGAATCCTTTCGCTACACGGATCTTGGGTTGTTACATATGGTCCTTCCGACCACCCTCACCCGACTACGGTATTTCCAACCTTTGTCACTTGCTGACTACGATCATTCCTACCTCAGTTGCTCGAAAACAGTCTTTACGGCCTATGTCGCCTTCTGCCCATGGTCCTTCCGACCTCCGTCATCTGACAACGATCTTTCTGACCTCCATTGCCCGCCGACAATGGTTCTTCCTACCATCGTCACCCGAATACGATCTTTCCAACATTCATCGTCTGCCGACTATATGGTCCTGCCAACCAAACGAACCTTTCAATTCTTATTCTTTCAATTTCCACCATATAATGCACTTTATATGATGTACACTTGTTACATCAAGCCAAGACTTTCCCTCCAAGAAAGTGGCGCATTTGTAATCAACTGCAAATACTAGTGGATTCATTCAAACTAGGATAAACCCCATTATTTTTCCCATCTTAAGGGTTTTCCACATAAAATTTTCTTCTCTTATAAATGTTGCACCTTCTCTCTTATATGATTTTGTGTTGGATCTTCGTATAAAGCTAAGACGTAAATTTTATATTTCTCTACCATCACGAATATTTCAGGATGCAACAATTTGGTGCCGTATGCAACGGTAAAAGCTGGCGGCTAAACTGCCGACTAAACCGCCGTTAAAACCGGCGGTTAAAGCTGCCGGTTAAAACCGCCGGTAATCGGCATTTTTCCTGTAGTGTGTGGTTCTTGACTGGGAGATAATTTTTGCTCCAACCTCAAAAGGTCGTTCATGTTAACTTCCTGACATCAACTATTACTACATCAATTTCATAGGGAATCAGATGCGGACTGGGGGGCAACTTGGTCAAGAAGATCTCCCTAACTCTTTCAATATCCAAGACGATATCTCGGAATCATCTTTTTGCAAATGCAACAATGCTTCCTATGCTAATTTCATAATCATCTTTAAAAAACACGTCACTCTTCCCTAGACCCTTAATTAAAATAATTAAAATAACCCCAATTTTTTAACATACATATAATGACCAGACAAGCTTTAATTTAGCATATCAATTTTCTTAGGATTCCAAAATCTGAGAGAAAAAGAAAGAAAGAGACCCCTACATTTTTTTTTAAAAAAAATTAATAAATATGGCGGCCTTCTGTCCACTCTGTTAGTTTGAGATTGTGAAATTATGTAGAAAGCACAATAAATTCTTTAAAAAAATATATATATACGTACATAAATATAAGCGGCCTAAAAAATGCAGCAAAACCTTATAGTTTATGTATAATTTGAAATCGTTTATTTAAAAAATACATAAACAATTGAATAATAATAATATATCAAGTATTTAAGAAGTTTGGATATAATTAATAAGCTATATAAAATTCGCTTGATCAAATATGAATCTCGATAATGCATCAAAATTGAAAACTTCTAAAATTAAGATACGGACTATTTGATCTGATTTCAATTGTTTTATGTTTAAATTGAATGCCTTAAGGCTTATTTGGGATGGTTTTTTATTGCTTCTTAAAGCAGCTTTTTATTACAAAAATTAAAAATTTTGTATTTAAAAATTATTTTAAGAAGCAGTAAGAAAGTCGTCCCAAACAAAACCTTAGTCATATCAAAAGTGTCGAATCTAACTACAAATGAGTCTAAATCAAGCATTTGAAGAGCAGTTGAAAACTTTATGATGCTAATTGAAATGCCAAATATTCCCTACTTATAATAAAAAAAATATATCTAGATGAGATCGAGGAATCAAATAAGGCTAAAATTACTCAATCTCAAGATTATTAAGATGCTCAAATATTGAGAAAATGATCTATAATTAAAGTAATCAATATAGGGCGTTTTGAAGGAACTTTTATTACGTTCGGTGCAAGGACGTAGAGGAACGTCCGGTCGGAGGCAATTTTCCGTCCAAAAACTAGGTATTTACTCGGTACAACTAGGTATTATTTGATAATAATGAAGAATACTGTTCTCTAAAGACCAATACCGAGTTATACCGAGCTGTACCGAGAAATACCGAGTTGTACCGAGTTTTTATGGGAAAAACTCGGTACAACTTTGGTATAACTCGGTATTTGCTCGGTAAAGCCCGGTATAACTCGGTATTGGGTCTTCAAATGATGGTATTCTTCGTTATTGTTTGGTATTGCTCGGAATTTGCTCGGTACAACTCGTTTTTTGGCGGGAAATTGCTTCCGACCGGACGTTCCTCTACGTTCGGTCGGAGGACGTAATAATTGTTCGTTTTGAAGAGTATTTTAAGATTTTGACTAAAATCATTTTAAATAATTATAAACATATCAAATTGTCCATATAAAAGGAAAATGTTTTTGAAATTAGAGAGAATTTTGACTTTAAACAAAAATTTTGATGGACTCAAATATTCTAGCATATAACAATTAAGAATTAATTACAATAAATTAAATTTAAAAGAGCATAATTCATTTTAAAAAAACTATATAAGAGAATTAGTTTGCAATTATTTAAGTAATTAATGAATACATAAGTACAATTAAAATAATTTAAATATTTTATTGTGTAATTCAAATCATGAAAATCTATAGTTCCATCCCTTACATATGCTCCAAAGTTTCAAATAATGATACTGAGGCTAGTGCTATGACACAACGGTTGAGGGCATTCGTGTCTCCTGCATGGTCCCACATTTTGATCACTCAACATATAATGATACCAACATATTTTTTAAGATATTTATCTTTTTGAAACAATATTATACTCTTTCAAATCATATGGTTAATTTATTTATTTCAAAATTTTAAACATTTTTGGAAAACAAAGTTTTTTATCAAAATAAACTTTAAATTTTCTCATTCAGTACTTGCACCTTATTTATTTTATCTTTTAGCATATAAATTAACTTATAAAATATATTACAATTTAATAAAAAATATGATATATTTATTTAATATTTTCTGTCAAAAATTTAAGATTTCGTTTGGGATGATTTTTTTTAAATATTTTTTAAAACAACTTTTTAATATAAAAAATAAATTTTTTTACTAAAAATTAAAATCGTAGCCTAAATAACATCAGTATATTGCTGCCAGATAAAATCTCAATCAAACGTTTTTGCCTCATTTGTTTATGGTATTTTCTCTAAAAATAGTACAATTAAATATTTTTTTTTTTTTTTGAAAAATGGGGGCGAAAGCCTATATATTAATCACCAAAGATTACAATAAAGAAAATTACATGTATAGAAAAAACTATACCACCCAAAAAGGAACCAACCAAAGAAAAAAGAGAAACTCCATAAGGACTCAGGTTAAAGGAATACATCTCAAAGGCAGCCTTGCCAAAATCATACTCAAAATTCTCAAAAACCCACAGGGACACAGGTTGCCCATGCAGCACGGGCCATCACAGTGCCCCAAAAACGCATTCCTGGTTGCCGGAAGACCCTCCAAGGAGGCGTAGGAGATGTAGACCTTAGTCATCATAGTCCCAAAAAAACTTCCAAAAACCTTCCAGCCAAACAGCAGCCGAACAAAAATGCCAGGAAGTATCAACCAACATAAGTAAGCCTTCAGCACCTCAAAAATGGTCCGAGAGCAATCATCAGAATCTTCCAAAATCCCATTTGCTAAAGAGTAAAAAACCCCAGAAAAATTCCTTCTCCAGCCACCAAAAGGAAAAACAAAATCATCCCAGAATCTCAGAAAACTGCTGTTTAAGCCTATCGAAATGCTTCCAGTGAGAAACTTTAGCCTTGATAGCATGAATAATAGTAAATTTTAAATCAATAGGACTCCTCCATTTCCCAGTAAATCGCCTATTGTTTCTTTCTCGCCAAAGGAAGTAAACCAAAACAGCCAGAGAAAAAAAGCAAAAGTTACGATCAGTTCTGCCATAGGATCTCAAATTCCCCAAGAAATCATATGCTTGTAACAGATTTGGTCTAAGGTAAAATGTTGTCATCGAAGGAAATAAAGCCGTAAGAATAGAAAATGAGAAATCACATTCAAATAACACATGAGAATGCGATTCCAAATTATCAGTGCAAAAGAGCAGCCATCCTGAACCAAGAAACCCCTCGAAATAAGGTTATCTGCAGTTTTTAATTTCCCCAATAAAGCCATCCAAGCATAGCAGGCATAACGCAAAGCATACCCTTTGTGCCAAATAAACTTACTCCAAACAACATCCTCCAAATCATCATTCAACAACGACAGAAATTTCCTAGAAGTAGGATTCGAGGAGCCGTCCCAGTAAAGAACTGGTTGCTCCTCCCCAATAGCAGTGTTCATAATAATAGATTTGGCAGTAGGAGGAACACAATCAGGAAGTGTCCAATGATTTTGAGTAATGAATTCTTTAACCTTCAAATGATCCAAAATGGGGGAGTAATAAAATTCAGCAACCTGATTATTATCACACCAAGGATCCCATAAGAAAGACAATTTGCAATTCTTGTGGACAGATAACGTAATATTACGGGGGAAGGTAGCAACCTTCCGGCAAACAAGTTTCCAAATTTTAGAAGCATATGTAGGGGGTAATTTCCAGATTGAGTCAAATTTTTCTCTATACCAATATTCACCAATCAAATTATTCTCATTGTACATTCTAAAGATAAAAGAGCAAATCATATTATGCTGAATAGAATCAAAGGAGGCCAAACCCAATCCACCTTTAGATTTAGGTAAAGTAACAGATTTCCAAGCAACCATATGTAATCTCTTCTCCCTAATGTTCCCAAAGAAGAGAAATTTGGAACATAGACGAGAAATAAATTTGCAACAAGCCTTAGGTAAAATAGCCCCACAAATCCAATAAGCAATAGTGTTGGCTATAGTGAATTTCAAGTATTGAACTCTATCTGCAAAAGAAAGAAACTTAACTTTCCAACCCTCAAGTAGAATAGAAATTCTATTCAATAGGGGCTAGAAGTGAGAAAAATTGAGTCTGCAAGTAGAGATGGGAAGGCCCGAGTAGGTAAGAGTGCTTTCTTCAGAATTAATACCAAGACAGTTAGATATTTGAAGCCCAGAAGAAAAGTCTCTACAGAAGAGTAAAGAGCTCTTAGCCGGATTGATATGAATACCCGAGGCATCAGCAAACATTTTAAGAGAGTCTTTCAAGTTATTTGCATTATCCACAGTAGCCCGGCTGAACACCAACAAATCATCCGCATACATGAGATGGCTACAACTGAAGTGATTATGCTGCAAACCAATGAATGGTTTTTGCTCCTTAGAATCCAGACAATGAGAAAAGGCATCCATACAAATGCAAAAAAGCAATGGAGATAAGGGGCAACCCTGACGCAACCCAGAAGAGGAATTAAAAAACCCCTCCAAAACCCCATTAAGGTTAATGGAGAAATGCACATCAGAAATGCACCCTTGAATCCAAGAAATGAAAATATCAAGGAAGCCTTTCTGCTTAAGCCTGTTAAGCAAAAAGGAACGAGATACTGAATCAAAAGCTTTCTTTATGTCTAACTTGGCACAAAAAAAGGAGTTCCTTTTATTAAAATCTCTTAAGATTTCAACAGCAAGGATGATATTGTCAGTAGAGCATCTCTTAGCAATGAATCCCAACTGGCTCTCATGAATAATGATGGGCACAATAGGCCTCAGCCTATTAGCTAAAATCTTAGCGACAATTTTATAGAAGACATTACATAATGAAATAGGCCGGTAGTCAGCAATAGAGTTGGCATGAGAGCCCTTAGGGATGAGAGTGATGGCCGTTGCTTTAGCCCCTCTAGGCATCTTCCCCGAAATAAAGAAATGTTTTATCGCTTTGCAAAGATGAAAACCAATAATGTGCCAAGTTTTTTGATAGAAACCAAAGGAGAAGCCGTCGGGCCCAGGCGCAGATTTTGGGGTGCCAGAAAAAACAATCTTCTTGATTTCATCATTAGTGACAGGCACAATTAAACCCGCAATAAGGTGAGTAGGAATCGATTCCAACCGGAATATTGTAAGAGTTTTCCAAAATGGGGTTAGGAGCATTGTTAAGTAACCTGAAATGATTGATCAAAGCCTAGGCCAAATCCTCATGAGAAGTAACCAAGCCATTGGTAGAGGAAATTTCTTTAATAACATTCCTGTTTTTCCTATACCGAATTTTAACATAGAGAAAACCAAGGTCATCCTCCCCTTGGGACAACCAATGGGCTTTGGCTCTTTGGGAAATCCAAGAGAACCAAGCAGCTTGGTAAGAGGTTAAAAGATCAGTAGTATTTTTAAGAGCATTGTTTAATTCCTGGTTCAAAGGGTCACCTTGAATATCCACCAAATTTTGGGAGTATTGATGCTTTAACTCCAGGATGCCATTAGAAATAAAGTTGGAAGAAGCCCAATTTTTCTTGCGGATCACCTCTTTAAGGTGTTTTAAGCAATCATAAAAAAAAGGCAATGGGACTAGCACAAGGTCTTCTCTCAAAAACCAAAAGGATCTCAACCTAGAAATCATCCAACGTAGTCCAGAAGTCTTTGAACATAAATCTAGAAGCCAATCTCCTAGAGATAGAATCACAGAGAATCAAAGGAGAATGATCCGACCCAGAGTGTGACTGAATTTTATAGTAAGCAGCAGGAAAAACCTCCAAGAAACTCTGATTGACCAGCATCCTATCGAGTTTGATGTGAATAGGAGAATCTACCCTTTGATTGTATCAAGTAAATTGAAGCCCCATAGAAGCAAGATCTTGAATCCCAGCATCGAAAATGAAGTTATTAATCTCTCCCACCCGGTCAGGGGACATGGAATTACCACCAGCTTTTTCATAGGCAAATCTGTAGCAATTAAAATCACCCATGATGATCCAAGGGGAATCAGTAGTAGAAGAAGAAAGCCTCGAGAGATCCTCCCAAAGAACCTTCCTATCCTCAAGACAATTAGCAGCATAGACCACCGAAAGGTAAAAAGGAGGAAGAGAACCAACATTAACCAAACAGTGAATTACTTGGGAAGAGAAGAAAGAAGGGGAAAAAGATAACTGGGAGGAATCCCACTTAACCCAAATTCTGCCAGGAGAAGAAAGGTTAAAATTGTTACAACAAAGTTCATTCTCAAATAAACTATGAGTAAAATTAAACCAGGGGTCATTGACAGCAACAACATTAATTTTAGCTTCCAAAATGCAAAAAAGCTTTAAGTTGAAGGTTGCAATAAGATCTTTGCACAACTTGACTTTGACAGGGTTATTAAACCCACGTTCGTTCCAAGCAGCAATAGGAGGGAGGGACATGACTATTTGTGGGACTTGGCCTTTTTGGCCGTTTTCGATTTGGCTTTTTTAGGAGGAGTGTCAGACTTAGGGGAGGCGGACTTAAGAGGAGAATTTTTGGAAGAAGAGGAGACAACATTAGATTTAGAGGAAGGATGAGGAATATCCTCAACAGTATTGGAAGAAGAAGAGAGATCTTCCTCTAAGAGGTTATCTTCAGGAATGACCGGATTATCCACCATAAGTGAATCAAAACTATTAGCAATCAAAACTTGAGATGGAAGCAAGATTTTGGCAGTGAAATGGGAATAAGAAGAAGAAGATTCAGCTTGAGGAAGGTTTAGATTGGGAAGACGAGAATCCTTACCCTGGTTATTCACCATGTCATGAACCACCACGGGTTGAGTAACCAAATCCAGATTCGAGTCAGCAGGACGCTGAACAGGCAACACCTGAGTGTCATTCACAACAAGCTGAAGATTTTCAACTGGAGGATCAGAAGAAGGAGGAGCAGCAAGAGGTTTGATATTGGTTTGAGAGGGATTTCTGGCAGCACGAGCATTAGGATTCCTACTTTTGCTCCTTCCGCGGAAAGCAGGTTTCGGAGGAAGAGTTGGTTTAGGCGTAGGGTTCTTGGGACACAGTGCAAAGGAGTGAATAAGAGAGCCACATCCTTCACAGCGAATCGGCTTCCAATCATAAACGACTTTTAGATTAATGTCCTCCCCGTCAATCTCAATCAGAATTTCATCAGCTAAAACTGAATTTTTATCAACTTAAACACAGATCCTGGCAAAAGTAAGCCTAGTTCTCTTGGCAGTAAGAGTATCAACATAAAGCGGAACACCAATAAAACTAGCGATTTTTGAAATACCGTTTGGTGTCCAAAGCGCCAGGGGCAGATTAAGAACCTTAATCCAAATAGGAATAGCAGCTGATTCATCTCTCTTCGGCTGAAATTTCGGGTTCCATTTCTGGAGGATGAAAGGCCGGCCAAGCAAAAACCAAGGCCCGCCGGACCACACCATATTGTAGTCTTCCACATTGGTAAACTTAAGAAGGAAGAAGTCATCAGCTAACGACAGAAGGGAAAGGGATCCCTTGAGTTTCCAAGCTTTTTCGATAGCAGCTCGCAATCTTTCGTAATAAGGGCGAGGGCCCAACGAATAGCCCACCAAGGAAAGATTCCAAAAAGATTTCCCTTCAGAGAGGTCATTACTCACGAACGAAAGCTTTTTAGCCGGTTTGACGAAGGACAACGGCCAATCATCCCGAGGAGGAGGAGCCACCTGATTTTCAGCATAGGAAGAGGAGGGGAGTTAATGCGGATGAGGGATCCCTAACAGAGAGGAGCTCTGTAAAGGAGGAAAATCCTGAGCGGAGAGAGCCATCCCGGCCAGATGGCCGGAGGGCGACACAAACCAACAGACCGGCGCCGCCAAGGAAGAAAAAACTTAAAAACCCTAGCAGAGCATCTCACTTTGTAATAAAATAAAAGTTAATTTATATTAAAAAGTTAATTTATATAAAAAATAGTACAAGTAATAGGTTGTAATAAAATAAAATAACTAAATAAAAAATCCATTTCAATAATACAGGACAGGTTGCAGTGCAATTATACGAAGTCAAAATCTGCAACATAGGAAGAAAAAGTCAATAAAGTTAACAGGAAGAAAGAAAAGTGGTCTGCTGCTGTTTGCAAGAGGAAAAAAAGGGGGAAAAGTGATCCTTCCGAGTGGTTTGAGATTCTCTTCAAAAGTAGCCGTGTCTTGCGATACAAATAACCAGCATCTTTCTTTCATCTTCTCTCTTTCCTTCTCACTTTCATCTTTTTACATTAAAATAATTCCAACGGTTGCAGGTAAAAATACAGTCTTTCTTCACACGAATCATGAGATAAAAGCATTTTAAAGGTGCAAAAAAATAAAAAAACACTCTTTCTTCTCATGAATCATGCAAAGAAAATTATTACATAAGTGGTTTTTTGTTGAAGCAATTGATTTTCTTGAAACTTATTTGAAAGCTACTATAAAAATCTTATGATTGAGGCTTTGTTTGTGACGATTTTTTACTGTTTTTTAAAGTTACTTTCTAGTTTAAAAATTTAATTTTTATACTATAGAACAATTTTAAGAAGTAATAAAATAGTCGTCCTAAACGAAGCTTGAATCAATCCAAAATCTAAATTGTGATTTGTTACTCTTTTTTTTTTAAATATTACTCGTATGCATCTACATAATGATAATAATCTCTAAAATAAGGCTTCGTTTGGGACGGCCTTTTTACTGCTTCTTGAAGCAGGTTTTTAGTATAAAATTTTAATTTTGTACTAAAAAGTTGCTTCAATAAAAAAAAAAAAAAACTGTCTCAAACAATGCCAAATTATGCTCAAAGAGTTAGGCTTTGTTTGAGATAGCTTTTTTTCAACTTTCTAAAGAAAAATTTTAATATTTTTTATATAAAAAATTGCTTTAAAAAACAGTAAGAAAGCCGTCACATACAAAACCTTAATAAAATTTGAATAAAATCACATATTTGATTCAAAGATAATACCGTTAATTTCACACCAAAATAGTGAAATAAGAATAAAAAAAAAACATGAAACGAGAATTGGTGAATTTTTTTTATTAGATTTAAATAATTCTATGCTTTAAAATAAAATCATTATATTGAAAAATATCACCGTTTATTTTTAACTAAAATATGTAAATTGACCTATAAAATTCATGAATTTTAAAAATAAAAACTTTTAACTTGAAGCATCCAAACGGGCACTTATTATCACATGCAATTCATTGTGTAGAATATCTACTGAATATATGCTCTGAAAAAAAATAATTAGTTGGTAAGCAGTCAGTATTACCAGTACTTGGATCTCGTTGCCGACAGGAGAGAAACTCTCTCCACTCAGTGGCTAACAGGTAATAATGACAATATTGAAGGGTAGTATCATTTCATTTCAAACTGACCTCTTTTTCTAAACCGGCCTTCAACAAAATCAAATTTCATTCCCTATATATAAACACTCATCCATTTATGATGATTGTTGTGACTGTGATAATTAGGAAAATGCACAGATTTTCCTGTAATTGCACGGTACAATAAAGTTTTTTCTTGTAAACAGTACAATAAAGTACATATATATATATTTTTTTTTTGGGAAAACCCGGGGCGTGAAACCCATATATTAAGAAACTAAAAGGGAATTACATTTGAACTGTAAAAGAAAAAGCTAACTACCAAAAGAAGCAAAATTTACACCCAGCCAGTGGCAAAAACAAAATATGATAATTGGCAAAATAAAAGACTCAGAAGGAGCACAGTCTCATTCATCAAAATAATCTGAATATAGTGACTGAAGACCAGGCGGTTGCACCAGTTGCCAAAGACATAAACCTGCAAAAGAAGAATTGACCATCGCAGCACAACCTGCCTGGCTACGATGGAACCCAAAAACGAACCAGGTTGCCGCACGGGCCCTCCATGGCTCGGAGAGACAGGCATCATCATTGTCCATTTGCCAATTATCCACCCAAATTGCCATCTGAAATCGGTGCAGTATATCCGGGAGACTATGTTTAAAAATCCACATTCCAACTGGGGAAGAAGTACAGCGACTAAAACCCTAAACCCTAAAGTACATATATTTTTAAATAATTTAATAAAAATAATATGTAGTAAACATTTTTTACATTATTTAAAAATAATAATAATAATTTTAAGTTCTGTCATATATTACTGAAAATATACAAATTTTTTTCCTGCCCGAACGTCTGAGGAAATTAAATGTGCACTATTTAATAATATTATATAAATAATGCTTTATATTTTTACGTATAAAATAAAATCACAACATGCACACATAAACCTACGTGAAAAGATTCTCACGTACGTACGGTTTTGAAATCTTGATAAAAATATGAAAGGAAATAAATTTTATCATATTTCTATACATAAATTAAAATCTTATTATATCACAACTTGCTAATATATAATATTTTATTATCTCAAGCACATAAATATATATATATATATATATATATATATATATATATATATATATATATATATATATATATATATATATATATATATATATATATATATATATATATATATATATATATATATATATATATATATATATATATATATATATATATATATATATATATATATATATATATATATATATATATATATATATATATATATATATATATATATCAGAATGTGTATTAAAAATTGATTTAATGATATTTTTATGTGATTTAAAGATTAAAATTAGTATATAAGAATTTTATGATATATATGTATATCTTTTAAATAAAAATAAATATTAAAAAAATCTCAAGCTCAATGTTTCTATGACAAGTGGAATGCAGTCAAATTTGCTAATTGCTGCATTGCTCTATCACTTTATTAAGCTAGATTCTTTTTTATTAGCAAATTAATTAGAGTTGTCAGGCTCTTATATTTAATTTCAGTCTCACAAAAAGTTGCTTGATTTGCTTATATCTGTTATAATATTTAAAGGTATTAGCATATATGCATTATCCAACAAGCGTATAATCACTGAAATCCGAACAAATAAGCCAACTTTGAAGGGGAGAGATAGAGAGAGATGTCTTACAAAGAACTAGCCCTCATGTATTCATCTAATTTGATCTATACTATAAAATTGAAACAATCATTAAATCAGGAAAAAATAATTGATATGGAGAAATTCTAGTTTCATGAAAATTTAATCTAAGCGGACACCAAACGACGTTAGGAGACCAAGCAGAACGTGTCACGTCATTTTATGTACTGGGTGATGTGACCCATTCTGGTTGGTCTCCGAACCGTCTTACATCTCTACAAAACAATTTATCTAGTTTCACATGGTTATAAGACATCTATCATGCAGCTCATCGTGATCTGTTGGTTGTGAGCTTTTACTAAAAATCAAGAGATTTTAGATTCGAAGATTGCGTAAGTGATGTGTGTGAGTTTAGTTTAATTGGCTTAAAAGCCCAAAAAAAAAGCTACTTGAAGTTTGAAAAAGGATTTATTTAAAAAAACTATTTCTAATAATAAAGGAGGAATTTTTATATCATATGCAAGGATAAATTGAAAACATGAGGTCAAAACCAACTCTTCCAACACAGATTAATAATTTCTTCTTTGTAAAGCCAAAAATTTACATCAATTTTTCATACTACTATTTTTTTAATTTTAACCATTACCAATACAAAAGCCAGAAACTCCAGTAAAGCAAATTAGAGAAGCCTATTCTCCATCCATGCCCTTACCCCCCACATGAAGCTAATTAGGGCACAGAGATGAACTTGCAGAAACAACTATGGCAAATTCATTTCTACAAAAAAAAAAAAAAATGGATGGTAGCAATAAACAATGCAAACCAAAAGGCAAAGGCAAAAAAGAAACAAATCAAATCAAACCAAACCAAACCAAGCGAAAATTTACAACGAAGAGGCATCAAAGAAAGTCTCATCAAGTGGATCATCTTCTCCGTTTCCAAAGAGCTCGGCATCCTTCTCCTCCTCATTTGAGAAATCTTTCCTCTCCAATTTGGATTGTGCTGAGACAAAAACCACCTTGAGTGCTCTTTCCATGCCTGGCTTCGACAAGCCCTGCTTGGACACCCAACGCAACAGCGAGAGATTGCATCGGAAGCCAAATGCCGTGGCGTGCAAGAAGATGAGTCTCACGGCAACCTTCGCTAGTGATCCAAACCCCTCGCTCAGGCAAGTCTCCCATACAAGCCGGCTGCTTTGCGGGTTAGCAATTCTCATCTTTCCGTCGCCGGATCGATCTGCTTCACCTGCACAGCTTGGGCGTAGAGAGGATCCATTCCCTCTGATCTCCATTTCATGAGCTCGTTGAGCACAATGTGAGCTTCTTCTCGAGAGGCCAGCCTTGTTATTACTTTGCCTACGTCCTTCTCTTGCTCAGGCGTCAAGTATTCGTAAGGTGGAAGATATTTGCCGCTTGAATCCTTTGATAAATATACAGGGTCGAGTATAAAGGCGGCAGCCCACGCCGGGTGATAGTTCTTCCTGAACCTTTTGTCGAACACCTTGCAGGCGGCTGTTTCTTCGATGCTGTATTTGGCGCACCATTTTTTTAGCTTGAGCCTTAGGTCATCCCAGAGCGGCAGGCATTGCCCGATGAGCGGCCGGGTTGATTCTATGTCACGCATCATGTTGCGGATGAGCTTGACCAGTGAATGCGCGGCTTGTAAATCTTTCCAAAACCCGTTGTTTGAGATCATCTCCGCTAATTCCTTGGCGTCGGGGTCCTCGAGGAAGAGAATTTTGTAAGATTCGTCGCGGACGGCCAATTGTAGCGGGCGAGCGGAGGAGATTATGTCATCGAGCATGGCGAAGATTGGTGAAAAGTTTCCGTGCATGGAATAGGACGGGGAATGGAGAAGGCGGATTCTGTTGAGCTCGTGTAATTGATATTTGTGGAGTATGGTTCTCGCAGGCGAAATGTCGTTGAAGAAAGAAGCGATTTTCGACGTTCTAGTGGTGACATTGTGGAAGAGTGGAAGGTCGCGGGCAAAGTCATTGAGCAAGCTGCGGAAAGCTTCGAGTTGGCAGGAAAGATTTACCATCCATGGATTCCGGCTCTCCAGATTGCGAAGAGCCTTAGAATGGAATCGGTTGGAGACTATTCCGGCACAGCGGTTTGCGTCGCCAACGCCACCGGAGACGTCGACGACAGTATCCCTAAGCACCTCCTCTGCGTAGCTAAAGTGCACGCGGCCATGGGTGAGGATTGCGCGGCGGAAGACGGTGGTGCCATTGGGGAGATTAACGGTTAGGGAGACGAAGCAGTCGTCGTCAGGCGAAGAGCAGGACTTCCATCCGTCTGCCGCAAGCTGGAAAATTTTCGCTTCCCGAATGCGAGCGTCGGCGTCGGACCGCGCCTCCTCGTACCGAGCGTCCAGGCGGGCGCCGGCGAGCAGCTGGCGAGGGATTGATGGCATGCCGACCTGGCTTAAAAAAGCCTGGAACTTTGGATGTTCAATGGATGAAAACGAAACAGCGCCGGCGCACTCGTAGACCCATTCGGTGAGAAGCGAAACGGCGGAGTCTACTTGGGCTTTAGAAAGAGCAAGGCCAGGTGAAGTTTTAGGGCTCTTGAGCTTCTTGACGCTGTCCTCGAGCAAGGCAAGCGGGCCGAGATCGTCCTTCCCACCGGAGAGCATCAAATGAGGCTGCTGTGGAGGGGTTGAGGAGGAGGAATATACGACGTCGACGGCGTAGGATCGCTTGCGGTTGTTGACTTGGTGAGGGATGGAGGTGATGGGTTTGGGTTGAGAGGTGAAATTGGGGCAAGTGCCGCGCTTGAGATGCTCCGTGGCCGTGCGGGAAGGGTTGGAAGCGGAGAAGAAGGAGTCGCAGAGGGAACAGCGGAGCTTGACGGCGTTAGGGATGCCTGTGTCGGAGGTTTGGATGAGGATGGGTTCCAGGTGAGCCCAGTACCACGCGCCCTTTCCCCTGAGCGCCTTCGAGCGCACCATTAATAACCCTTCGTACCTCTTATGCGCCACTTTCGACGCTAAGTCGTCCGCCGACGGCGAGGCGCTCACCGTCGCCATGGAAATTTACTGTCTGGTGCCCAAGATGATTGTTTTGTTTCCTTCTTCACGCTTTCTATTACAATTATGGTATTATTTTCTTCCTGTTTATATATCTCTCTCGGAAATTGGAATCTTCCACTATAGCTATGCTATAAATTCGAATCCTCTGCTACCCTTACTTGTTCGGGAAAAATCAGCAGACGGCCGGCGCTGCGGCCATCGCCTTCGTCTTCGAGGACGACCTCGGCGATGTATGAAGCAGGGACCGCCTGACATTTAGTAAGAAGAATCCGGTGGAGGTGTCCGGATTTCCGACCGTCCATGCCGAGTTCTGGCAATCCTGATGGAATTCCGGCAGATCGTTCCTGGGTTTTGGGTTTATGTTTGGGTTGGAGAGAGAGCGTGG